>PPNP02000009.1:0-561754 GCA_003708205.2 Isabelozyma gotoi | reverse complement strand
TACTAAATACACTATCTCTTTATTAACTGCACTACTTTAGAATGGATCCTATTCAAGAATTTCAACATTTTGTTGAACTCGATAACTCAATTTGATGAAATGATAATCTTTTAGAACCGGAAATTATCTTAGAAATCCTTAGCTTCTTTTCTAATAGAACTAGAGATAAATCAAAGATATATTTTTGCATTTGTTATAATCCACAATAGATATTCCAATAATCTAACCATTACTTCTAAAACTCTAACATTTTAGTACCATTTCCCACTTGGTGCTAGATCTCGAGAGTGATTTAAGAAATTCAGAGAAAGGAATCTGATTTTTTAGGTTCAACATACATATTTTTCAGCCTGATTATCAGAAATGAAGAGAGTACTGATTTTAAAAGGGTTAAGGGAAGTTAAATACCATATTGAAGTTGAAAACTAAATAATTTACAGCGTTGTTGACTTGGATGCTAAGTTTTATTCTTAATAATATAGATTTTGAATTAGATTAATATTTCATACACAATTAAATAAAAGAACATGATCGATCCAGTGAAATAGCAAGTTCTAGTTAAGATTTGATTTTTAGAGGATCTATTGAGGTGATTTCCGGAGCAAAAACTCATTTTCGATGATTGGTATATTATCCTTGTTGATCACGAAATAGTATTTTCACAATAAGTTAAGGATGATAGCATTCGCTTGCTTGTTGAACGCTAATTATTTGGGAATGCTTTAAGAACAATAAATACTCCCATTCCTATTTCTTTTTGATTTAATTCAATGGCTATTAGTCAATGATCTTTCCAAAGACATTACAACACTCAATAGCCGTTGTTTATGAATAATATTACTTCAGTTCTAATTATAATTTACTCTGTGGGGTTTTTTTAAACTTTAAATAATATTTTAGAGCTTCTTTGACATCTTGTGTAGCAAATAGCTGCTCCTGGTGACAAAAGTATCCTTCTGCCAAATATTGAAAAAACTAGTCCTACTTTCTTCCAATGCCAATCAATTTAACAGTCATTTTAACCACTTGGAATTCAATCGAATCCCATAGCCTGAAAAATGGTATTAGAAAGTTAACATTTATTTCCATTGGGGTTTATTGAAGCAAGTCATGTATTTCTTTAGAATGGATCCAATACAAGAGTTTCAATACGAAAAGTCTCCTAAATTAGCAATTGCTTCTTCAGCAAACATAAGGTGTAAATGAATACCTTTTCCTTTCACGGTGAGACTATGAGCAGACTTATTTGGCTGTATTAATAGACTTTTAAACAGATAAATAACTGGAAAAGTGAAGAGCCGTAAGAATAAAAATCATTTGGAGAAGTTAGAAGCTAATTTGCTACTATGAAAGGTCTGATTTGGAAATTGCAAAGGTTATCTCGTTTTATTCTACCCATGCGTTATTGGTTTTGGTTTTATTTGAGGTTGCATTGGAAGTTAACCTCAATACATACTTTTATTGGATTTCAAAAGAGCCTTTGTCACTTTAGTTAAAAGGTTCTATCATGAGCTACGACAGTCATAATTGAAAATTAAGCTTTGTTTCAATTGCTACCTTTGAAATGACATTGTATTAATGTCAACATCAATAATTAAGCCGAAACTATTTCTATAATGTTTAGCCAACTTAAAGGAGAGTATATATCCTCCTTTACTTCCCCATTGAACTATAAAGACAAAAAACAAGCATTGTAGCTTGTTTTCCTTTTGATATTCATGGTTTTCTTTGTCAATTGCTGTTACGTTACCGTTAATTTAGGATTAAGAATAGAGGTTGGATTTCTTTATGATGCAAAGTAGATTTGGATATTTTATTTTGCTCAATAATAAGAATTGCAAAAGCTTTAATATTTGGAAATCATGCGACCAGTGAATTCAAAAGCCAATCATTAAGAAAGCCCTACCCTGATGGCGAACTCACTCGACGAGTTTTTGGTACACTCCCGCGAGATAGCGAGATAGTAAAGAGTTATCACAAATTGTTTTGGATATCAATTTTGGAGAATTCTCAATTAATTTACTTCTTGCTGTTGTATTTTGACCAAGTAATTAATTTACTGTTCCTTTATTAAACTGGGATGACTTAGAACAGATCCTTCAAAAGATTTCAAATACAAACATCCCTAGCCTCCAAATTAGTCAGTTTTTGAACAATAATTCAAGGGTCTTGAGTATAGAAGCTGTTCTTAAACCGATTAATCCTCTCCTTGGTAAAATATTTACATGTGGTACTGTTTTTCATTAGATCTTACAATGTAACTATTGTTTTCTCTGATAATTGTTAATAAATTAGTTAACTAGTAACAGATCCTATATATTTAAATTAGTATCAGGGAAGAGGAGCTATCAATTGTATGAATGGTCCTGGTATAGTGCATTTATTACTTAAATATGACAGTGAGAAGAAACATTTTCGAGTGGCTTCTCTTGCTCCATGTATCTTTTGCCTAGAACTCCTAATTGATGTTTTTTCCCCCATAAATATGACAAACTGAGAAGCAATTTATAGATTTGTAGATGGAACTATTAGTTTTTGCCATAAAATACGGGTTAAGCTAGGTTGAGCTCCATTTTTTAAAGTAATAATGAATCACTAAGGTCATCTTCAGTGTAGATATTATACTTCCTTCTCTGATACTTGGTAAAACTAGTAATTCTGTAGTAGTTTGTGGTTTATCTCCATCGTTATTTGTATTTTATGTAATCTCGAGTACTTGGGCTGCAGTAGATTTTGGACGAAAGTTCCAGATCCGTGTTATCGCTACTTAGCCTGTTTCTATGTGTTTTTACTCCATTACACCCCTACTTCTCTAGGAATGTAATCAACCTCCTTCTGCCACTATTTTCGGTTTCTCCTCTTTTAAGAGAACACACCTTTTATCTTACTTATTTTTACTTATATTACTGTGTCACCCCAACCTTATCTAATTGTTTAATTTAATATTTGCTTATTATGTTAACCTCTACAGTATTGAGAACTCATTTACATTATTTAGAAATTTGACTCCTTGATACTGTCTTATACCAATTATTCTATAGTTGTTTCATATTCAGAGATCTTAATAGACTCGAGATAGTCAAGTATATCTGTTGGAAATACAATAATCTAAAGCTTTAATTGAACCGTCCTTCAGGTTTATTAACAGTGTTTTTAAAGGAAGAGAACTTAGGTCTTAATCCTAGGTTTCATAATTGTTTAGTTTAGTTCGCCCTATTTTACGACAGCGAGGCAATAATACATGGTGCGAAGCATTATTTCTGAGATTGGTGCATAACTTTGATATTGAAAGTTTGTAATCGCAAACTATTTCAATATGCTTGTTGGATTCAGCAGTCACTCTGAAGCCCTAACCTAGGGCGAACTCACTTGATGAGCCTATTGGGATTTCTCGTTGACACAGTTTTTCGAATAATTATTTGGGAGCATACCTAATAATTTTATTTATTTTTCTATTATGACCAAATATTCAGATAATACTAATAAACTATACTAATAAACTATTTAGATTGAATCTTTTATATGATTTTCAAGAATTCCATAATCATATGGATGGTAATAGTATATGTAACAATGTTGGATATTTGAGTAACACATCCATTACATTGCTAGTCTTTTACGTCATAGTATAACTCACTTTCGTGTTGCAACTGTTGACGTGCAACCTTTTACAGTTTGTCTCCATGAAAAAATGTAACCACCAAAGAGCAGTAAGTCAGATGTAACACAAGTGATAGATAACATCGATGGTACATTGTCCAGGAACATTTTCCCAGTTTAACAGAGTCCTCACGTGCTAATGCACTTAGGAATATTTTCTTGCAAGCTTAATTTCCAGATATACATGTTGTTTGTTAATAGTATAATTGTAACAAGAAGTTTTTTTATATTGTTGTCTAAATTAGATTATGGGCTAAAGTACTAATTACTCAATGGGAGGATTGTCAAAAGTTATTTTCAGCTTGCGTGCGTTATGAACTTCATTAAAAGTTGGTCTACTATCAAGTTAAGATTATGTTCAGAACGAGTTAAATCAAAAGAGGGTCAGTAATTACAAGAATAATAGCACTAGAGTGGAATAAGCTAACCTTTCGCAGCCAAAATTTAAAAAGTTTTTGAGAAATCTTTGCAATTTCTACAAAATTTGAATTTTTCTGTGCATTTCTAAAATGTTCCCGATTATTGTTTTGACTATATATCGACTGCAAATCTTAGGATAGTTTTTAGCTTTTGATAAAAACATAGTTCAAGCACAACAAATATAAACTTGAACCTTCAAACCCAGAAGAATATTGAAAATAATGTAAATTACAAGAGTCGGAAATAAGATTAAATAGAGACTTAGGTACGTGACAGAAAGGTGTATTCTTGTTTTTACTTCAGATGCAAAATGAGTTTTGCAGAGAAAGAAGCAGGGAAACCTCAAGAAGACACCGAAAATAAGTTGCTTAAAGAAACTTAGAACTCACTTGTTCCATTTCTGTGTGGTATACCTCTTATCTGTACATGTATAACTCAAACAAGAGAAATCACGACAAATAATGAGCTTAATGAGCTTGTTATAAAGGGAAGACATGAGTCTACTCTAATTGACTGGTTTGATCCTTTAAGATTTGTAAGAAAGTTGGCTATTTAAAATCCAAGCAATTTGAACCTAAAAGTTTGAATTGAGTTTAGTATTATGTTTTAATTTTATAAGTCTGTTGGAAAAATTATTTTTTAACTGAATGCAAACTTGAATAATATACTTTCACTAGGTATATTCCTCTTATAAGCTACAACTTCAAATGAAGTGTATTTTAGCTTTTGAACCTCTCAAACAACCAGTAATTGACTTGGATGATATCAAACCCATAGTGAAGTTTGAAGAGAAGCCATGATGCCCGAGCGAAAATAGGACGTTTAGGTTCACCTGTGGCTTTACTTGTGTTCTGTAGTTTCTTAATCAAGAATATTTATTCACATCTTGGGAATATTTTATTGATTTGTCTATTGAGGCAGTTTTTGGTACTTATTTCTCTGAAAAATACCTGGTTCGAAAGAATCAGGCTTTTGGTCTTATTTGCAGATGGATGTTCACATCTTAGAGGCTAAAACATATTTCATCCAAAAAACCAGGCGGGTGTATGGTGTATAGTGTCTAGTGTTATGCGTTTATTTCATTCAGTTTGTTTGTGATTATCAAAAGCTATTCCACATTAATTTTGCAGCCATCTTACTGAAATGTAGATTTGGATTATCTATTCAGATGTATATTTCACAAAATTTGTTTTGTGGAATCGAAGAATATAAGGTGCGGTTGCTGCAAAATTTTGATATCGAAAGTTTGTAATCGCAAACTATTTGAATATCATGTGGCTGCTGAATTGAAAAAAAAGTCACTCCGAAATCCCTAAATCCCTAGCCCTTGGGCAGCCGGCTTTCTCGAAGAGTCTTGGAATTTGCTCACCAAGATGGTGAAAATGTTTCACTAAGTAGATATTATTAATTACTCTGGGGTGTAAAGTTCTCGTTGAGTCTCATCTACATAATCAACCTTTACTAATAAAAACGATGTATTGAGCAACTACAATTACTAATTTATATGAAACGCTGAATTTTTCTCATATAAATATAAAAGTTCACATTACAAGCTGAAGGTAGGTTACTTAGCTATTATCTGTCCACAACAGATAGAGCAGCAAATTCTTTTATTCAATAACATCATTCACATTTTTTGATTCGTATACTCCTATAGGCTGCTCATCGAATTCATATTAGCAATGTATCAAACGTCATCAGGATCTTCGGAGATATCATCAATACCTTGAATCTGATCTCCATAAGTCCCATTATGATCATCACTTCTTAACATGACAGTGTCAATGTCATGAATAGGGTAGCTATCAAATTTCCATGCCCTAGTTTTGCTTTGTTGTTGTGGCATGTGTGTATGGTTGCTGCGTGGAAGCAGGGGAGAACTCAGAACGCAGTAAATGAATGCGTAAAAGATTGCCCAAACCAAAGGAAATTTTGTTATCTTCTGTTCTTATAAAAACGGATCCCATACTCATGAATTACCTAAAAATTTTTAGAAGAACTGGAGAAAAATCGAACCTTTTATATTCGGATCGAGTGGTTCTCCAAATTGGAGAAAGTAACTAATAAAAATAAAATACTAAAACAACTACAGACCATCCAAAATTGGCTACTAAAAGCAAAAGACAATTATTTTATGAATTAAACTTCAGGGGTCAGCTTGTTGCGTATTGATGGGTGCCACATTTGGAGACAAGTAATTTCACGAAGTCTAATATCGACGTTTCACGTGCGTCTTACGTACTATTGTAGGATTGACAAGATAGTTTAAAATTGTCCAAAGCATTATCGTCTATCAACCTATTTTGATAAAGAAAGAGATCTGAGATCTGCCAAATATAGGTGGGGAAGATGTATTCTTATCGCATTTTTACGTCAAATATTAATATTTTTTATGGAGCATGAAAAGCCTGTCAATATCTGTCTGCATTGATCATCAACTACTTCAACTTTAAAATTTCTCATTCTTGAAAATAATCAACTCTAGTGGGATACTGTTAGTACCCCCATTGTGTCCACCAAGCCTTTCCAATACCAATAGATAGTATGGATTTAGAGCTTTCGAAGGGTAAGTGTAGTCTACGTCTCGAATTGGGGCCATAGCAAAAGGAAATTTTTGGTTTATTAAAGTTTTCTTTAATTTTCCTTTCAGTCAACATTGCCCACATCTTCCTCCCTGAGGTATTCATCACTTACGGATTCTCTTCACGCACAATTGTGCAAAAGAGATAAGTAAAATTAGACTACTATTGATAAGTTGTCCCTAGTAGTCGTAAATTAGCACAAATATTTGAGCCATTTCTGCGAATGGCAGCAATATAGTTAGCTATTAATATCTGCAATTAGAGTTGCAAAATCGACGTGAAGTTGAATGCCGGAGACTACTCGATAAAGGTGGTAGTGGTAGTGGAGTAAGGGATGGTTGCTTATTGAATAAAAACTGTTTCCTTTCCTCCATGCATTTGATAAGACGTACGATTTGAAGGAAATGTTGTTTCCATCCCTATCAAAAGCCTGGAGGAGGATTATTTTAGAGTCAATGATGCTCCCAACCAACCTAATACCCTCCACTTTTCCACCTCCAGCGTTAAGATGTTAACCAAGCCTGTTGAAAGTATCCTCGCATTAGGAAATACAAAAGAGAAGCTACACATTCCCCAGGTTATTTAGGGATAAAGGACTGGTATTTTTTAATGATGAATGAACCTTGGACGATAATGGTTGACCACGTCTTTTTTTTTGCATCTCAACACACTTCTAACATCCGTTTTACTATCGTTTTATTTAAACGTAAACGATTATGAATAGTTGTACCACTTTTAATATCAAAGCTTCCACTGTCATCGAAAGCAAACAGGAAAAAACAAGAGACGTCCATATTTTACGACCCCCATAGACGGTTTTTAGCAATCGAAGCTAGCTACTGCTGTCGGGACTTTCGTAATGTAAAGAGAGTAGTCAAATAAGTTGATTGGCATAGTAGAATAGCTCTTGTGATCGTAGAAAACATTACGGTATAAATAACTGATATCTATTGAGAAAAATCTAGAAGCTAATAAAGTCAAATTTTGTCTAAAGAATATCTATAAAATTTTTGTACCCGTGAAATTCTCAGTAAAAACCTTGAGATTGCAAATAAGAGACAATTTCTCCAATTAATTCGTTTAATTCAAAAACACCATTAGTTTTATTCAAAGAGAAAACTCCACTTTCAACATTCTTCTCACCCTCAATATTGACAACTAAAGTATTTGATTTACCAACTAAATTGACAATATCAGAATATTCAGATTTGGAAGGAATGATTACACCAGCACCTGATTTGACCAATTCATTAATGATGAAAGAATTATTTTGGGAAGAGTCCAACTTGGTGATACGACGTTCACCATTGAATTGGTTTAATGTGGATTGTAAAGCAAATGATAAGTATTCACCTTGTTCTGAGTTTTGTTTAGAAGAATCAATGATGATGACAAAACCCTGCTTAGATCTTGGAGGATTAGTTGATCTTAAAATTTTAACAACTTCAGGGTAAGAGAACCATTCTGGAATTTCAGTACCATCTTTCAAACGTTGTCTTAATTCAGTTCCAGAGATGTTAGCAGTTTTAACCTTAGAAAGATCGATAGTATCAATTGGAGCATATCTATCTTCATCGGGTAAGTAAGTAACCATTCTAAATGGAACGATCTTAATAGGTAATTCATCTTCGTAAGAAGCTAATAAGTCTTGAGCGTCATAAGGACCGTAAAAGTCAACACCCTGAGAGTTTTTACCTGGACCAGCATGGTCTCTACCAAC
Source organism: Isabelozyma gotoi (assembly GCA_003708205.2). NCBI lineage: Eukaryota > Fungi > Ascomycota > Pichiomycetes > Serinales > Metschnikowiaceae > Isabelozyma > Isabelozyma gotoi. The sequence goes on along the minus strand of PPNP02000009.1, from coordinate 553,372 downwards.
AATAAAATGATCAACACCATAGTTCAAACGAATCAATGCATGCCATAAAGCTTCACGATCACCACCCATTCTCATTGCTAAAGGTAACAAGGACAAGGTAGCTAAACCTTCAGGGTATTTCTTTAAGATTTGTTGGTAAACCTTAACTCTAGTATGATGGTCAATATCACCAGGCTTGGTTAAACCAACAACTGGATGAACCAAAATATGACCATTTTCACCAATATCTTTGGCAGCACGAACAGTTAATTCACGATGAGCTCTGTGCATTGGGTTTCTGGTTTGGAAGGCAACAACATGTTGGTCAGCCCAGCCTAATTTGTTGAATTCTTCTCTTAATTCGGTTGGAGTTTTACGGAATTCAACATAATCATAATGAGTTGGGTAGTCAATACCTTGAATAGAACCACCAATATAAACATCACCAGCAGTTGAGAATAAATAGTTAACAGCTGGATGTTCAGGATCACCTCTGAAGACTTTAGAAGCTTCAGTCTTCTTATCTGGAGTGTAGATAGATTCCACAGTTAAGATGGCTAAAGGCTTTTCATCTCTTAAGTCCTTTAAGACAATTCTGTCACCGAGTTTGTAGTTAGCAGCGGTTTCCTTAGAGACATCTAAAGTGATTGGGATAGGCCATAATAAACCCTTTCCAGTAGATTCATTTTTAACTGAAGTCAATCTTGAATCATGGACAACAGAGTTGTAATCTTCTTCATTCAAGAAACCAGTTAATGGAGAGAAACCACCATTTAATATAAGTTCCAAATCACACAACTGTCTAGCAGTTAAGGTTAAAGCAGGTAAAGTAGAAACTTCACTTAATAATTGTGATTTGATTGGTGCATCACGAATGACTAAATCTTGTAATTCACCACCGTGGGGGACTGGAACTGGCATTTTTTAGGAAAATTATCTGTGAATATAAATAATGAATAACTCTTCAAATATTTACAAGAAAGTAGAGGAATTAGTCAATAAATAAATAAAGATATTTGTCCAAATAAAAAAAATTTATGAAAATTTCACTGTACATCAAATAATGCAAAAAATGTTACAATTCAACCATGTTGAGAACGATTATCATACAATCGCACGTGATGTGACACCAGACTTTGAGTTTGCTAACCAAAAGTCTGGGGAAATTCGAGGGAGCGAGAAAACATTTACACGTGCGCGGCCATACAAGAAAGTGACAGTTGCACCGGAATAGCCTCACTTAACAAGAAAAGTACTGCAAATTTAAACAACTAGAGTAAAATAAATAGTTATGTTTTCTAGGCATAGATAGCCACACTGATTGACGGGTAAAAGAGAATGCAATTGTGGATAGATAATAATATGTAGTGATGATGATGTAAACGATGAACTTAGTAGAACTGTTTATAACTTATAGGTGTCATTAGAAAGGAGAAGTATAAGAGTCTCGTATTTCGATCTGGAAATTGGCAAAAAAATTGAATCTGTGGATGCAAAAAGATAAAGGGCTGACACAAATAAGTGCTATCACAGCAAAAACTAAATTGGGAATTAGCGTTTTCTAGATTAATAAATTTCATAATAATGCAACACAGTGGTCAAGATTTAGTATGGAAGCAAGTTGACTGTACAACCTCACAACTATTTCTTAATAGATTCTACTTTTCTTGGTAGTTGCATTTCAAATATCCAATCTTGGAGCCCTCAACAATACCATCGAATAAGAGAGCAGGTAGTAATGAAAACTACCAACTTCAAAGCGTCACAGTTCGTGATTAAACTGAATTGTACGATAGTACTATCGCAAAGTTGGTGAACTAAAGTGGTGAAGAACGGTTTCATGAAATAGAATCTTCAAGTCGACGACCGAATGGGAAACTCAATCTTGGAAAATTCAGCCTCAGAAGCTTAATAATATGAACGAGAAGTGTTAGTGGACATCGTTGGCTTTACCTGGTTATTTGTTTTTTATACCTATTCCTGAATCAGCTATTGAGTCCTACATAAGGTATTCACAATCAAAAATTTCCATTGTCCAGCAAAGTAAAGTCTCAGAGACATATGATAAAAAAACTACAATCCCCGATTAAAAGACTCTTTTTTAATAACAGTATCTCAATAGACATTAAATGCAGTCTCCAAACAAGACTAAAATGCTACTACAATTCTGATTCGAAGACTAATGCATTTTGAGTTATTCAGAGATCACAAAGTTGCAGTCACAGTAAGGATGTTGTTGACTGGTTGCAAACTCACAACATTAAGCGAGCTAGAGAACTAATCTGATCAGAATATACCTCGAAGCATCAAAATGAAAGTCTAGGCAAGTTTCACCATTGTTTCGAGACTGGTCCTCCAAGTGCCAGAACCGTGTAAGTATGCCCATAGTGGACACGGTATTGAATCAGCCCCTCCAATTCTACACGGCGGTCCCCCCACGTATCCCCCACGCAGGCGATTTCGCCGAAGACAAAAAGTCATGGCATTGAGGTGGGGGGGGGGGGCAAAACAAAGGCCTAGAGTGAAAAAAGATTTTTCATCTACACACACCTTCCCACTTTTGCCTACCTGTATTCCAGTATGATCATTTGGCCGAATAAGTAAACTACCGTTGTCGGTGTTGGGCTCTCCGATAATGTCGCGGGGTTTTCCTATTTGGGGGGCGCGAGTGTGCGACATCTGACTAATCCATTTACATTACTAGACTCACGTTTCCAATGGTTAGTAATAAGCCAGGACTCCCATTGCCAACGACATTAGGTAATGATTACCATGCTATGGTCCACCATTAATCATCAGGTTGGAAATCAAAAAAAAGTCCTATAGTACACTAATTGAGACCTATTAATGTCTCCTGTAATGTCTCTGAAACTTTTTCAAGCTTACAAGCGATTCTCAACTTTTTTTTTTGTGTGCCAGCAATTACCTCTACATTAGCATTTTTTATATATATATATCAGGTAATTACAACCCTCTCAGCGAATTTTTTTGCTTGCCTCTTTTTCATCATTATTATTAATAATAACTAACACATAAATATGTCTGCTCCAACGTATGTATCTACTTGAATCGGCTCCCCGGATACGAATTGATATGGTATCGGATCAATTGAGAAGTATTGGACAATTGAGGTCAAAAGGAAATTAATAAATCAAGTTTTTTATCAGATTTCTCAGCAATTTCAATGCTCCGTGTCGTCGACATGTACCTGTTGCAAGATTCAACTTCCATTACTCCAATTCTTCACCAATTATCCGAACATATCATTGTCGTTATTATCGATTGCACAATATGAGCTCCATTCCCCCTCCAGTCTATTTAGGTTTGAAGAGAAAAATGAATTTACCGTGGTTATTCCTGATTTCACAAAATATCCGCCCTGTTTCTATTCTTTTTCTGCTTGTTCCCCATTTTCTTATATAAGAGCTCTCAATTGCCTACAAGACTTTTTTCTTAGTTTTTTTTTTATTACCTTGACTTCATAAGTCTCTTCCTTCTTTCCATCTCCCTTTCGTCCTTTTCCGCCCTTAATTCTTCCGTTGTTCCTGGCCACCCCTCCTGGAATTTTTCAAGTGCGGTTTTTGATTTTTTTTTTCAACGTTGGGAAAACGTCAAGATATTTTTTAGCTATCATTTTCTTTCTCCGAATACCGGCCATTTTTTTTTGTGGAAATAAAAAATGTCTTCCCCAAATCAACTTCAAACAAGAGCTTTGCATCGATTAAACAATCTCTCGAGTCAATTGAATAATAAACAAAATACTAACATGGGTAGTGGTGATATTGGTTTAATTGGTTTGGCCGTTATGGGTCAAAACTTGATCTTAAACGCTGCTGATCACGGATTTACCGTTGTCGCTTACAACAGAACCGTTGCTAAAGTCGATGAATTCTTAGACAATGAAGCTAAGGGTAAATCCATCATTGGTGCCCACTCCATCAAAGAATTGGTTGACAACTTAAAGAGACCAAGAAGAATCATTCTTTTGGTTAAAGCTGGTAAACCAGTCGATGCTTTCATCGAACAATTATTACCTTACTTGGAAAAAGGTGATATCATCATTGATGGTGGTAACTCTCATTTCCCTGACTCCAACCGTCGTTTCGAAGAATTGAAAGGTAAGGGTATCTTATTTGTTGGTTCCGGTGTCTCTGGTGGTGAAGAAGGTGCTCGTCACGGTCCATCTCTTATGCCAGGTGGTCACCCTGATGCTTGGCCTCACATCAAGGATATCTTCCAATCTATTGCTGCCAAATCTGATGGTGAACCATGTTGTGACTGGGTTGGTGATGCCGGTGCTGGTCACTACGTTAAGATGGTGCACAATGGTATTGAATACGGTGATATGCAATTGATTTGTGAAGCCTACGACTTATTAAAGCGTGTTGGTAAATTCTCTAACAAAGAAATTGGTGATGTTTTCGCTAAATGGAACAAGGGTGTTTTAGACTCTTTCTTAATTGAAATCACCAGAGATATCTTGTACTTCAATGACCCAACTGATGGTACTCCATTATTAGAAAAGATTTTGGATACTGCTGGTCAAAAAGGTACTGGTAAATGGACCGCTATCAATGCTCTTGACTTGGGTATGCCAGTCACCTTAATTGGTGAAGCTGTGTTCGCTCGTTGTTTATCTGCCTTGAAATCCGAAAGAACCAGAGCTTCTAAAGTCTTGGTTGGTCCAAGTGTTGATGGTGAATCTCCAATCAAAGACAAACAACAATTTGTTGATGACTTGGAACAAGCTTTATACGCTTCCAAGATTATCTCTTACGCTCAAGGTTTCATGTTAATCAGAGAAGCTGCTAAGGAATACGGTTGGAAATTGAACAACCCTGCCATTGCTCTTATGTGGAGAGGTGGTTGTATCATCAGATCCGTTTTCTTGGGTGAAATCACCTCTGCTTACAGACAAAACCCTGACTTGGAAAACTTGTTGTTCCACCCATTCTTTACTGATGCTATCACCAAGGCTCAAAAGGGTTGGAGATCTACTATTGGTAAGGCTGTTGAATTCGGTGTTCCAGTTCCAGCTTTCTCCACTGCTTTATCTTTCTACGATGGTTACAGATCCGAAAAATTACCAGCTAACTTATTACAAGCTCAAAGAGATTACTTCGGTGCTCACACTTTCCAAGTCTTACCAGGTGAAGAAAACGATTTCTTAAAGAAAGGTGAATGGATCCACGTTAACTGGACCGGTAGAGGTGGTAACATTTCTGCTTCGACTTACGATGCTTAGGTTAATTTTAAAATTATCTCTATATAATGGATATTTTTCTTCTTTGATAAATATATTAACTTTAAACTACAATGCTAACCCTGTAACAATAGTGACTTGAAAGGAACAAAATTACTATGATTAAAAAACAGAGAAACAGTAATAAATAAAGATAAATAAATGTAATGGGAAATGAAAATCCATCTAAAGATTATATATTATGAGATGCAATTTAAGCAGCCACTTCAATATTCTGAGCTGTTTCATTACTGATAGATTTTTCAACGGTATTAGTGTCTTTAGTTGTAACTGCATCCTTAAGAGGATCTCTAGCAAACCATTCCAAGAACAAGTCATCCTTAGGAAAGATGGTAGCGAAGACTTTGATTTCTTCAGATAAAGGAGTCTTATGATGAACAAGATCAGAGTATAAAAGGAATTTACCCAACATAGCAGTGAATGTCATCAAAACATAAGTCTTACCAATACAAATATGAGGTCCAGTACCAAAAACCAACCAATTACGTTTGTACATATCACCAGTTGCATTTTCCCATCTTTCTGGAATGAATGAATCAGGATCAGGGTAAACTTCTGGATCATGTAAAGCTGGATATAAGGTTGGGATGATCATAGAACCCTTTGGTGCAGTGTAGTCATCAGTAACTGGGAAAGGTTGCTTAACAACGTAAGGAACCATCAAGACGGGAGGTCTGTAACGTAAAGATTCCTTAACAACATCATTAGTGTAAGTCATTTCGTTAATTAACGACAAAGTCAAAGGAGTAGAAAGATCATTATTACGGACTCTTAATTGTTCTTCTCTAATTTTAGCAGCAACATCAGGTCTATCAGCAACAATTTGGAATAACCAACAAGCTAAAGAAGAAGAAGCATCTTGAGAAGCAAAAAGGAAAGTGAAGATAACTTCAGAAATTTCTTTGTTGGAGAATTCACGAACTAATAATTTGGCATCTGGATCATCGGACTTATTTTGTCTAGCAACTTTCATTAAATGAATCCATTCTTCCATAATACAGCTTGGAGTAACGTTCTTTTCATTGATGGCAATTTTAGCTTGAGCAGCACATTTTTCGAAAATTTTCATGGTATCATCAGCAATTTTTTTACCGTACCAAGTTTTAGTGTAAGGGATGATAATAGGGAAATTAACCAATTCCATGGCAGCAGTGACTCTATAATAGTTATCAGCGATAAGAGCAATTTGGTCATCAGTGATGTGATCACCACAGAAAGTTCTTAAAGATAAAGCACATAACAATTCTCTAAATTCAGGGAAAAATTGTTTTGGTCCTTCATATTCAATGAATCTCTTTAAGTAAATGTCCATATATTTTTCTTGAGTTGGAATATAAGTTTCCAATGCCTTTTGAACAAATAAACCATTTAATGATCTACGGTAATCAGTGTGAGCTTTACCGTCTAAAAAGACCCAATTGGAAGGTCTTAAGATTTTAATGGCAACATCAACCACACATGGTTTAACGAATTTAGGAGAAGACAAAATTTTTCTAGCTAAATCACGGGTAGAAGCAATAACCACAAATTTATGGAAAATAGAAACACAAGACAATGGTCCAGAAGCCCATTTAGATTGGTATTCCTCGAACTTAGGATCTAACGATTCTAAAAATGGTCCAATAACTGGCCAAATTTTGAATCTTGGTCCGGCACAAGTCCCCTTTTTGAATTGATAACTAATTTGATCATATGTCAAACCAATGACAATTAAAGTAACGATCAACTGAACCCATGACATGGACTGGTAAAATTCAAGACCTTTATTAACGATCCCTTCAATGTTTTTTTGACTTATAATGGGAGAATTGATTGATTCTAACGGACTAGAGACATTCATTTCTAAACTATTGTTCTTGTATAGATTTGTCTAATATCCAATGTCTTTTAACAACACACCTATATATAAAACGAATGAAAATCTAGTTAAAGAAAAAACTGTACTAAAGAAAAAAAATCAAGGCACAACCCTCTTTAAAGAAAAAATCACCCTGTAATATAATACGATATGCTAGTATCGAATTTTTTTTTTGCATATTTTTTTTTGCGATTAAAAACATTGTATGTATACGATCGTTTAAGGAGTTAAACCGGAAACCATCTCGAACCGGAAACCAACCTGGACCGGAAACCAACGCGAACTAGAAACCAACTTGCCAGAAACCAATTTGAATCGCAAAAAAATGTCGTCAGAGAAAAGACACATTATGTCGGACGTTTCGGATAAATGTTGGATGTTCTGGTGTTATGTCGTGAGAACTAAATAATGGTAACCACACGCCACAAGTTGATTTTTTGGCTCCTGCATATTTGCAACCACCACCATCTCATTTGAGATGAGGCCTAAATTTTTCAGTATGGAGACGGCAGTATTATAGAGTTAAAGAGCCATGGGTAAGAGAAAGAATAACAAACTTGCCGAGAGCAAGAGAAAGAAGGCCAAACAGGATCAGGATGCTCTTTTATCCTCTGGTTTATTTGCATCGAACCAGGAAGATATCTCAGATGTTGAAGACTGGGACAATGAAGAGCAGGATTACGAGTTACAACCAAGATCTGCCACTAAACAGTTCGTGGAAACTTTACCAATTAAAAGGGCCGATGGTACCATAGAGAGAAAAGTTAGAGAAGTGAAACAAAAGGAAGAGGAGCCAGAACAAGAGCCAGAACAGCCAGTACCAGTCGAAGAAGAGGAACAGGAACCAGAAGAAGAGGATGAAGATTCGAATCTAAGTCCCGAACAGAAATTGATAAATATCAAGGAAGAAGTTGCATCGTTAGCATCAAAGTTAATTGAAGACCCAGAGGAGAACATTCTGTGTTTAACAAGATTAAGAAAGATGTCAGAATCAAAAAATTTCGTCACTTCTCAATTATCCATTCTTGCATTGATTCCTGTTTTCAAGTCATTGGCACCATCATATAATATCAGACCTTTGACTGATGCTGAAAAAAAGGAAAAAATCAGTAAAGATGTAGCTAAATTAAGATCATTCGAACAGTCATTGATCTTCAATTATAACAGTTACATCAAGAATTTGACAATTCTTTCCAAAGTTTCTTACTCTAATTCCTTGAATAACAAAAAAGTTACCTCCAACCAAATCAAACAGGGGCAAACTGCCACTATGGCCGCTTGTGAATTGTGTTTATCATCATTACGTCATTTCAATTTCAGATCTGATTTGTTCAACATTTTAGTTCGTAGATTGAACAGAAAACCTCAAAATGAATCAGACTTAAAAGTATTCACTCAAAGCATATCGGTTCTCGAAACCTTATTGAAGGATGATGAGAGAAACGGGGACATCAGTTTTGATATTGTTAAATTATTGTGCAAGTCCATCAAGGATAAAAAGTTTAGAGTAGATGAATCGGTTTTGAACATTTTCCTTTCATTATCATTACTTCTGGATTATGACCCCAATAACGAGAAAAAACCTCAAGCCCCTAAGATCAAGAAGAAGGATAGAGTCCACCTTTCTAAGAAAGAAAGAAAGCAAAGAAAGGAACGGAAAGAAATTGATGAAGAGCTCCGTAAAGCTGAGCAAGCAATTACTGCTGAACAAAGGGAGAATTTCCAAGCTCAAACCTTGAAATCATTATTAACTCTTTATCTTGAGATTTTGAAAGCAGGAAACGATGAAGCAACATCAGCAAGCTCACTTACTGCTCCGGTATTGGAGGGATTATCTCGATTTGGACAGATGGCTAATTTCGATTTACTCGGAGATTTTTTGCAAGTGCTTCGAGAAATAATGACGGACATTATTGAACTCCAGTCATTAAGGAATAATGATGTTAACGATGACAATGATGATGACAACGGCGGATTGTACAGTGGAAAGCAAATCAGAACTGTGCTCCTTTGTATTGCCACATCATTTGCCTTAATGCTTAACCACTCCACTGTGGGTAGAATACCGATGTCTATTGACCTCACCAAATTCGTCTCCAATCTATACGCTGTTCTTGCTGATTTGTGTCTAGACCCCGATTTAGAATTAAACCATAAAACTCTCAGATTGGCAGATCCACTAGCTACTTCTTACGAAAAGCCATCAGTGAATGTTTCTACCAAATCAGAGCTTTTGCTTCGTTGTTTAGATCACATTTTCTTCAACTCCAAAAACGGTTCTTTGCCTAGAGCCACTGCATTTGCCAAACGTCTTTATATTTCCTCGTTGCATACCCCCGAGAAAACCTCTCTTGCTACATTGAAGTTTGTGGGTAAGTTGATGAGTCGGTATGGAGAAGGATTCAAGAGTCTTTGGAGTACAGAAGACACAGTGAACGGTGGTGAAGGTCACTATATATTGGGCTACAATGCTGCTGATGAGGTGGAGTTGGAAAGAAGTAACTCTGAAGCTGCTACATTATGGGAGAATGTACTTCTTGACAAACATTTCAGTCCAATGGTTCGTGATGGATCTCGATCGCTCATGAAAAACAGCAAGCCAAATAGCGAAAGAAGATAGTAGAGAAAGGCATTACATTTTATAGCGAAAAATGCAAATTTTACGCAATCTTTGTAGTTTATACAAAATTTCACAGAAAATTGACGTAACTATCCAGCTAGGTCAGCGATCTTTGTAGTTCATACAACCTTTTACAGAAAATTGTCGAAACTACACGGAAATTTAGACATTATGCTAGAGCGATATGAAACATACCCACTCGCTGTGGCTGCCAAAAAACAAGGGGACTACATTAAAAGTACTATTCCAGAATTTCAGTTGCAACAAAGCCAGTGAGCTGAATGCGGCTCAGGATATGGGCGAAATGGTTATCGTCTACTTAACGTCTCATATCTTTCAGGTTGTAGGTATTGCTTCATATCTGCTCTACACAGTGAGAGCCAGCCCTTAATTACTACTCTTAGCAAATACCCAAACACCAGGCGTTAGCCATATTACTAAGCTCTTTTCTCAGTCAGCCCTGTATTTGACCCGTATAATTACCCTATACGCCTTGCGTTGATAATAGCACTAAATTGTTTTCGAATTTTTTGCACACTTAAAATCTTGTGTTGAATTAAAGTTTTTTCGCTCCCTATACAGGGAATCATACAAAAAAATTCTCGTCAAACTAAGGATCATTATCTTCATTGGTAGCATAATACCAAATTTAGAGTATCATAGACGTTAAATTGGTGCTTATCCGATTAACTAGTGATAGTAATTTGTACTGGTACTAGTTCCCAAGGGTATAAATTGTGATTTGAGTATTTATTGGCTAATTTATACGAGATCAACAGGGTTCTGAACATTACGCTAGATCAACGTCTTCAAACAACAAGTTGAATCCCTTTTCCTTACTATTTGCAATACTTTAGTAATTGGAATTCTGTGTCGTTTCCAGTTTGTCATATCCACATCAGTAGGTGCATTTCCGTAACTGAAACAAAAATTTACGGGCATCTCTCTCATGATAAAATTGGAGGAAATGGACCCCGTTAATATCTTATTGATATTCATTATCTTTTCTGTCCTTTTATTCATTTTCCTATTCTTCATTGCTTACAAGCTCTTCTTTTCCAGATCTTCAAGACATGATTACAGTCTTATAGGCGATGATGTGTTTGGTTTTGGCGATGTGCCTCGTGAATTCATTAACGATGAAGAAACATTAAACTTCTTAGCTGACGAATTCGACTTCACTAACTTGTCCCCAGAAGAACAGCAATCCTACTTAAGAGGCGAAGAATTCTCCAAACTTACTCCACCAAACTTCAGCAACACTAGAGGTAAGTCTTACACCCATGAAGATGATCTCATAATCAAAGATTGTGGGCTCAATGCCTTCGAGTTTGAACAGGATCAAGAAATCTTGGACACCCGTTATATTGTGGCTGACAAGACTGAAATTCACTTTATTCATAACGATACCCCATACTCCACTGCAACTTCGGTATTAAACTACAGTTTGCCAGTGAAGAACAGAACTTATTCAGATATCATTTATTTCGAAACCAAGGTTTTTGAATTTGACTCTAGCAATGAAAATGGCCATTTTGCCATTGGTTTGGTTACGAAACCATATCCGTCGTCATTTAGATTGCCTGGTTACAACAACTTCTCTATTGCCTACGAATCTACCGGTAACTTAAAGATTAATAAGCCATTCCCAACCCCTTTACAACAGCATATGGATGTTAACAGTAAGTTTAATGCTCAGGTTTTGCCTCCATTACAGCAATCAGATGTGGTTGGATTTGGTTACGTTGTGTCAACAGGAACTATTTTCATTACTCGTAATGGTAAAAAGGTCATGGATGTAATTAAAGACTGTTTTATTGATTTATACCCTGCTGTCGGTTGCTTTCTGACTAATGCAAAATTCCAGGTTAATATTGGCCAGTTGGGTTACGTTTGGATTGAAGCTAATGTGAGAAAATACGGGTTTATTTCTACTAGTGACTATAAAAAGATTGGTGGTGATCGTGGATTGGCTTCTCTTCCACAATATGGAGAACTCGGAAAACAAGATGGTGACAAACTATTGGATAAAGGTGAAGAATTGCCTCCAGATTATCCTGAGGATGAATTAGATTTTTTTGGAAGATCCACCAAAGACATTGTTAGATTTGGTTCGTCATCTAAGAGTCAAGGGGTTAATAATGAAAAGAATGAAGAACTTGACGATGAAGTTAAACCCGAAAATATATCTCATAGTGTCATTACCGATGAACCAGAAGAAATTATGGATTTAAGAGAACGTCTCTACGAACAAAACATTGATTCCAAAAATGGTAAGAGCTCCGAGAATGTTCCAGTAATTACAAGTAATGTTACTGCCAATTATGGTAGTGTTAATGATCGTAGTTCAAGTCAGCATAAAGAGCCCTTAGAGCAATCAGAGGAGCCATCCGTGGACGAACCTGCTCCAATCACTAATGTTGAAGCTTCTTCGTCGACTCAAGCCAGATCATCTGATTCTGGAACCGAGTCTCCTGAGACTACTGCTTCACCCGAGCCCTCTGATCCTGTAACTAAAACCACCACATCCTCATCCAAGTCCAAGAAACCAAAGAAGAAGAAGAAGTCAGGTAAGAAAAAGAGTAAAAGAAAGTAGTTTTTTATAGAATTGACTCTTATTTCTTTTTTCTTCTTTGTATATAAGTTTTCTAATACCAATTCCTTGCATTACTGCGACTTAATAATTTGATGTAATAAAAATAATAATTCCATTGCTGAGTGCCTTTACTTAAATGTACTGTTGTATTTGTTGTAGAATACATTAACATGATGACTGCAAAAAAAGTGATCAGTCTAGCGCAGCCAGGTCTCGATCCTGGGACCTCAGGGTTATGAGCCCTGCGCGCTTCCACTGCGCCACTGCGCTGATCTTGAGGAAATTAAGCTTAGAATAGGATAAGTGCGTACGAAAACACTAAGTAATTTCTTGTGATTCTAGAGTTATTTTGGACTTATCGTAAGAACTAAAGCTACAAAGTAATTCCAACGCATACATTCTTCAATAATAAAGACTTTATTGACATATTGTTATTAAAATGTTCCCTTAACTGTCAAATACTGGAATATTTATAGCTTCCTCAAGCTACATAGAACCATTTAGTTGCCAATACTGACATACAATCGATACTACTACGCAGTGAGAAGAATCAATCAGTTTTGGAAATCGGAATTGGATTGAATGCTGTTAAGTGATTGTCATCTCGTTGGTCTTTCAACCTGACTTATACTCATTAACTTAGGGAGTACACTTTTTATTAGCTTGTTTCGTTTCTTAAAACTTAATGGAAGGTTTCCTCCTATAACATTAGCTATACATAGACTTAAATGGTACTATATAAAATTAGTACAAAAGCCACATCTACCCGAAAAGGTACACTATTATGAGTTGTCTGAACTCTTCAATAACCAGTATAATTGCTAATTAGACCAATCATGCCAATAATTAATAACTATTCATACAAAACAGTCTACCTATCAAACCTGGAGCAGCTTATTAGAGATTCTTCTAAGTTCACAGGAATTTATAATTCTCATATCGGTAGCGCTACAAATGGCATTCCATTTCATAGTAGTACAATCATTTATTTTATAATACACAAGAACAATTTATATATAAATGAAAAACCCATGGTGATTTTACCCAGCATTATACAGAAGGCTATTTCAGAGCTCTTCACCACCATGAACGAGGTATTCTGGAAGGTATAAGATGATTCCTGTGGTCACTGACTATGTAAATGGGAAGGGATCACTCCTTGGATTGAAGCATTGAGGTTATCTCCGACCACTGAAACAGCGTCTGGATTTGACTTTCTTGGTCTTCCTCTTTCTCTCTTAATTATCTTACTTGTAGAGTCAATAGGAGCTATTTTGGTCTTTCTAGCGATTTTTTGACTCCCATTGACACGAATTCCTTTAATAGTAATCCCCGTTTGCTCCACTGGGAACTTTCTTGGTCTTCCTCTCTTGTCTTTTTTCAAAATCAATTTTTGCACTGCATCATCCAGCAAATTACGTAAGTAAGGAGGCTGGTCTTGTAATCTGGCCATATCATTGCTGTTAGCATCGTGATGATACACGTCATGGTTCTGATCGATGATGCTTTCGGAGGAGTTCTTCAAGAGCTTGTTAAGGTGCTTGAAGTTATGATGGGTTGAATCTATGTATTCATTAGTAGAAGGATCAAGAATCAACTTCTTAGGACGACCTCGTTTTTTCTTCGTATCAGTCGTTCGTTTGGGCATCTGTTGAATTTTCTGCTGTTGAGCCTGAGCTTGAGCTTGTTGCTGTTGAGCTTGGGCTTGAGCTTGAGCCTGGGCTTGGGCTTGGGCTTGAGCTTGCTGTTGTTGAGCTTGCTGTTGAGCTTGGAGTTGTTGTTGCTGCTGTTGCTGTTGTTGTTGAGCAAGCTGCTGTTGAAGACGATTCAGCTGCTGAGGTTGTTGTTGAACTTGAGGTTGCTGCTGTTGCTGTTGTTGAACTTGCTGTTGTTGTTGGACCTGCTGTTGTTGTTGTTGTTGATGACGAGCTTGTTGCTGACGAACTTGTTGTTGACGGTGGAGATGTTGTTGAAGCTGCTGTTGTTGCAAATGGGATTCCATCGACTGATTATGGGATAAGTGTTGGGGGAATTGTTGCTGAAGGTCGAGAGTTTGGTGGAGATGGGGGTTTTGTTGCATCATCGAGTGATTAGGGGCAAAACCCATGGGTGAGGAAACATTACCCATGATTCTGGAAGTCAATGCCGGAGGAGCTGAAGGAGCTGGCGAGTTCATGGTGTATTGTGGGCCCCCTCTAGGAGGAGCGTTGTACATGTTAGCAGGAGGTACGGTTTTATTTCGATCATTTCCGGATCCATTTCCATTTGAGGACGAGTTGACGTAATTAGCGAAGGGGAGATACATATCTCCGACAGTGTTTCACTTAAATAATAGTTGTTTTTGGTATATAATAAAAACCCTGGTAGCTGAAAAAAAAGTGTTTCAAATCAGCTTCTATTTTTTTTTTTTATTTTTATTTTATAATTCTTTTTTTTTTTTGGTTGTCTTTTATTTTTTTTTTTTTTTACAGAAAGGGATAAAACAAAAAAAAAAACGGTGTGGAGGTGGGGAGAAAAAAGTTTAAAACAAACGAATCTCCTTAAGTTAGCTCGCGTGCTGGTCTAGGAGAGAGGCTCGTGAACTAGAGGGTTCTATCAAGTCACAAGACTAGAGGAAAAGGGGATGGAGTTTGCAACCAGAAGGTTTTGAAATGAATTTGACAAAAAAAAAGAATTATAAAATAAAAAAAAAAAAAGAAAGATGACTTTTGATAGTTTGCTGTGTGCAGGACGTTATGGCAGCCATTCGGAACGGGGATGTACGGGCGCAAAGACGATTTAAAGGTAAGGAATATGTGTGGATGATGGAGGCAGGGCCATAGCAGCCATTTGATAGAGAAGATGGGTAAAGGAAAGGGAGGAATAGAGAAAGGGAGGAGCAGGAAAAGGGAGGAGCAGAAAAGGGAAAGAGCTGCAAGGGAAGCAGCAAGAGGGAAGCAGCAAGAGAGAAGTAAAAAGATATCAGAGTATATAAGGTCTGAATTACGCCATGAAAGTTCTACAAACAGCATACTTCAACTTGCTCAAACGATGAACACACTACAACAGTTAGACTCTATTTATATGCATTAGTTGGTGATAATAAGTTTGTTGGAAGGAATCTGGGAGAGCAACGAGTCCTGGAACAACTCCACAAATTGTTTGGCATCGGTCAATTTGTCGTTGTACTTGATTTTGAACTCCACATCAACAGCAGTGGCTGGGCCCTTGACCGGAGCAGCAGAGGTGAGTCCCAACAATTCGTCAAATGGGTCAGCTACTGCACCTGCTCCCACCACGGAGTGGAAGTTGTAGGTGATATCCACCACTTGGAAACGGTCTTTTGTTACAGGAGCAGCCAACAAGTCATCGAAAATATCATCGAGAGACTCTCCGCCGAAAGCCGTAGGGGACTGAGAATATTGTGGGAACTTACTACCGTAAGTGAATTTTATCGACGAGTTGATGGCTTGTTGCAAGTTCACCTTGAACTCATTCTGAGTGATTTCGTGCAAGTCAGAAGTAAACTTAACAGTAATAAGGTTTTTAGGCTTAGGAGGTTCAGCAGCAGCAGCAGCAGCAGCTTCTGGTTTAGCAGCTTCTGGTTGTTTGACAATGATGTTAGACAAGTCAAGATGTTCTTTAGATTTGATATATTTCGATACTTTGCTTACTGATTCCTTATCAATGGTACCCAAATATGCCAAAACATCTCCCTTCAAGATTCTTCCTTTAGGACCCGAAGCAGGAATCTTACTGTAAGCATCCTCAGTGGAAATATGGTTTTGGTGCAACAACAACTCTACGGAAGGAAGCAATTGCTGTTCTGGATTGGCAGTGACAAACACAGAATCAGAACCAGCTGATGGTTTGGACTCAGACACTGGAGATGGTTTAGATTCTGTTTTGGCAGCAGCAGCAGCAGGTTTGGGCTCCTCCTTTGCTGGTTCTGGACCCTTGGAAGCGTCTTCGGCTTCTAAGTCGGGTTTTTTCAAACTACTGAGATCATCACCGGGTTCGGCCAACAAAGCAATTGGTTTTCCTACAGGAACTCCAGTAGCACCATCATTAATTATGATTTCCCACATTATACCATCATCTTGGGCCTCAACATCAATGGTGGCCTTATCGGTTTCTACTTCTAATAGCACGTCCCCGGCACTGAAGTTGTCACCAGCCTTAAATTTCCACGAAACAACTCCTCCTTCTGTCATGGTAGGAGACATTGCTGGCATCCTAAACACCTGGGCTTGTAAAGCCATACTGGACCTGGAAAATTGACGAACTAGTTGGGTTCTGCTCCCGAGTCGAGACACGACTCCTCTATTGATGGCTCCTAAGTTACTTCTAAGCATCTCAACCCAATTGATGTGTGAATTTGGTAAAGAAAGAATGGCAGATGGAGGAATGCTATATGGGCACCCGGAAGAATATCACCGAACCATCACTTTATCGGATGCGTCAGACCCGGGTGCACGGGTGGAAGTCTCGCCGAGTCACGTGACCTAACCCACGCTCAGAGGTTCCCGGAAAGGTACGGGGGCGCCGGTTCCGGGTTTTTCCCGCGTGCAATCCCTCGGTCTCGCACACGACCCCAGCACTACCAAAAAAAAACTCGCTTTATGCAACTGACAACTTCAACGGTTACAACAGCTATTAGACACTGTTAAACAACATTTCCAGGCTATAGTTTTCAAAAAAGGGCGTTCACAAATCTTTCTCACGAGCAGAAGCGCCATATTACTACCCAAGAACTACTCAGGAGCACGTTAGCACTAATTTCACCCTCCTGAAATCCATTTTTCTCCCGTGTTTTCACCATTTCATTCGCTGTTACCCTTGCTATTTGCTTAACCAGCTATTAAAAAAACACTTTTTAAGGTCTTTTTTGGGGGTTTTACTCGTTTTATTGCATTTTATCATATCATTTCATTCTCATTTCATGCATCTAGTTCATCATGTGGTTATTATCAGATAAATCACCAATATCACGATTGTTGCCCATACTTAAGAAGTTCATGAAATTCCTCGGTCCTGGAATAATGATTTCAGTAGCTTATATGGATCCAGGTAATTATTCCACCGCCGTAGCTGCTGGTTCAGCTTATAAGTACAATCTTTTGTTTTCCATCCTTTTATCCAACTGTTTGGCCGTTTTTCTTCAAGTTTTGGCAGCTAAATTGGGAGCAGTTACTGGATTGGATTTGGCAGCTAATTGTAAAACTAATTTACCTCACCGTCTCAATCTCTTCATTTATGCTTTGGCCGAGCTTGCCATTATTGCTACTGATTTGGCTGAAGTTGTGGGGACTGCCATTGCTCTTAATATCATCTTCAAACTTCCTCTTTTCTTCGGAGTCATTGTTACCGTGGTGGATGTTTTGATTGTATTGATGGCATATAAGCCTAATGGACCCTTATTGTTCATCAGAATCTTCGAATCCTTTGTCTCTATCTTGGTGGGAGCAACTGTGGTGTGTTTTGCTATAGAATTGTACCAGGTTTCTCACGATTCGTCAGTGAATTTCTCTACTTTGGAAGTGTTGAGAGGCTTCTTACCTAACGCAGATGTGGTTGATATGAGCGAAAGAGAAGGAGGTAATGGTTTGTTTTTGAGTTTGGCTATTTTGGGTGCTACCGTCATGCCTCATTCCTTGTACCTTGGATCTGGATTGGTACAATCAAGATTAAAGGATTTTGATATCAAACATGGATATTACTTACCAAAATATTTGGCTGGAGATAAATTGAAGAATGATGACCTTACCAACACCACAACCACGGATGAAGAAAGCGACTCGGCTCACTTACTTCCACAAGCAGCCAGCTCTACTACTACCACTTCTAATAATTTCCGAGGCAACAATCAGGTGGAATACCGTAAAAATGATGTCTTACAATCCATGGACTCCAACGTGACGAAAAATGACGAAGATGAAGAGGAAGAAGATGATTGTTATCGTCCTTCTATTCATGCCATTGATGATACCATGACGTATACCATCGTTGAATTGGTAATTTCCTTGTTCACGGTGGCATTATTTGTGAACTCAGCTATTTTAATCGTTGCTGGAGCAACGTTACAGTCCAATAAAAACAAGCATGATGACCATAAATGGTTCATTAGGGACGACGATGGCCATGAATCGGATTCTGATGATGATGATTACGCCAATGCTGATTTATTCACCATTTACCACCTTTTATCAACGCATTTGTCTCCAACAGCCGGGTTTGTATTCGCTTTGGCGTTGCTTTGTTCTGGTCAAAGTGCCGGGGTTGTATGTACCTTGGCAGGACAAATGGTTTCAGAAGGTTTTTTAAGTTGGTCCTTACCCCCAGTTACCAGACGATTAATCACTCGAGGTTTAGCCATTATTCCTTGTTTGGTGGTGGTATCATTTGCTGGACGGGAAGGATTATCTAGGGTTTTGAATACCAGTCAAGTGGTACTTTCAATCTTATTACCATTTGTGAGTGCTCCATTAATTTATTTTACTTGTTCAAAGTCAATTATGAGGGTACCAATTTTAGTTCGGGATGGAGATGAGTTAATTGATAGTCTTTTAGACGCAGAAAGTGGAATTAGTACGATAATAAGTGATAACGATGATACCCATATTGAGGAAGGTTCGGTAGAAACCCGGGTTGTTAGCAATAAGAAAAAAGCAAAGAAAAATGTTGACAGTTTAAGATTCAAAACGACAGAGCCAGCAATTAGATTACAGAATTTACGTAATTCACACCCATGTGCTAGTTGGGATGATGATGATGAATTTATGCAGCAACAGGGGTTGAGTCTAGATATTGACAACAACAAGGATGGCCCTCGGTATCTTGAAAACTCCAACTCGATGTTATCCTCTAATAATCCAAGTGATGCTGATATTGAAGACGGGGATGATGATAACAACGATACTACCCATGTCGACAATCGTAACTCTTTGGATCTGGAGGTAGATATGGACATGGACATATATAGGGTCAAGGGTTATAAAGACATGAGTAATGGGCCATTAATGAGGATGTTAGCATATTTTATATGGGGGTTTATCACTTCTTTGAATTTATTCTTGATTGGAAGTATGTTACTTGGATACGACGTTCCACTTTGATATCAATTCTCATATATTTAATTTATAGACAACTTGTACATTAATGCATTGGTCAATGGTATGAGCTTCGTAGTCTACAGTTCCTAGGTGTCTGGTTTTACATCTGGTGTGGATTGTATTAACTGCAACCTCTTTGATAACATCAAGTCAGTAACATCTAGTCAGTATTTAACATCTAATCAGTATTTAACATCTGTATAAAATCTAGTCAGTATTCTGTATAAAATCTAGTCGGTATTTAACATCTTTCTAACATCTAGCAGTATCTCTGCAATCTAGACTCTTATCAAATATCCAGGCCTAGTTGCTGTGCTTTGTAGCCTTCACGAACACAGGGATCATGCCTCCGGTCCCAATTGCAAACGGTCTGTGGCCCAAAACCAACAACTGAGCCCTGATGGAGCACGAATGGCTGGTGATACTAATGATGGACTCATCTTTAGACGTAGAGCTCAAAATGTACTGGAAAGACTTGTTAAGTCTTACGGCTTGCTCTCCAATCGTCTCTCTGTAGTCTGGTTTCCAATAAATATCCTGTTCCACCAATCCCGGCTCGATTTCAAAACCAATAGGTTCGTATTTCTTGGAGATCACAGTTTTGGGAGATCTCTTATCACAAGTATGAACCCCAAGGGTCTCTCTTAAATCCTCCAATATCAATGGTTTTACGCTGGACAAGTCTACGATATCTTCCCAGGTACCAATCAAAGTATCAATGGATCTGGTGAAGGGAGAAGCGTACCATTTGTGGGGTAACACTTTGGAATGATCTTCCAATTCTTCCTTCCATTGCTTATAGTTGTCTTTGGCCTGCAGTTGGCCCAATTCCGTCAATTCGGGGTCTGGTCCCCAAGTGTACTCGCCATTACCTTCCAACTTAGACCAGTATTCATTCCAGTCCTTCTCTCCGTAGGTTATATGGGCCAAATTATGATAACCTTGGCCATGACGACTCAAGAAAAAGAGCTTATATACTTCATTATCGCTATCAGCAGCAGCATTCAACAGTTCCAAATCGCTGACGATCTGGCTCCATGGCTTGAGACGGCCGAAATGTTCTTTCAAGTAATCAAACTTGTTTTCGTCAGTATCTTCGTGGGCCTGTTTGAAGAAATTGGGCACAACCTCGAATTTCCAGTACTCTTTCTGGTCCTGCTCAAATTGGAGCTTTTTGGCCTCGTAGTCTGTTCTGTCCGAAAACGGGAGTTGCGACGATAACAAGTCGAGGTTATTAGGGTTGGTAGACATCTTGTTGTGTAGAAGAACAAGAAGAAGAAGAAGAAGAAGCGAGAGAATAGTGAAATATCTACCCATGTGCTCGACTTTTTTCAGACAAAAAAGAGATCTCGATACTAAAGATAAAGGGTTGGTCTAGACACAGGGAAAGGTGATAAGGGGGACTACAATTGTAGTTGAAGGAGAAGAAGTGACGAACTATTTCGTTTCGGAAAGCTCCGGTCTACTTGGTGTAACTATGGGATTGTAGTAGGTGCAAAAAGCTGTACTGTGAGAGTGCTTGTTATATAGCGAGGTTCATAGTAGACATTGTGAATATACCCAATTTTTCCGCCATTGACCCCAAACCCTCCGAAAGAGTCCCAAGAGTCCCAAGAGTCCCCAAAAGCTCCTAGAACCCTTCCAAACCCCCAATTCCTCTCAGTCTCTCAATTTCTTTCAGTTCCCCAGAAACTCCAATCCACCTACCGGAGGTACGGGTCTACTTTACCGTCGTGCCCAGGCCAGAAATTGTCAACGATTTGAAGGAGGATGAGAAATCAACAAAATTGTCCCAACTTAGAAACCTGGCTTCTGACGACACTAACGACTTTTTTCTTCGTTTTCGACACCTTCCTTACGATTTTCCATCAGTTTTAAGGGTCAATCACCTTTCCTACGTTGATAGAATCCACAACCATTCCCGTATTCTTCACTTTGAGTACTTATTAGCCAGCAGAGTCGAGTCCCTATAGTTAAACCCGTAGTCATGGATAATTATAACGATGAATTATACCCATTAGCCTTGTTAATGGACGAGTTGAAACACGATGACGTGTCCAACCGTGTCGAGGCCATGCAAAAATTGGACACCATTGCCATTGCGTTGGGTCCCGAAAGAACATTGAATGAGTTATTACCCTTTTTAAATGACGTTGCTCAAGACGATGAAGAGGAAGTTTTCGCCGTTTTGGCTTCGAAATTGGGAGATTTCATTCCTTTAATTGGTGGCCATCAGAATTGTGAACCTTTGATTCAAATCTTATTGATTTTCGCCTCTATGGAAGAACCTATTGTCCGTAATAAGGCCATTGACTCATTGAATAAAATCAGTTTGGAATTAACTGATGAAGAAATAAATAATACCTTCGTGGGTTTGATCAAATCCTTCAATCAGGACCCTTGGTTTTCCCGTAAGGTCGCCAGTTGCTGCTTGTACAAATCGATTATCGTCAAAGTTGACCAACCAACCAGAATAGACTTGTTGAATGCCTACCTTAAATTAATTACTGGTGATGCTCCCATGGTTAAGAGAAGTGCTGCTTCTAACTTGCCCACTATCATTAACCTAATCACCAATTATAGAAAGGAAAAGAATATCCCTCCTGCCAAAATCGTGGATAACGAATTCCAAATCATCTTCAAGATGTTCCTTCATTTAATTGATGACGACCAAGATTCCGTCAAGTTCTTGAGTATAGACGTATTGATTGCCATTTTGGAATTCTTTGACTCCATAAATGATGCTAGTCGTAACTCAGAATGTTTGGCCAGATCTTTAAAACTCATTAATGATGATGCCTGGAGAGTTAGATACACTGCTGCTGACAGATTCAGTAAAATCGCCAAAAGCTTTGTCAACAATGAACAAGATTTGACCACTTTGATCGATCCATTTATCTCCTTGATGAAAGACAATGAAGGAGAAGTTAGAAAAGCCATTGCTCAACATTTGCCTGATTTCTGTAAACAATTAACCAACTTTCCTAGTACGAAAGCTACAATTGAATCTAAGATCATTCCTGTGGTTAATGAATTAAGTCAAGATCCTCAAGAAAACGTTAGAGCTTCATTGGCTTCCACCATTACTGGATTGTCTCCAATCTTGGAAAAACAAGCAACCATCGATAAATTATTACCAATCTTCTTGATTATGTTAAAGGATGAATTCCCTGATGTGAGATTAAATATCATTTCCAATTTATCAGTGGTTAATGAAACCATTGGTATTAACTTATTATCAACTAATTTGTTACCTGCCATCACAGAATTAGCTCAAGATCATAAATGGAGAGTTAGATTGGCCATTATCGAATATATTCCTAAATTGGCCAATCAATTAGGTGTTTCATTCTTCAACGATGAATTGTTATCCTTATGTATGTCTTGGTTATGGGATTCGGTCTTTGCCATTAGAGATGCTGCAGTTAATAACTTGAAAGAATTAACCATTATATTTGGATATGAATGGGCTGATAGTGAAATTATTTCTCGTTTATTAAATGTGAAAAACAACTCAACTAATGGTAATGATGATGATAAAATTGATGATGATGATAATAATGAAAATAAGATTGATTTTTCTAATTTTATAATTAGAATCACTTGTTTATTCGCCATTACAATATTGATTCCTGTCATCGATGATAATATCATAATTAAGAAAATTGTTCCATTTATCAATGAATTAGTTAATGATCCAGTGCCAAATATCAGATTTAACGTGGCAAAATCTTATCTTATTCTTGCCGAAACATTGGTTAAAGTTCAAAATCAAGACTTTTCAAAATTAATTCATATGGAATTCTTACCAAATTTGAATACTTTGGCAAATGATTCTGACGTGGACGTTAGATTCTTTGCTAGTAAAAGTATTCAAGGTATTAATGAATTGCTTAATATTTAGAAACAATCATTCAATTGGTCATTTCTATGATTTTGTCAACAGGTTTTAACGCCCTTCACTTACGAATTTGAATTGCAACTTATCATCATTATCATTATTACTTTTACTTTTTTGTCATTTGAACCTATTTCATTCAGGTTCAAAATTCATTTCTATTCCTGTCATATTACGATAATTGTTAATCATCATTATTATATACGTCAAAATCAAAAAAATTATCACCTTCGACCAACCTTTCTCATATAATGCTTCTTTTTATTGTTTATTGTTAATTATTATCGTTTTTGTATCTTAATATATGTATCAAACTTGACTGATAGTAAACAGTAGTAATATTATACGGCCATGAGGGAGAATTGTGAGAAATTCCAAAAAAACATCAAAGAAGTGAAAAACCAATAAACGATAACAATTCCTGAGATTTCATGAGCTGTTTGAAACAGCTTTTCTAATAAATGAGAAAGTTTAGTTTGCAATGCTTATTTACATGTACATATATAGGAGTATGTTTTCAAAAGATGTATGAATATATAAATTATACGTCCAGGAATATCATAGAGATGATTGAATATGCGTACAGTCAGTCTTCCAACTAGTCATTAAATGTCATTATTATGCCTTACCTTGTTCTTCCATGTTCTTTTGCAACTTTTCAAAGTCAAAATCAAAAGAAGCTCCACATCCACATTCAGTAGAAGTATATGGAGAGTCTACAACTTTGAAAGAAGAACCAATCAATTCTTTAGTGTAGTCAACCTTTGAGTCTTGCAAAATTTGTAAGGATGATTCATCAAAAATAACTTTAGCATCAGAATCAGTCCTTTTAAACACTAATAAATCACTGTCCAGTGCTAATTCTTTTGGTACTGTGGTCAAATCAAGATTATACTGAAATCCATGGCATCCTCCACTTTCGACTCTAATTCTCAATGCAGTTTCAGGTTCACGATAATCTTCAGCGATAGACATCAATTTGTCACTGGCCCGGTTGGTTATAGCAATTTTTAAATCAGTAACTCCATTTATCAATTTCGTAGCTTGAAAGTCATCAATATCTTCTTGTGGAACTACAGGAGATTGCTGTATTTTTGGTTGGCTACTTGAAGGCTCACGAGGTTGTGCAAATCCAGAGGCTTTCAATGTTCTACCTCCAGTGGAAGGTGTTGAAGTAGCAGTAGGTCCGAAAGCTATCCTTGATGTTGAGAATGAATTTCTTTGAGATACACTGGAATATATTTTAGCAGCTGGCTTACAGAAAGCACGAGCTGGATGGGTTCTTGTTATTAGTCTTACTATCATTTTGGAATTGTATATGAAATGAATAAGTATATTTAGGAGTGTGTTTGTATGATTACAAGAAGAAGTAGAGACAATTTAGCTTATTTTTCCATGACTGCTACTGGATTAATAATGCGTGGACCTGCATACAAACAAGAAATTGGTGTACGGATGCATTGTCGGATGTACGGATGTTTATTTTTGCAGCATAAAGGTTTCTGTATATTAAGAATGAAAATGTTTGAATGTATTTTATATGAAAGGGAAGATATACACAGAGGCATCACAAAGATTGTGGTCTGACGATGACACGAAAGCTACCTCAATGGTAGTCATCATCAGAAATTCTCCAAGAACGTAATAAGGTCAAGTACTTCCAGTTTTCCTTTGGACCTTCCATACCAAACGAGATATGTCTCAAGAACCAGAAAGATCCGATAACAATAGTGTAGATAACAACGTAAGCTAACACGTAGAGGACCTTTTTAACTGGAGAATTGGAGTTCTTTAATGGTAAAGTGAACACTTCGAATTCATAAGTGAATACAAGCATAGCAAAGTATAAAGCAGGAACATAATGATGAACGTAGGTGACTCTTCCCATGATGATGAAAGGCATGAAGTGTAAACCCCAACCGAACATTGGGTAAATACCACCCATAACAAAAAGTTTCAATTTTTGTGGGTTGGATTCTGGGAAATCAACAATTTGTCTTTGCCATCTGATGATATGGTACAAGACAATTCCGAAGAATAAAAGAACCCCAATGGAAGAAGTCCAGGTGGTACCTGGAGAACCTATCATGAAGTATTTAACTTTATCATCAGCCCAAGAACACATTCTAATACCCACGTTAAGGGTTGGCCATTGCCAGGCTGAAGAAGCTAAATCATCTTGTTTATCATTATCTGGAACCAAAGCATTATTGGTGGCCATCATAGCCAAATTCAATTGAATGAAATCTTTCAAGAATCTGGTCTTTGGCAATTTGAAATCATCTGGAGCTAATGGTAAAAGTTCATCTCTATTATTTTCAATATTCCACCAGGTTCTTTTATCTTTCTTGAAAGGGTCTTTGACACAAGCAACTTCACCTTGTCTGAAACCCCAAGCTGGCAACGAGTTACCGGTAACACCCAAATAACAGTCCAAAACTTGATTTTTCAATCTGAAAGAAGAAGTTAATGGATGCAATCTTAATTTGTCTTCTGGACCGGAAGATTCCATGATTTCAACAATCCAGTTATCTTTAGCATCTCCAATAGTCAAGTTACCGTAACCAGCGACTTCATAATCCGATTTGGAAACTGGAGCTTTAATATCGTGAGTATGTAAGTTACGACCGGTCATAGGATGCATAATTCTGACCGCCATACCATCAATAACATATTCAATGTTGGTATCATTAGAATCGTAGTAAGGTTGTCCTCTTGGTCTTTGGAAGATCCAGTTATTGTTGGAATCTTTGTGAGAGTAGGTGGTGACTTGTTGTTGTTTAGAACCTTCTGGGAAAGTTTGAACGTGAGAGTGCAATAAACCTCCGGTTAAACCCTGGTTTTTCAAGGTAACAACCGAATGACAAATGGAGATTTCTCTTGGACCTCCAACAACGTCAGAACCTTGCAAGTTGGCTTGGAATAATGAACTCATGTTGGCATCTCCGGTACCGGACTTGTATAACAAATCAAAATGGATTTTGAAGGAGATTAAGAAGATAATGATCGGTACAATGATAAGACCAAAGATTCTGGCTATCCAATGGTAGATGTAGGTAGCCCAACTCATGGATTTATCACCGAATTTCTGCCATAAGTCAACGATAGTGTAAATTCCAACTAAGGTAGTCACGAATAAACCCACCATTTTGACGGAACAAGTAGCTCCGATAGATAATCCGGTCAAAATCAACCATTTCCACCATTTCTTGGAGAAGTTGTTGGTGGCAGGGTCTGAATTGAAGTTGTTAAATCTCACGAAACAGAACACAGTTGCCACAGTAAAGAGTAACAACATGGAGTCCAATAAGATGAATTTACCCAAGGTAACGTAGGATAATTCGAAACACACCATGGAAGTGAACAACCAAGTGGCTGGAATACTGAAACCAATTTCCTTCATGGTGAAATAAGCAAAAGGAACGCAAAAGGCACTGAAAGTAGCATTGAAGATTCTCATTTTGGTGTAGTCAATGTAGTCAGGATAGGTTTCTCCGGAAGGAAAGTCCCAAGATCCGTTGTAACCAGCCAAATAACCCGACAATCCGATCAACATTTTACCCAAAGGAGGATGGACATCGTGATAAAACTCGTGTCTTAAGTAGTAGGATCCGAATTTACCAAAATGGGCTTCATCCCAGACCACAGCGTTATTGACGCTTATTTTATACAATCTAACCACAAACGAAACCACGGTGAAGACAATTGGAGCTAACCAGCCTTCCAACTTGGCCAAAGAGTCGACGAATTCTTTGGTTTCGTCGTATTGGGTTCTTTTGGAGATTTCGGCAGTGTCGTCATCAATTTGCTCGGGAGTTGAAGCCGAATCCACTGCTTTTCTGGCACGAAGATTGCTCTTACTTGCCTGATGGTGCAAGGAAGCAGAAGTAGACATGATGAACAGACTTCAAAATAGGTGAAAATAAGCAGACGTGGAGGAAAAAAGTGTGAGAAGAGTGAAAAATTAAACCACCTACGTGTTTTTTTCGTTGAAAACACGCGGAACAAAAACATCAACAAAATGCGACCGAGATTTTTCAATCTGTTCTACCCAAACGCCGTCAAACATTCCACCATGTCCACGGACGAGTTGAGGACCTTGAACTTGCCGTCGCTGGAGATTACGAGATGGTCCGACGAGATTTTGAGAATCGGGAGGTTCTGTAACCTGAGCCCTGTTTTCTCCTCGAAGTACCGATTGATACCCGAAAACAACGGCTTGTTACTGGCGAGTTTGGCCAAATCTGACTGGCCCAATTCCACGGTGATGTTCTTGAGTGAGTCATTACCGAGGGCCGACTCGTAGATAATATGTAGATGAGAAAACTGTAGTTTCTGCGCTAGAGAGTCGATGAGTTGGGTGAGATTGTTGTTGGAAAGGGTCTTTTTAGAGAGAACAAGTGGAGGAGAGTGATCAATTGACAGGAGGCAGTTGACGAGAAATGATGGAATAGGCGATTTGATCAATACAAGAGTATTGTAGTCCATAGAGGAACCAGTAGGAACCCATACTACGAGCTGATTTGACACCAAGTAGTTGGAGGAGATCAGCAAGTAGGTGATCTCGTTGTACTGGTGGACTTTGAGCTTGACATGGACATCCTGGGGAGACTTGAATCTGACGATGAGGTCGCTGTTAGTGGTAAGATACTTGTTGTAGAGATAGCTGGCAAGATGGTCCTGGATAAAACCTAGATGGGGCGAAAGCTCTGGCACTGCGTTCGACTTGTAGGAGGTGAAGGTGTGATTTAGGAGCCTCTGGGATAGGTCGTCGGCCATGGTTGGAGAAGGTAGGTGAAGGTCGGAGAAGATGTTGTTGTTCAGGCTATTGTTGTGATGTCGTTTTCGGTTGTGAAACTTTTGGGTGAGAATTTTGATGCAAATGTTATCTGATGTGATCCATCACATTTATGGCCGATCCGCCTGTGACACATTTGACGTATTATTACAACGACGGCGTCTACATGAAGTGATTTCGAAATAATCTGTCAATAGTTGCATTGCATGTATGTATGTCTGCTTTTTCATGTAGGTCATACATCACCACTGGTAGTTGCTATTGTCGGTCTAGCTTCGGGCCTAGCCTGGCCAAGTGAAAGCAGTAGCAACCATCGGCCTCACAGGGCGGCGGTTGAATGCATAGAAGCGTTCTAATGTATCAGGTCTAACTGCGTCGTTGCCGTTGCTATCAGTTGCTACTAGATCCAGTTGTGCCGGTGTGCAACTTTGGGCCGCAACCTTCGGCCGAAACCTATCCCCTGTGGGCCGACAAACTGGGGCCGTGGGCGCATCTTGACTGGGATAACCTGACTGGGATAACCTGACAGAAGGGTCAACCGCCAATTGCGGTAACTCCGTGCAAAGGGCTACATCAGACATTCGTCATAAACGATCTTACTATAAATTTATATCGCTATAAACTGACACCCGATTCAGTAAACTAAATCCAGTAGTACCATCAACAGGCTGAATGGGGAATGAACAAAGAATTGGCATTTTACGCGAAATCAGAGTTTAGAGCCCAAATCTAGTTAAGATGATTTAGCAACGTGTTCCAACAAGTCAACGACTCTGGTGGAGTAACCGAATTCGTTATCGTACCAAGAGATCAACTTGACGAAGGTTGGAGACAATAAGATACCAGCTTTTTGATCGAAGATGGAAGAGAAGGAAGAACCTAAGAAATCGGTGGAGACAACAGCATCTTCGGTGTAACCTAAGACACCCTTCAATTCACCGTTAGCGGCGGATTTGATGGCTTCAGAGATTTCTTCGTAAGTAGCAGATTTCTTTAATCTGACGGTTAAATCGACAACGGAAACATCGACGGTTGGAACTCTCAAGGACATACCGGTCAATTTACCGTTCAATTCTGGAATAACCTTACCGACGGCCTTAGCAGCACCAGTGGAAGATGGAATGATGTTACCGGAAGCGGTTCTACCACCTCTCCAGTCCTTGTGAGATGGACCATCAACAGTCTTTTGGGTGGCAGTGATGGAGTGGACGGTGGTCATCAAACCTTCTTCAATACCGAAGGTATCGTTGATAACCTTGGCCAATGGAGCCAAACAGTTAGTAGTACAAGAAGCATTGGAGACAATGGTCAAGTCTGGGGTGTATTTGTCTTCATTGACACCAACAACGAACATTGGGGCATCAGAAGAAGGAGCAGTGATGATAACCTTTTTGGCACCACCGTCAATGTGTTTTTGGGCACCTTCCTTGGTGGTGAAGACACCGGTGGATTCAATGACGTAGTCAACACCGGACTTACCCCATGGAATAGAAGCTGGGTCTCTTTCACCGAAAACCTTGATGGCGTGGCCGTCAATGACCAAGTTGTCACCTTCAGAGGTAACTTCACCCTTGAATCTACCGTGGGTAGAATCGTATTTGAACATGTAAGCAGCGTAATCTGGAGCAATGAATGGATCATTGACAGCAACCACGTTAATGTCTGGTCTAGACAAAGCGATTCTCAAGACTAAACGTCCAATACGTCCGAAACCGTTAATACCGATAGTGATAGCCATTGTTGTTTCTAGTGGATAGATTAATTGATGAAAATTATACAGAAATATAAAAATCTGAAGAAGAAAGAAATAGAAACGCAATTGAGTCGACGAATGGAGGAAACGGAGCTATTTAAATGAATTTCCACTGGCAGTTATCCGCCGGGGCGAAGAACTCCATTTTGAGGGGAGGGTCAGGTGACCAAAGTCCGAACCCGACGGCGTCACCTGACCGCTGGACGTCGAGGCACCGGCGGGCCCAAACGGGGACGGCCGGGCCAACAAGGTAGTTGCTAGCTGATTGGCCGGGGGGCTGGGGGTTTTGGAGAGATGTGGTGATGGGAGAGAGGCCATTGACCCCACGATTGGCGAATTGGTGGTGAAATGGAAGCTGGTGGCCGAGTTGGTTGCTGTTTCTCCCGGGCAACAGCCGGGTCCGTCATGTGATCGTGCATGTGTCAGACAGAGAAACGGCCGACAAAAAGCGAGCGAGAACAGACACAACGGAGGGCAAATTTCAGACACAAGGTGAGAAAATTCAGACACAAGAGAGAGAAAAATCCAGACACAAAGAGGGTAAAATTCAGACACAACGGAGGGCTTTCAGCACGGCAGACACCGTTCCCTACACATCCGCGCACCCGGACACCAGTGCCCCACAGCGATCTCACGACCACCACCACCAAACGGCTGGAGCCATTTCGGATTATGTCCTGTCCCGTAGGCTGACCGGCGCTATTGTTGGTCATCCCAACCTCATTTCTGGCCCATGAAATTTGTGATGGCAATGAGCCCGCGACACTTTTTTGCGACCAAATTTCATCGTTTGCACCGGCCCAATTTCGAGGCCTTCTGCTGCGACTCTAGGACCGACCCGTTTGTTGCTCCGTCCCAGATTCTACGTCAAAATGACTAATTGCCAAGTATAAGAGACTTCTAGATTGACGTCAACCAACACCCTTGATGACCACATTAACCACAGCTCAAGAACTCAAGAGATCCATGGCTCATGGCCCGCTCTACCTCCGACGTGCGCTATTTACGTCCACGGAGATTGCTGCGTGGGCCCGTGAGTGAATTTAACCGTTCGCTACGTAATCGTACATCCGGCATGCTTGAGCGTGCATTTATTCTTATGAGTAATACAGTCTAGGTCGTTTCCCCCACCATCAAGCCCGGTCTAGTGCCCGGTGGTTGGCTAAGGGCAGTCGGTGCATTCCCAGTCGGTCGGGTCGTAGCTATCGGGCTGGCTGATGACATCCATCTCTTCAGCCGTCAACTCAAACCCGTACACATCAAGGTTAGACTTTAATCTACTGATGGTTTTGGTCTTGGGTAACGGCAACAACTGCTTCTGGATCGACCACCGAATAAGTACCTGGGCCACGTCGACGCCGTATTTATCGCAGATGGCCCGCATCTGTGGCGAGGGGTTACTGAGCTTGTATCCATGCGTCAACGGAGCGTATGCTTCTACGACAATGTCCTTGCTCCGGGTATAGTCTGCCAACTGCTGTCTCATGATCCAGGGGCTGATCTCGATCTGGTTAATCACCGGCTTGACTTTTAGCTCGGGCCACGCTAATAGCTCGTCGATATGCTTTTCTCCGTAATTCGACACCCCAATATTTTTCACTAGCCCTGCCTCCACGGCCTCCTGCAACGCCTTCCAGCTCTCGAGCCGTTTTTGTCTGCCCGGTAATGGTGAGTGAATAAGAATTAAATCTATATACTTCAAATGGTCTACCTTTTCCATCATGGACTCAATGGCTCGCTTGGTATTGGTATAGCCTAACTCACTATTCCAGAGTTTGGTTGTGTAGAACACATCCTCCCGTTTGTTGGTGGCAGGATTGCTGTCAAGCCACTTACGAATCCCCTGGCCCACTTCGTATTCGTTTCCATACAACACGGCGGTGTCAAAGTGGCGGTACCCAATGTTTAGGGCTTCGTATACGATGGTTGCGGTGTGGGTACGGGGTAAATCGTAACATCCAAGGCCAATTGCAGGAATGAAATTACCATTATTCAACTTAATTAGCTTCATTGTTAGGTCCGTTAGTAATAAAAAACCCTGGTCTTTTGTTTTTTTTTCTAATTCTCGTCCTCTTTCTTGGTATATACAATGTTCATCCCTGGTGAGGGCAACTCTATTAGTAATTTGTTTCATTACAAATTAGCCGCACAGTAAAATAACGCTATATCCGACATGATGGCCTAAAAAGGAAAGGGTGCTCGGATATAATCCGCAGTTTTTTAACCGGGAACCGGCAAAAACCTCCAGCCTTACCAGTCGGTTACATAAGTTGACCCGATTTTTACAGACATATCGAAAAATAATATTTTTAACGTAGAAAGGAGAAAACTGAAAAAATAAGAAAGAAGCTTTTTCCATGATCAGGTTAGTTCAGTAAATTGCAGCCTTATAGTCGTTTTGAGTGATTTTCTTCCTGGCATATTGTCAATAAAAATGAAGGTGGTGATGGTTGCATGCATAATTGACTAATCAACTATTTGTAACCTTAATCACTTACAATATACAAATGTATTTATATAGTTCCAAATCTGTCAATATCTTTTTCCATGGCCTTTCTTTTTTTCTGTTTAAACCCTTGCCTCCCTTTTTATTTTTATTTGTCTTAGTATTAGTAATCATCATGTCCAATTCTCCAAATTCTCCTGATGACCATCGCCACCATCTAACTACCAAGAAGAAGAGAGTAGGGAAGGCCTGTGATTCCTGTCGGATCAAGAAAACAAAGTGTGACGGTAAGAAACCTTGCAATAGATGTCTTTCCGATAACAAGATTTGTGTGTTCACAGAGAAACGCAAACCAAAGGAGAAGAACCACCCTTCAGGATATGTGGAATTGTTGGAGGCAAGATTGGATCTTTTGACCAAATCCTTAGAGAAGTTAATTGTGCTATCCAGAAATAATTTACCCTTTATCAACCAGCTCATTATCGACTACAATCTCAACAACAATAACAGCCAACATCTCAGTGAAAGTGACGACGACACCCAAAGCGTCAAGACCACCAAAAACTATGATGAAGTGATTCCAATTAATGAAATCGTGTCTTATCTTATAAACGAACAGGGTTTATTACGTAATTTGCCCGTAGAGTGGGAAAAAGGTGCTTTGATAGCTGCCAATTTGTCCAACAACGACAACGAGAAGCAAATTGAAATTGCCAGCAAGAAGTTCTCTCAGTTCAAACAACTGAACATCAAACGGGAAGACTCTGACCTAATTGACACATGGTCTCCACCTAATAGTCTTACAGAAAACCTCAATATCCAAGAGTTTTCGTTGGGAGGGTTAAATAACAAATCTGATGAAATCCAGAACCTCTCTTCTCCCGGCTCGTCTCAGAACTTAATGGAAAGCTTTCCCAAGAAGGCTAATTCGCTCTTTCTTTCCAATAACGACACCAGTTCTTCCATAAATTCACTCACAAACAAGTTTGAAAACCACGAAATTCATTCTCCTACCAACCTTACCCCTACCAATTCACAACAATTCCAGCTCAAACGGTCTTCGTCCGTAACCTCTGGTCACAATCCATTTATGCCCCCCAGATCGTCTTCGCCTTCTTCAGCCAATCGAAAAAACTCATATCATGTCCATAAACCCCAGCGGTCCAACTCACACAACCATCTCCACTCTAACCAAGTGAACAACATCAACCAAAATAACGAATTCAACTTTTTAACGTCCAAGTCCCTCTCAACTGCATCATCTAACTCATTACCTCATACACCTGGCAACCAACAGAACCCACCAGTTAATGGAGAGTTCTTCAACAACGGTAACTACTATGACGATTTAACCCTTTTCAATTCTTTACCAAGTGATGCATTTAAAACCAACCAATTCAACCTACAGGGCTTGGACATAATAGATCCTGACAATGTCGACAACTTTATGATTAATAATCCCTTTTAACGAGTGACGTTTGTATTTTTACTTATGCCTATATATACTATATGATATTTATACCTAATACTTAATATTTAATGATATTGGAGTAGTACAGTGTAGAAGCTTTGGACATGAACTCAATTGCCAGCTTAATTATTGATAGTTATTTTAATCTAATGGAACATCTAGTTCAGAGATTAACTATAATCTGAGGTAGAGACATTCCCTGGAATTTGAATCTCAGAAGCAGCCCCAGTGACAACTAATGCTCTTTTTTGAGGAGCCAATACTTAAAATCCTACCCTGAATGTACTCTTTGGGACTTTCTGAATTTAGAAACTGTCTCCCCACTAACTTAGGCAGCCGTACTTGAGAATTCGAATTATTTGTCTAATTTCGTCATAAAACTATTCCAGAATTTCCACATATTTTCTTAGCCTACAACGCAAGCAATTTGCTATCAACAGTTTGTGTATTGCAGAGGAATTTATTCTTAGTTGCTTGGCTTGATTGTGAACATTTTTGAGCGGTTAATCATCTGATAGTTGTGTAATCGGCAAAACTCAAATTATAGAGACACCTGTTCGAACTCTTATGCTGCAGTAAATCCTACTAGGCTCTGCGAGAAGTAACTTTTTTTTAAAGCTAAGGTTGGACACACTGGGGCT
Source organism: Isabelozyma gotoi (assembly GCA_003708205.2). NCBI lineage: Eukaryota > Fungi > Ascomycota > Pichiomycetes > Serinales > Metschnikowiaceae > Isabelozyma > Isabelozyma gotoi. Next base: position 518,958 of record PPNP02000009.1, on the reverse strand, counting down.
TTGAATAGAACTCAACAGTAATGCCGTTATGCGCTGCTTACCTTGCTATCATACGGTACAGTGTTCTCTACGCAGAGATCCTTGTGGGGGGATTTATTCTCGCATTTGACGTATGTAGTAGGTGCTTTGACGTAAAATTGACAACTTCTACACAAAACAGTCGCCTCATGTTTCACAATTTTGTTTCTGGTTCAAACCTTATGTCAAATAATAAATCCTGATTCCAAGACTCGTATATTGACTTCAAAAAATATTTAGGCCCTGGTATGTTCGTATGTGCTTGCCGATTCTACTACTTACAAACAATCCCCAGCATCCCCACCTATTTCGTGGCAACACACAGCCCATGTGGAAGCGGAGAAACGTTTGTCCAGGCCAGGAAAATTATGTGTGAATATGTGTGGGTTCATTATCTCCAACTATGAGCTGACAAAAAATGAGATGCAAAAAAAAAGTTGACACGGACAGGACTTGAACCTGCAACCTTTGGATTTGGAGTCCAAAGCTCTACCAATTGAGCCACCGCATCTTTTCTTGTGTATAACACACGTACAAGGCAAGTGCGAGAAGTTAGTGTGCGCGCCAATAAGTTACGGATAAACCCCTCTGAAAAAATTGACCGATCTGGCCCTATTTCGTTATTTCGCCGTGATATGGCGGGCACAGATTTAAGGTTTTAGAGTTGATGCATGCAAAATTTAATAATCTTCCAAATGTACGCATATTCTGGTATGATACCAGGAAAGGGCTGTTTAGAAATAAAAATAACCTTGTTGCTAAAAAGACAAAGGATAGCCCTTTTTAAACCTTATTTGGTTCATCTTCGTTGCTGTCTTAACTTTTTGTTCTAGAGCTTTCTGCTACCATATCAGCTGATAGTGTGATGGGTCCAAACCAATGTGTCAACCAAGCCGCAGCACCAGGCCAGAGGACCCTTTAGGAAGCATGAAAATGAATACGATCAGTTCCAATTGCAGTAGATTGTGTCGGCTTGTCCATTTTCTTTATCTCTTTCGCCCAGACTTATGTTTCAGACTTATGTTTCAGACTTCTCCTTCTCTACTTGAGCACCTCTGCGCCTTACGGATAAAGGCATTGACAATCAGCAAGTGATAATTTTCTCTGAACAACTTTATTCCGAAAAAATACTGCTGTGTCACTGTTATTACAACCATAATTACTGTGCATTAAAATCTGCGTATATTTCGTAAGATAAACCGCAACTTGCTGATTACCGGCATTTACTATTTTTAGGTATGCATTTTTCAGCGTGCAACAATCAAAGTATTTTTTTTCACCATCACGAAGTCTTAAACACGAACCAAACCGGCGAAAATTTGAAAGCAATGAAGACAATAAGATGGTTTCACACTAGCCGGTCAATTCTCGCTAAGAAAGCCGACGTGCACCTTGTTCTGCCGAAGTATTTGGGCAGAATTAGCAACAATTTGTCGCTGGGAGTAGTAGGTTTAGCAAACGTTGGGAAATCAACCTTCTTTCAGGCAATTACGCAGACTACTTTGGGAAATCCAGGAAACTATCCCTTTGCTACCATAGAACCGGAAAAATCCCAGATCGTCGTGGACTCGCCTACACTTGCCTACTTGGCCAAACTCTATAAGTCAAACAAGAAGATTCCTACAAATTTGACCATTTATGATATTGCTGGGTTAACCCGTAATGCTTCGACAGGGGCTGGGCTTGGAAACAAATTCTTGGGAGACATAAGGCAAGTCGATGGGATTTTCCACATTGTAAGGGGCTTCAGAGACGATGAAATTATCCACATTGAAGATAATAAGGTGGACCCTATTAGAGATCTCGAGATTGTAAACGATGAGTTGATACTCAAAGATCTCGAAATCATAGAGGTAGGTATTGAGAAGCTAAATAAGAACTTGAAGAAGCCAGGAGTCAATGTAGCCGAGGTCAAATTTGAGTTGGAAGTTTTGGACAAATTGTCTAATCTTCTTTATGACGGAAAGAAGATCACCACGGAGGAATGGGAAGATTTGGAGATTGATGTAATAAATTCCTACAACTTGTTAACAGCCAAACCCACGGTTATTCTTCTTAATGTCAACGAACAGGACTTTTTGAGCCAAAGTAACGAATTTCTCTCGGGTATTCAACAATGGATAGCTGACAACTGTCCTCAGGACAAACTCATGTTGTTTTCGGCTCAGCACGAGACTAGAATACTAGAAGAACAGGATACTGCTTCTAGTGCTATTCCAGAAATTGTGAATGAAATGAGAAATGCTCTTCATCTTATTTCATTCTACACCTGTGGGCCCAAGGAAGCTAGACAGTGGACAGTTAGAAAAGGATCCACGGCTCCTGAAGCAGCGGGAATTATTCATACTGATCTCCAAAAGACATTTATCTCCGCCCAGGTGTACAAGTACGAGGATTTGATGCAAGAGGACGAGGAGGCGGGAATAAACGAGAGTAATTTGAGAACGAAGGGGAAACAGTATAAATATGGAAAGAATTATATTGTTGAGGATGGAGATGTGATTTTGTTCAAGGCCGGAGGTGCCAAAAAAAGATAGAGATAGAGAGAGATAGAAAGGATGATAGAGAAGAAGACAGAGAGAGAGAAGAAGACAGAGAGAGAGAAGAAGACAGAGAGAGAGAAGAAGACAGAGAGAGAAGAAGACAGAGAGAGAGAAGAAGACAGAGAGAAGTAGAGAAACGAGAGACGAATATACAAAGGGCAGAAGGGAATACCGAAAGAGCAGAACAGAGGATTATTGAAGAAGAAGACGGCACAGTAATGACAATGAAGAGAAGAAGTACGGTGAAAAGAACAACTTAGAATAAGTAAAATGAAGAGAACAGACAGAAGAAGGGTAGCAGTACAAGATAGAACAAGTACAATGAAGAGAACAACATACAAGAAGTCAGTGAAGAGAACATGATAGAAGAAGAAAGAGAGATATAAAGATAGAAGGAGAGGAGACGCCACCATAGCAATCGAGCACTAGAAACTGTAAGACAACATAAATGCCCTAAGCTACCAACTCAAGTGCTCAGATTAGAAAGTCTCTCCAGATCCACTTCCTGAACGAAGCAATGAACCAGTTCCGACAATACGAATATCGTGATGTCAGGAGTTCATACGATTGACAAGGAGATCTGACCGAAACGGCCAGATCATAATCCCAGAGAACATAACTACATTTCATGTCACATGGCTCCTCTACTTCTCTCTCCTCTGCCACTATCCAGTCATTCCTCGTCTTTACTGCTCCCCTGTCACTCCTCTCTTTTATGCTCTCTGTCACTCCTCGCTGTTATGGTCCCTGTCTCTTGCTCAGCTCCGTTTCCTACTCCAGTAACTTCCGACCCATGTAAATAGCCTGTACATATTGCCCGTAGCCCATTTCCTAATCCGGAAATTCTCCCCAATCCAACGGCTGGGTACCTACCGTATCATCGCCGCCCGTAGAACCTCCAGTGTCTCTTCCTCTCCGGCTACGGCCCTACACTTTGCCTACGCCCACACCCTCATCTCATTCCAGGTCCGTCTCAGGTCCGTCGGAACAGATGAAATTCTCAACGTCACACGAGCCCAAGTGCTCGGTTTCAGTTTCTCGCCCTATTAGTATCAGGAAAACTTCAGCCCCTCCACCTCCCCTCTTCATAAGCCTATACGACGAGGTCACCGAAGCGAGGATATCGTATATAAACCCATGTAGCTCCCCCGTAAGTTAAAAAAACGCCAGCGTTTCTTACGTCAACTCGTTATTGTTAAGCTTCGCTTGTGGATTCCAAACCTTATCTCGGTTTCTCACTTATCTTATCAACGTTCACGCTTTTCCCACCGCTTATAGTGAAATCCCCCTGGTCGCAGTTTATTTTGTCCTCCTTTGTTATCGCTGGACTATTGTTGATCCGTTGTCTGTCGGTCTGGTCCATTTTGAGTTTCTTTCTACTCACTACTCTTCCCTACTCACTACTCACCACATCTACACTCTACACATCTACAAATCTACACTCTACACATCTACAAATCTACACATCTCTTGTCTCCTTTCTCCTATCTGATTTACTCATTTACTGATTTACCCATATACTAATTTACCCATTTACTCATTTGTTCATTTACAACATCTGCTTTTGTTGTTCTTCTTCTTTCCTTTGTCGTTTATCTCAACAAAAACAACCGAAAAAACGTTATCGTTCCTCATTAGTTTTTCTCTCCTCCATTTTCGCTCCTCTTCTTCCTGCCCATCCATCCTCCATCAAGGACACACAGAAGACACCCCCCTCCTCCACTCATCAGCTTGTTCCCCCCTCCCCGGTCCAAGCCCCCGTTTTATTCCTGTCGTATCCTGCCCCCGTTTCGCCCCCCCAGTTAGCCCAGTTTCCATCGTGTTGTCTTCCATTCTTCCTCCGCAAACCTCCTCCACCGTTTACTTCCTTACCTTCCTAGTGGTGATCCATCTCTGCTTCTACATGCTAGCTCTGACCGCTAAAAAACTCTCCCCCCCTCTATCATACCCGAAAAGAATGCTCCTGTCGGTATACAACTACCTTTTCTCGTCATCTGGGTCCGTGGCCCTTGATTCGTCTCGACGCTACTCCACGAACAATCCGACGCTTTCCCATGACGTTTCCGAGAAGTTCCATCCTCGGTTGAAGACCATCTTCCAACAGTTGGACGCCATCGCTCCGCGTTTCACCCTTAACAAGGGTGACATTGTCATTCTTAACAATCCTCAGGATTTCTACCTGACCCTCAAAACAAAGATCTCCTTGGCCAAAAAACAGATCTTCTTGAGCTCCCTTTACGTCGGAAAAGGCCAGACCGAATTGATCTCGTGTATTGACGACGCTTTGTCGCAAAATGAAGACTTGAAAATCTCCATTCTCACCGACGCTTTACGAGGCACCAGAGAGGCCCCCAAGGGCTTCTGCTCAGCAAATTTGTTGGTTCCATTGGTGGAAAAGTTTGGAAAACATCGTGTAGACATCAGAATGTATCACACTCCCCATTTGAGTGGTTTGAAGAAGTCCTTGACTCCAAAACGTGTCAATGAGACTTGGGGCTTACAACACATGAAATTGTACGGATTTGATAACGAAATCATCTTGAGTGGTGCCAACCTCTCGCAGGATTACTTTACCGATAGACAAGATCGTTATTACATGTTTAAAAGCAAGAAAATCACGGATTACTACTTCAGTATCCATTCGGCCATTTCCTCCATTTCCTACCAGTTATTGCCCTCGTCCAAGAACAAACAGGGCTTCAGATTGTCCTGGCCTACTTCCAACAAATCGTGTGAACCGGATTTGAACTTACAAAGATTTATCAGTGATACTTCGTTCATGTTGGAACCTTTATTGAAACAGCACCAATTGAATGCTTTTGAAGAATTCGACGACACCAACAACTTCGATACTATTGTGTACCCTGTCTCTCAGTTCACTCCATTATTGAACCCAAATAATGATGTTTCCACTGAAAAACCCTCCGTTTTGAGATTATTGTCTTATCTCGACTCTAACTCGATTAAATGGTGGTTTACTGCTGGATACTTCAACATGTTACCCCAGATCCAGGAACGTTTGTTGAACGGTCATGCTGAAGGTACAGTCATTACCGCTTCTGCCCAAGCAAACTCCTTCTACAAGTCTCCAGGTGTCTCGTACTACATTCCTGAAGCCTATCTTTTGATTGCCAAAAAGTTCTTAGAAGAAATTCAACGTAGAGGTAAAGAAAACTTGATTCATTTATTTGAATGGAAAAAAGGTATCGTTAACACCATTGGTGGCTGGTCATACCATGCCAAAGGATTATGGATTACAGTTCCCGAAGAAAACGAGCCATCAATCACTGTTATCGGTTCTTCGAACTACACTAAAAGAGCATATTCGTTAGATTTAGAAAGTAACGCCATTATAATAACCAAAGATGAAGATTTAAAACATCAAATGAAAGCTGAAATTGAAAATTTAATGACATTCGCTGAGCCATTGACTTTGGAAGATTTTAAACCAAAATTACAATCATCATCTGATCAACTCTCGGACAATCAACTTGATTTAGCCGTTACCCAAACGAATAACCCCGAAAAGGACGTATATGCTGTGGACGAAAACAGAAGAATAAGTTACGGAGTCCATTTGGCTGTGAAGTTGTTTGGAGGTAAGATGTAATTACATGATGAAGTCGTCATGTCATTGTATTGTCATCATAGATACTATATATATTAATATAAACCTTAACATAACCGTTCTTATAGTCACAGACTTCGGTTTGTGCCAGCTTCTGAGTTGTTGTTTTCACATTTTGGGCAGTTTTTTGCAGCTTATGTTCTTTGGTTTGTTTCCCAGCTCTTTCACAATAGCTTTTGCAACTACTTCATCTCTTCTATATGTCTTCAAGTCACACAGCTTCTTCTCGATACTTTCTCGGTAGAGAAGGTTTAGCACCTCTATAAATATAAGCCTGAAAGTTAAACACCGCAAGAACCAACATGTTAGCTAGTAGCGATGGCCAGGTATCAAAGTTGACAGGATTAGCGTACCAAGGATACTCCTGGTAATAATGATTGCAAATTTTTGCCAGAACCAACAACAAGAGCTTCAAGTTTTCCACCACCAAAAAACCATCAAAAGTACCAGAAATGCAGTCATCAAACCAATTCATCGTCACCTGTGACATGAGAGCAATGGCCTTGTAGAATTTGGCCATTAGCCAGACAAAGTCCACAACGTCTAGCAAGTTGATGGTATTATGATGATATACGGCATCTTTCACGACTTTTACGAAAACTAGAAAGTTAACTATCACAACCACTTTCACTACGGGACTAATTCCCTGGTTAGTATTCATTGTGTTACGATACTTTGCCAACTGCACGATTAATAGCGTAAGCACGCCTAAGTTTGTGGTATCAATGGCATATACTGGCCACGATACTACCAACCCGTTGGGGTAAACCGGATTTCGGAGCTCGTACTGCAATTGTACCTGACTGCTGGTAGTATATGCTATACAACTGGCGATATTAGCAATATACCCTAGCCAACTTAGTGCTATGTAGTCGTAGGAGAGGCCATATATGGACTTTTTTGTGCGGTTGAATGCATACTGACGACCAAAACTCGTCAACTGCAACAACGCGCCTCCTCCCGTGTAAAAATCAACCCAAACCATCCGTTTCCGAGTAGAAACTAAGGTAGTATTGCCCTGAAGATTTAAGAGCTTGGGAGGTACGGATAAGCCACTGGTGATATTTTGGTGCGCACACGACCAGCAATATCAAACATCACCAAAAGCGAAAAAAAACATCGGCGTTAAACCACCGAACACCCATCGAAACTTCTACGAAACTATGCTGCTGGCAGATATAGACGGGTACTGGGACATTGTGGTGACGTCACTCCAGGACATCTGCAATTCCAACGAGTCCTTGTCGTTTGACAATTTGTATGGAAAGCAGCTTAATGGGCTCGACAAAGTGAGCGATGATGACCTTATTCGGTTGAAAGAAGAGATCCAGGACCATAAGTCGAACATTGAGACGGCAAAACGATTGGTTAGCACTTCTCAGCAGAATCTTCAGACTTTGATAGCGTATGTAGAGAGAAAATTGAGCGAACCTAAGGGAAAATCGAAGAAAGGAACCGTTTCTGGCAAAGGTGCTGGTAAAGGGTCTATTGCTAATGCTAGTGCTAATACCAGATCTTCTTCCAAAGCTAATAGTACCCAAACCGCATCGAAAGTTAGTGGGAAAATCAACAACAAGAGCAAGAAGAAACTGGGAAGATCTTACTATACGTCCAAGCACAACCCATCGGAGCCCATATACGTTGGATCTGATGTGGCCTATAAACTTAAGAATCGTCATTTTGAAGAATGGATTCAGTGTGAGGTAATGAAAGTAATAGGTGACGGAATCAAGTTTGAAATCAGAGATCCAGAACCTGATGAGAATAACAACCCGGGACAGACATTCAGAGCCAACTATAAGGAAGTATTGCTCATTCCACCTGTCGAAGACGTACCTGATCTTAATAGTTACCCGTACGGAACCAAAGTGTTGGCTCGTTACCCAGAAACAACTACGTTTTACCCGGCCATAGTGGTGGGAGAAAGAAAGGGACAGGTGAGATTGAAGTTTGACGGAGAAGAGGAGGTGAACAAGGAAACGGAAGTAGAGAGACGGTTGGTTTTACCATTTCCTGAAAAGTAGAGACGTGAAAATCTCATTAGAAGAGCTATGTCCTCTGAACATACTCCTTGCCATTGTTCACGATCATGTTAACACAAGTGAATCGCCAGATAACAATGCTAACAACGTCACAACTACACTCTCTACTTATGATCTCCAAACAGCAGATCGAAAATTGCCATAAGCAACCCCACCTGTAATTTTACTCTTTTGTATTTTAGCTTCCTATGTATTTTAACCCTGACTATTCAGCCGACATTGTTTCTACAATAACGTTCGTAACTTAGACCGAAAAACAATCAATTGACATATTTGACACATTTGCGCTTCAGTTGTTCCCCCACCCAATATATGTGCTCGGGATCATATTTCCCCATTCGGCTACTGGCAAGTAGGGACGTGTGTGCACCAATGAAAAAATCTCAAAGCGAGCAAAGATTTTTTGGAGGAAAGACGCTAAAGGCTATCAGTTTTCCAGAAACTACGTAAAGGTCCATTGTCCACAGATTAAACGGGAGGCATTATGGAGGATATGGACATAGATGATTACTCAAGAGTATGTTGAGCCCTTGGAGGTGGTTTTTTTTTTAATTTGTTCAGGTTGAAGATGAGTATAGGAAAGCTTTTTTAGCAGCTTTTAGGTGTTAGAAATAGGGTGGTACGTCAACTAGATTACGCCCTTGAATGGTAAACGGCTGTCTAAAGCTTTAGAAACATTATGGTGAGTTGGTAGCAGCTTATGGTGTTTTGTTTTTGGCGTTATTTGTCCATAAAATGGTGGTTCTACGGAGGTTACGCCCATTCCTGCTCAGAAACTACTTGATATTTACAGACTTTAGCTAATATTTTAGGATCGTTCTCGTTCTCCAGTGAGAGACAGATCTCGCTCTCCCTCTGCTAGAGGAGAGTCATCATCACAAGCAAATTCCAGAAGAGACTACGGTTATTCTGGCTCATCACGTGGAGGTAGATACGGAGGAGAAAGAAGAGGCCGTGGCCGTGGAGGATATCGTGGAGGTAGAGGAGACTACGGAGGAAGAGGGGGCAGCAGATATGGTGGAGGCAATAGTAGAGAGCATTATGGCTCTTCTTCTAGTGCTGCTGAAGAATACCGTAGTAAAACGGAAAGAAATTATGATAATTCCATTTTCATAGGGAATATCCCATTTAACTGTTCTTCTAAAGATGTGGAAGATATCTTCAATAACAAATTCAATATTGTCAGAGCCGATATTGTGACAAACAGAGGTCAATCCAGGGGTATGGCCACTGTTGAATTCGCCAATAAAGACGAAGTAAGAGAGGCAATTGCCAAGTTTGATCATCACGAGTATCGTGGAAGAGAGATTTTTGTCAGACAGGATTACCCTCCTCCATCAGAAAAGAATAAAGAGAGAGATTTTACTGCTTCTTCCACCTCCTCCTCTTCCTCCAGATATTCATCTCGTGGAGGTGCTAGTAGCAGCAGTAGTAGCAGATATGATAGTAGATACGAAGGAGGAAAGTCTAGTAGATTTGGAGCTCAAGGAGCCCAAGGATCCCAAACAGCCCAAACTATTCCAAAGCCAGGAACAGAAATTTTTGTGGGAAACTTACCCTTTTCCACCACCTGGTACTCTCTTAAAGACTTAATGAGAAAGGCAGGACAAGTTGTCAGAGCCGACGTCAGATTGGATAGCGCTGGTAAGTCCAGAGGATTTGGAACCGTTGTTTTTGCTACTGAAGAAGCAGCTGCCAAAGCCGTAGAAGAATTCCAGGGCTACGAAATAGAAGGTAGAAAGTTGGATACCAGACCAGGAAGATCGTACGAAAACTCCAACTCCAGCCACAGAAATAACAGTACACCCCATGCTTCGAAAAACACCAACGTGGACAGAAATACCGACTTTACTCGAGACGTTGTAGGCGGAGGAGAGATTTCCAACACCATTTTTGCTACAAACTTGCCATTTGTCACCAATGTCGACGATTTATACGAATTATTCGAAACCATTGGTAGAGTGACGCAAGCAGGCCTTCAGTACAACAAACTGGGCAAACCCACAGGAAATGCTGTAGTACAATTTGAATTGGAAGAGTTGGCCGATTTGGCCATTAAAAACTTGGACAATTACAACTACGGAGGCAGAGACTTGAGCATTACGTACGCCAAAAGACCAGAAGTCGACCAGAGCATTGAACAAGCCCCAGAGCCAGATATGGAAGTGCAGGCTGCAGAACCGGAAGTTGAAGCACAGCCAGAAGTGGCTGCACCAGAAGTCGCTGCGGAACCAGAAGTGGCTGCTGATGTTGAAGTAGAACCCGAAGCCGAAGCCGAAGTAGAGATAGAAGATGCTAACTAGCTGATGCTACAGATGCCATAAATTGGACCATCAGTCAAAGAGAAAACTTAAAGAAAACTAGTTGCAAACTCAACTGCTGATAGACAGGTTGCCACCCCGAGCAAAAGTGACACTCCTTTCTATATAATTGTATTCATTTCATTCGCCGTCACTTCAATATATATATACGTGAAACCCCCTCCACCATTAACCGTAGTATCCTACCAAGTCTAGCCATCCAAAAGTCTAAATTTATGGTGCACGCCCCTAGAAAAAAAAAGACCCCACGAACACGATAATGAAAAACGTGAAAAAACTCGATCTTTTCTTTACTCTCTTCTACGTTTTTACCAGCTACTATGCCTACAATTGAGGAAACAAAGGAAACTGTGTCTCCTGACGGTACTCACTACTCATTGAGTTACCATATGACCACCACCGGTGACGGGAAGATTAAATCCCACCATATTATACTTATTGTGGTAGTTATTCTGGCGTTGCTATTATTCCACTTTAGACATAAATTAGCTGCATTACACGATCGTTATCGTATGAATAAGAGAGTAAGATATACCCGAGTAAACACTAACGGAGAATCGTTCGAAGATGACCTAGAAGCTGGGCTTTCTAGCAATAACTTTGACATAGCCTCTAATATCTCTAGTAACGACTCCCGTAAAGGGTTGCTGGAAAGTGCAAAACTCCAAATCAAGGATATAATGGCTGCTGAGGGCCTTTCATTTGACGATGCTCGACTCCAATACCTTCAGCAGCAACTAAATGAGAACAATATTGGCCCTGATGGTATGCCTTTAGACCCCAAAACCGTATCATTTAAGTGAACGTGACGTGAAGCACGTGATATAAATCACCTGCGCTATCCCTGCAAGTAACGGTTTATTTTTTAGGGCCGTTTACCCGATTAGGGTCATTTGTTTACAAACTGGGATTGACCATCGAATACTTATCTCACAAAAATGGTAATTTGCTGCATTTCTCAAAACTTTTGTTTACATTTAGACATGCTGAAAAAAATCTAATGACAGTCTCAAGAGTATCAGGTCCCATCGTCAGCCTTACTCCTTCTATCCTTTTCTCTCTATATGATTGCAAATCTTCTGTGTTCCTCCTAAATATCTACTAAGCTTCAATCAATATATATACCCGTATCTCGAGAATCGGTTCGCTATGAGTGTTTATCAGCGATATGCCTCTGGTAATCACGACGACGTCTACTTTAATCAGTCCCAGGCATCCTCTACCATCGAACCAGAAACTGGTGTAAAGTATTCTCCCAATACTAATTTCACCACCAAAACCTCCAAAACTACGAGTATTGGTATCATTGAACTCCTTCCATTACCTGGCAAATTCGATCCTAACAATAATGATAAGATGGCTCTCAGTGGCTACTCAGTGGCCGACTGGCTAGCTATATTTCCTTATGCTGTTTACTTCACTGGCTACGATGATGAGTTGTTTGGCACGGTGGTGGTCATGGTTTACGAAAACCCAAAATCAGGTAAAATCTGTACCCTTTCCATTACCAAGTTTGGCGTGGTGCTGTACCAAAACCTTATCCTTGACTCCAGATCCAGATTCTGGCCCAGTTGTGAAAATTTACTTCCTGAATACCAAAAATCAAACGTAAGACGAGCCTTGGCTATCACCTTGCTCAAAAACTATAATCGTCTAATGAACCATCCAGGTGACTTCAATGTGGACAAACATTGGGATGAAACAAATGCTGGTACCTTAGCCAGTAATATGAATCTTTTATCTTCAAAGCAACCATTGGAATTGGGCTGTAAGTTACTTGAGCTAGGACTTCTACAGAAACAAACCATCCAATCGGTGATGTTAGATGTTATTTATGATAATATGTCAGGAGATGAGAACCTAATAAAAGAGAATAATGAGCTAGTTTTCTTATTGGGAGAACAGCTTGATCAATTATTCGATCCTTTACTTGAATACTCTCCCCAACAAATGGATATCCAGTATAGTATACCGGATCCCATAGATTTCATCCCTACACAGATAACGAATAACGAATTAATCGACTCAATTATCAACGAACTTGTCAACGTGCAGACAAACTTCACTATGGGTTTGGTCAATTTATTACAGAACTTTGTTATCCCACTAAGAGTTTATGTTTTGGGTACTCCCAACGCCAATTCTGGTATCTCCAACATTAATCGAGTTTTCCCTCCTACTATTGATGAAATCACAAGAATTAACTGTATTATGCATGGAAACTTAGAGAAGGCTTCGAAGCTTGGGTACAACGAGGTGCTCAAACTTATGGGGATCTTACTACCATATTTTTATAAAGCTTTCATTAGACATGAAGCCAATTTAAAAAATTTTAGACAACGTCTCAACAGATTCTATAAAAAGAACAAGCGGAAGATTTTTGATAATGAAGTCATCAACAAAGGGAAATTTTCTTTGACAGAAATGGACTCAATTATAAATGGCTCATTATTAGAATTGCCCAGATTGAAACTTATATTAAAAAGATTGTATGAAACTATATTAGCTGAAAAGAATAAGATAGGAATTTCATTAGACAAAGAATTAGGTCTTATGGATAAATACTACAATAACGCCATCGATGTCATTGATGCGTTTGGGTATGAAGACGTTGGAAGCTTTGCCAATGGCTTTGGCAGCCAGCACCGTATTTTTACTCCGACTGGAAAGTTGTTGACGGAGCTTGCTTCAAATTGGCCCTCTGAGCTTCAATATGGCTGGATGTCTCGTAAAGTGGTGGGTATTTATGAATTACACTCAGTGAAAGAAGTGCTTGATACTTACATCATGATAATCTTTTCTGATCACCTTTTGTTTTTGAACATTCTGGATGATAGGTATTACAGTGAAGAGGATTCTGCAAATGGTTTCAAAAAGATTTCCTTGGCTGATGTTTTGATGCATTCTTTAGTCAATGAAAAACCCCTTCCCTCGTTGTCCCAGTTTCCTGCTATGAATGTCAAATACTGGTGCAAAATTAATGATGTCATAGTTAGTGCTTACAAGGGTATATCATCCAAAAGTAACTCTGAAAACGATTTTATCAGAATTCTTAACACATCCCAAGAAGGTTTTACTCAAAATAAAACTGATGAGAAGTTGCATTGCTTGAGTTTCCACATATCTAAGAGTAACGACAGAGTTCCTCTTAGTAACAAGATCATTGAGTTGATTAATAAGTCCAAAGTTCTTCACAAGAACCAACCATTCCACTTATTTAAGTCACAGGATTCCTCGTTTCCAGTTTACTCCACTGCCCATGAATACTCTTATTACTCGAAGGAGATCAGTAAGAGTCCTTTTGTCTTGTTATTGAACTATTCTCCACAGGAAGCTGGTTCTTTTTTTGAGAAAAACCCCGAAGTTTTCCTTCAATTGAACCTTTCGTTCATAAACGACCACAATATCCATATCCTAGGTATGAACAAATCCAATAGCTTTCACGTGGATGAAATTATCACCTCCGAGGATCTTTTGAAGTGCTTGAAGGAGATTATTGCGAAAAGTTACAACTACATCTTCAGTTCGTATAATCCAATAACCCAAGTTTTATCAGAATCCTACAGTGATGACTTGGCATACTACACTAATAGGTATGCCGAGGAGCCTATTGTAAAACAACCGCAACAAAAGTCAATGCTTTTGCCTGCGGAGGTTGCTGAACCAGAAGTTGTGGAAAAAGCTGCAATAATTATTCCGGCTGCAAAAGTGCGTAAGGAAGAGGCTGCATTAACTAGCCAGGCTGCAAAAGTCAACAAGGAAGTTGCCCATACTACCACCAAGAACAGACAGAATCCAGCTCCAAGAAGAAGAAAATCTCTTATCAAAATTATTCTTGACACTTTCAAAAAGCTTGATCGTCACCACCTAGAGAAAAGTCACCATGAACAGCAAATTCCTGCAGAAACCAAAATTAGTGCTCCTCCTCAGGTACCTACAGTTCGTGAGCCAGAAAGAAAGACTTCTGATCACACCATTCCAGAGGGCCAAAAGAATCGGTTTTCTCACATCTACTTACCTTCCCCAGATTTAGAAAAGATTGAGACCGAGGAGGAAGAGGAAAGAAGTATGCTTAAATTCAAACCTGCTTCCAGACTTCCATCTTTGGACTTCAATGCTAGGTTTAGATTCCCCCATCCATTAGACCCAAAAACACGAGAACCGGCACACGTACAAGTAGAGGAGCAAGCACATGAGCAAGTTTCTAGACAAGCAGAGGAACAAGTGCCAGAAAACGTGCAAGTACAAGCACCAGAACACTTACAAGAACCTGAACTTGTACAAGGACAAGTACCAGAACCCTTACAAGTACAAGTACCGGAACACGTACAAGGACAAGTACCAGAACACGGGCAAGAACCAGAAGTGTCCAGTGTAGTCAACGTGGAGAAAGAAAATGTGCAAAACCCACTTAGAATCTTCTCTCCAACCTCGATATACAGTTCACTTAGTGGCAAGGATGCTGTAGTTGATCCTGTTGCAGCTCTTTCTCCAAAAGAGGAACTTGTTGAAAGTCATACCCCTGAGAAGGAATTAACTGAAGATCAGGCACACGTTCATCCAAGTCCTGACATCAGGCTTAGCGAAAGCGCTCAACACTATCAGTTCAACGATGCGGAGTCTGTAGTGGTGAAAAAACAGGACTCTCCCGGTTCCTGGGCTGCTTTGGCTCTGGCAGGTAAGACGTTGCCAGATATCCATGCCACGAAGCAGCCTATCAGAATTAAGCCTACCAGTGTGACAAGGAAATCTCACGAAGCTACCAAGTCTGACAGCACCCGAGTTCCTTCTATAACTTCCGAAAGCAACCAGAAACTATTCTCTATCTGGAAAGCTTCAGGTAACCAACGAGTTATGTCTGAAACCGTCGGCGGAAAAACCAGAACTTCTCTTGATCTCGATGCCTTTGACTTGAAAGACTTCTACTTAGATGGAGAGAGTAACTGGATCGCTTTTTCTCGGGATAATTCACTTCAACATGAGATTAGGGCACTTAAAGAGGCAGCCCATATGGACTCGATTGATGTCATTGACATTAATGACCAAAAGGTTCCACCAGCTTCTGATAAGTTATTTGAGAATTTCGACGAATTTATGGATTCACTTGATGAAGACAATAAGTCAGTGTATTATACGCCAGCTCAAGACCCTACAGCAGTTCTTGCTGACTTTGAGCCACCCACTGAGCCATGGGCTAAAAAGGAAGAGTCCGTACAGTCATTACAGTCCATAAACTCTCTCAGCTCCAGCAAATATGTTGCTGAGTTTAACAAGTTGATGGACAAGAAGTTTTCCTTCTTTGACACTATAAATGAGAGTCAATTCCAGTTGGATTACAGCAACAATAATGATTCTGCCTCAGAGAATGATACTTTAAGGTTAGGTTCTGATGATGCCAGTGAAGTTGATACCACTACTTCAGAAGCTCCTCCGGTAACCATACGAATTGTCGGTGACGAAGTGGAAACAAAACAGGAAACTAAACCCGTGTTTCCTGGGTTAGCTTCCAGCTCCGAGGACGAATACTTTTCGAGTCAAGAGTATGGAAGAACCATCAATATGATAGACGATGAGGAGGAGGATGAAGCAAAAAACATCGCTCGATTTAATCTAAATGTCGACAACCAAGACCCTGAAAAGACTCCCACCACCTACAACTCCACCTCGAGTGATATCACCGTTATCAATGACATGATAGGCGACACCACCATCCCTATTGGAGAGAAGGGCTCTACCAAGAAGGTATTTGTCGAGGATGAAGACAGAAAAGCAGCTGAATTACCAAGCCTCTCCATTAGGTACAATTCTGTGGCCTACCTTTCTGATATCATCAACGGAACCGTCAACTTCTCTCTCGACGAAGAGGACTAATTAGGGCGCAAAAGTATAGGATTGTATTATATTTGAGAATAATTGTATATAATTATTAATTGACATTAACGACAGACCAGCTTATCTAAGCAGCTTCCTTCAAGATTTTGGCAACGGCTTCAGCAATGGCATTACCAACTTCTTGGGTGGTGCTGGAACCACGTAAATCAGCAGTTCTGACACCAGAGTCCAACACAACACCCACGGCCTTTTCTAAGGCTTCAGCTTCTTTGACAGAGTCCAAGGACAATCTCAACATCAAGGCAACTGATAAGATAGTAGCAATAGGGTTAACTTTGTTGGCAGGTAAGTCAGGAGCAGAACCGTGACATGGTTCGTATAAACCAAAGGCTTGGTTAGTATCTGGCAAAGAAGCCAACGAAGCAGAAGGTAAAAGACCCAAAGAACCAGGAATAACCGAGGCTTCATCAGAAATGATGTCACCGAACATGTTGGAGGTGATGACAACCCCGTTTAATTTGGTTGGGTTCTGCACCAAGATCATAGCAGCAGAGTCAATGAGTTGATGATTAAGAGTCAATTGTGGGAATTCTTCGCTGATAACTTTTTCTACGGTTTTTCTCCATAATCTGGAAGAAGCTAAAACGTTAGCTTTATCCAACGACCAGATTGGCAATGGTGGGTTGTGTTGCAAAGCCATGAAAGCAGCCATTCTGGTGATTCTGGTGACTTCGGCAACGGAGTATTTTTCAGTGTCCCAAGCACTTTCTCCATCAGCAGAGTCTTCTTGTTCTTGTCTTTCTCCGAAGTAGATACCTCCAACCAATTCTCTGACAACGGTGAAGTCGGTACCTTTAACAACTTCGGCTTTCAATGGAGATAATTCCAATAAGGAGTCGGAGGCAAAGTTACAAGGTCTTAAGTTGGCGTATAAGTTTAATTCTTTTCTGATTTTGAGTAAACCCTGTTCTGGTCTCACGGCTCCAGTACCCCATTTAGGACCACCAACAGCACCCAATAACACAGCATCGGAAGTTTTGGAAGCTTCTAACGAGTCATCTGGTAATGGAACTCCAGTGGCATCGATAGCAGCACCTCCAATCAAGTGGTGTTTGAATTCAAACTTGATATCTTGGTATGGGGTGCTTTCTTCGATAGCCTTCAATACCTTAACGGCTTCGTCAACGACTTCGGTACCAACATGGTCCCCTGGAAGAAGGGTGATGGTTCTAGTGACGGAAGTTTTGACTTTTTTGGATTCTGGTTCGGACATTATGAAGGTTCAACGGTGGTTACGTGATAGAAAGAGTAGGTGAAAAAGTCGAATTCGTTTTGATTCTCACTTCGACATGAAAAATTCGGCCTAATTGAGAACTCCGTTACCGGTGCGATTTTTGCCCCGGAACCTTCCCCATACAAACAGACGATGGCGGTATCAATGATTACCCGAAGAGTCATATGATATTTGTACATTATAGTAGTGATATTTATAGAGGATTAGTTAACAGTATAAAACAAGCATAGACCGGTAGTCTTGACAGCGACATAAGCGGAAATGTGAAAGATTCGTTTCGTGTGCTTCAGGGCCTAGTGTCCACTCCATTCAATGGTATTTAAGTCAATACCTTCTTGGACCATTTCCCACAATGGAGACATTTTTCTCAAAAAGTCGACTCTTTCGTTGATGGCTTGGACCACGTAGTCAACTTCGGCTTCGGTGGTGAATCTACCAATACCGAATCTGATGGAAGAATGAGCCAAAGCATCATCAGCACCCAAAGCATGTAAAACATAAGAAGGTTCTAAAGATGCAGAAGTACAAGCAGAACCTGAAGACAAAGCAATATCTTTTAAAGCCATAAGAAGAGATTCACCTTCGATGTAAGCAAAAGAGATGTTGACACAACCAGTGTATTGTTTCTTTGGATCAGTAAGAACCCCGTTGAATTGGGTAGAAGGAATCGAGAGTAACCCTTGTTTCAATTTTTCCGAAAGCTTATAAATGTGGTCTTGATCGTATTTCATTTCCTTAATCATCAATCTAGCAGCTTCTCCGAATCCACACACGAGAGGAGGGGCCAAAGTACCGGATCTTAAACCTCTTTCTTGACCTCCACCGGTGATGATTGGGTCTAATCTGACTCTTGGACGTCTTCTGACGTAACAAGCACCAATACCTTTAGGACCATAAATCTTGTGGGATGAGATAGACAACAAATCGATGTTCATTTCGTTGACATCAATATCGATTTTTCCGTAGGCTTGGGCAGCATCGGTATGGAAGAAGATTTTGTTCTTTCTACAAATTTCACCAATTTCCTTCAATGGTTGAATAACCCCGATTTCGTTATTCACTGCCATCACCGAAACAATTACGGTATCTTTACGGATGGCATTACGTAAGTCGTCGAGGCTGATCAAACCTTCTTTGTTGACTGGCAAATAGGTGACTTCAAACCCTTCGTCTTGCATGTGTCTGGCGGAGTCCAACACACATTTATGTTCGGTTTGGGTGGTAATGATGTGCTTTTTGGTCTTTTTGTAGAATCTAGGTACACCTTTGATGGCCATATTATTGGATTCTGTAGCACCGGAGGTGAAGATGATTTCTTTTGGATCGGCCCTAATGACGTCAGCAATGTACTTTCTGGCCTTTTCTACTTCTTTTTCTGTTTCCCAACCATAAGAATGGGTGGAAGAATGAGGATTACCGTAGAGACCAGTATAGAACTCCAACATCTTATCCAAAACCCTTGGATCGGTAGGAGTCGTGGCTTGAACATCAAGATAGATTGGTCTCTTTCCAAAGAGTGACTCATCACGGGTAGCACTCTTTAATGTTATCGACGAGCCTTCTGGAGGAGTTGCTACTGGGGGCTCGATAGGAGACGAAGTATGAAGCTCGCCTGGGGTGGTAGAGTTGGTAGCCAATGAGGAGGTGGAGGCCTTGGAAAATTGACGCAACGAGGAGGTATAACGACCAACAGCGGGTCTTAATCTCTGTAAGTTCTTAAACATGGCGAGTATCTGAATTCCTGGAAAAAGCTGGCGGTGTTTGCTCTATAATATCACCGAAAATAACACCAAAACTGAGGATTACGATAGCAGGGCAGAACAGGGGGTTAAATCCATGAATATTCCGTGCAATAACCAATGAAAATGACTAGAAACAACAACAGAGAAGGAAAGAAGAAGGAGTGAAAGTTGTGGATGTCTGGAAGAAATTTTATTAATCATCCGCCTGTGTGCAGGGCTGGGGGACGGAGGAGAGAGCGGAGAGCGGGCATAAGCAAGGATTTGGGCAGAGCCCGCGCGCGCATTTGGTGGCGACGGGGCATCGGGCCGAGTTCTGTGTAGTCTTCTGCTCGGCCCGCCCAGGTTTCAGCCTCGTGGCCGAGTGGCCAGCTCCGAAGTACATATCCGATGGCTGCCCTGTTGCATGCCCGGACCTCGTAGAGTGTGCATCGACTTGGTCGATCATTTTCTGTTCCTGGCATAGTCGCTTGCTGCTCGTTGCCTAGTCATTCGCAGTCCCTGGCCCAGTTGGCGATTTTGCTTCTGGCCTAGTCATTCGCAGTCCCGGGCCCAGTTGCTCTTTTTTCTGGTCTAGTCATTCGCTGTCCGTGGACCCAATTCGCCGCGCGCCTACATTGGGCCCGGCCCAGTTATGCTTGCAGTCTATTCTATGTACAATTATTTAAATGCTGACGCCCGGTCCAACGTCGAGTGGACGAGCTCGTAGCACCCCAAGAATATCGCCCCTCCAGCACTGATCCAGCACGTTCTGGGCCCAATTCCTTTGAGAAACGTCCCGTAGCCCTCTTCTTGTACAAGCGACCGAACAATCGGCACCACCCCAACCCGTTCCTTGCTGAGCATGATTCTGGTCTTGATTACGTCCAATGGTGTCGTCAGTGCGGCCGCAACTCCTCCCGCGATGGACCCGCAAATAGCCCCCTTGAGGAGCGACAAATTTTCGCTCTGCTCGTACGCCGACCACTGCGTCTTCAACCACTCGTACAACGGGAATTGTATGATGGTGAAAGGGATTTCTCTCATAATGGTGGTGTTCCATCCCCTATATAAGCCTCGGAGGACACCTTCGCCCGATTTGTTCTGGAGCAAGTACAAGAAATTGGACCAAGACGTGGACCGGTTTCCCACGCCTATGTGGCCCGCCTGGGTCCGCTGTTTCACTACCTCGGCCGGCACTCGCACCAAGCAGGCCGCGACCTCACCACACAGGGCCGACACCATATGCCCAATGGGGGCCGAGACCTTGTCCTTGGTGTACACCTTCATGGAGTCGTAGGTGATGAAAAACAACGACGCCGACGGAGCGGACCCTATAACACAAGATCCCAATCCCTTGTAAATCCCGTGCCATCCCCCGTTGTGGAAGAATCCTCCTTTGGCCTGGAGTCTGGTCTTGACAGTGTCAATGGGGAAGAACGCCAAATCCGTGGACGTTCCAGCACACGCTCCACTCTACACATTGTTGTTAGTAAGCTTGCCTTGAAGCAGAGTCACGTTACACATACTATGAGTGATATGAAGAAGGCCTGATTATCCATTAATGTCGTACGAAAGAGAGATGATATTTGGCAGAATCTGGTGAAAAATGTCTCCGAGAACCGGAAAAACCACGTCAGGTGTCTGGGTCTTTGCTGCACCTGAATTTGCTGAACCCGTAAGGCTGCTGGGCCAGAGCCAGACAACTTGTAGGAGTACGCCAATCGGGGTTGGTATCATAGTTGGTATCATGGAGAGGTATCTGGGGCTCACTAACCATTGGCATGAGCTGGGGCCTGAAAAATCAGAATTCAGAGGAGTGCTTGGAGTTTAGGTATTTCAGTTGCAAAACCTCGTACGTAGGCCCTCTGTAGCCAGTTGGCCCTGAGCTATCCATTTTACAGCTAAATAACAGCAAATTCCTCTAACGTGGGCACACAACAAACTTCTTTCCCACCCTCTTCTTCCTGGCGTATTTCAAAATCACAGCATCCGGCTTCTTTCCAGCAGGAATGAATTGGGCAACGTAAGGAATGAAATCGTCAAAATCCCACTCCTTCACCACTGCAAAGAGATCTTTGATTCTACTGGAAATGTCATTGTCTGACAACTGCTCTGGATTGAGATACTGAATGTTTTCCCCCACAGGACGATAATAATGGCCTCGAAGTAGCTTGAGTTCTATGGGAACGTTGTAGAATGGAGGAAATGAGCTCTTCCAGCTGATGAGAAATTCCTTGGGAGAAATCACCTTCGAATTATTGGTAATTAGTGCCTGGATTCCAAACCATCTTGAAATCTCTCCATTGTTTAGTCTGAATATCTGGTTGCCTACTTCTTCAGTTTTGGGGTATCCAAACTTGTTAAGTATGGTTGTTATTACAGGAGCGGTGAAGGAACTATTTTGCTGCTTCATAAGAGACGTGATTTTCTCAATATCAAGATTAAACTCTTCAGTATCGTAGGCTATATTATTGGAAATGAGGATTGGAATCAAATTTTGGAGCACCTCATTGACATATTCCTTTGTTAGTATTACTGCCATGCCATCTACCTCAGATCCTCGGAGTTGGTACCATTTTTGGAAGAATTGGTTCTTGGAAATAGGTGAATTTTCCACTAGTTCTTCGATAGTATAGCGTTTGACGCCATCTGTGACTTCTTTTCCATCATACGTAGGCAACCCATTAGTGCTAACAGATCCACTTACCTTGCTCAATTCATATTCGTACGAAAGGTTAGCAAACCCCACAAGCTTATCTGGAAGATGCCCCTCCAGATCCATAGGTTCTAGTACATTATCAAGCTTATTTACATTCATATTGTTCACGAGCAACACTGTGTTCGAGTGATTCATCTGTCTGACTTTCCAGGTCTTACTGGGAGTACAGAGCACTAACTCATTCTTGGAATCACTAGGAGATTTGATGATTAAGTCTTCGCTTTGGGTATTCTCATTACTTTTCAAGTACTCCACTAATTCTTTCGGGAGTTGCATGAGCTTGTAGCTGTGATCCGTAGGACCACTTATCTGGTGGTAGGTATTAAAAGAAGGTATGCTGCTGCTCATCGGGGCACGGTACTGCTCTTTACCTGGAGATGCTTTGGTGAAGATTACGCGTTTTGAAGTGATGATTCGATGATCTTAGGCCCGTACATCTCAAGTTTTAGCTCTCCTCTAGAAGAGATAAAAAAACTGCTTTCAACGATATTGTAGGCCCTGGTGGCTATCTAAGATGAATATTCAAGCCTCGGTCAAAAAGCCAACAGATGTGGGCCACTTTAGAGGGTTAGTACAGAGACTGGCAAAATGCGTGTTTGGCGCATGTGTTCAATGAGCACCATATGATCGACATTACTAAATGGGCCAACAACAGCAACATTTTGGAGCCTCGACCTCCAAAATATCACCAATCGCTATATTGCTAGCCAAAATTATAATAGTTCAACACGATCTTAGGAAATTCATTCTTCTAAGGGAGGTTCAGCTGCAGAATATGACAAATTTATGTTCAAACAGTATAGCCACCAAATATGTGATAGAGTAGTTGGAATCACTGCAAACACGTCTGCAGACCTTTATTATTTGTAGTCCCAGTTGGGGGTATAAATAAATTGTGTGAATATTATCAGTTTGCTGATTTTGATGATATTTAATCCAATTGCTGCAAAATTCAAAGGGGGTTATGCAGAAAAAATCTGAAATTTTGAAAAATATCAAAAAATTTGAAAAACCTTAAATCATAGTAAAGAGAAAGATCTATCTCTTTATAAACCAGTCAGGAAATGAGAAGCTTGTGAAATAAAATCTGATCTACTAAAGCTGATTTTTATATTTTCGGAAAGACATATCATAAGCTAGGTTATTGAAGAAAAATCATAGGATAATTCAAATTGCATGATTCGATTCCTCTAATCCGGAATTCAGCAATTAAGCCATTATAAAAACCAAATATTAAATGGTGAACCGTTGGATATAAAAAATTACATGCTAGAATTTTTACGAAAATGCAGGGTTTTGTGATCCAAAGTTTCCAAACTTCTGAAGTTCTAAATTTTTGAAAAAGTTGAAAACACTTGAAAAAATTAATTTTCTCTAAAAATCAGCCCACAGATAGTCCTAATTTTCCTGATACCAAATCAGTAATTCCAGCTGTTTATAAGGCGAATTGAATTAATGGTGGTACATTTTATGCTCAAAATCAGTTCATTTTACACTCTAAATGACAAATATTGTTATAACTTCTTCTAAAAATTTTTTCATTGGTTTTGGAAACTGTCATTTGATTCAGCTCATTTTATGTTATGATCCGTACAATTTCCGGCTCTATATGTTAATTATTAAACAGTCCGTATCAAGTTATATATTTAAAAGAGTCATTTTTGTGTTCCAACATTCAATAAACTTGCTAAGGAAGTATGTTGAAAATGAAAAAAACGTCCAAAAAAATGGAAATCTTTAAAAATGGGTCATTGGATAGCTTTACTGTGATATAAGCCAATTTAATAGTATCAGATGGTCACAGTAAAAATTCAATTAATGGTTACAGGTCTTATACCAATTTTTGGCTCTTTTTACAGCCCGAATGACAAATATTGTAATAACTTTCCCCAAAAAAATCTCAATAGAATTTAGAGCATGCAGTTCGAGTTATTTAAGTATAAGTTATGTATTATACAACCTTCAACTGCATAGCCTAATTGTCTGGCCGTATAATTTGAATTATAGTTTGCATTGGTTGGTTTTTGTGTTCTGACTTTCAGCATGTTCACTAGCGAATGAAGTTGAAAATAACGAAAAATTATAAAAAAAAATGGAATACCTCAAAAACCGGTATAAAAACAGTTAAGGATTTTATGGGATCAAACTAAGAACACCGAATGTTTAGAAGAACATTTGAATTTATGGAGGTAGTTTTTAAACTCATTTTACACTCTGAATCACAAATATTGATATAATTACTTGTGGAAATTAATTACTTGAATTTATAAAGTTCTTGTTGAATCCTCTCGTATTGAAGAAAAGTTAGCTAATAAATTCAATCTTGTAACCTAATTATTCAAGCATGGGAATTGAGTTATATATTTTCAAGTCTGGTCTTTGTGTTCATATTCCTGAAGAAATTACTTAGGTTGATTGCTGAAATCAGTCGAAAACTTTCAAAAACAATAAAATTTTTCAGAAATCAGCATATTACTAGTTCTACATTGCCTCAAATCAAAATAAGAATATTGGGAGTGTCCCACAAAAATTGAATTAATGACAGTACTTTTTATACTCCTTTTCAGTAATTTTGACAGGCTAAATGACAAATATCATCCTCCTTTCTTTTATATAATTCTGAAAGATATTTTAAAAATATGTTTGCAATCGTGTAATACGTAGCAAATTTATGAATCCAAATACAGGGTTTTAAGCCAATTATCTAACAAGGGGGATGGTCATAGACGTTCGTAATTCTAGCTTTTGTGTTCCAATTTTTGGTAAATTAACTGATGAAGGGTATTGAGAATGAACAATAAGCTTCAAAAGAGTCAAAATCCTGTCAAAATTTGCATATCGCTAGACATACTTTGCCTTCAACTGTATTTTCCAGACGACTTGAATTTCTGGTGCAGTTATTTGCAGCCATTTTTTTTCATTTTGAAGTGCACGTGACCCAGTTGAAAAAAATTCTACTGATCAAGCTAATGAAATGGGACGAATATAATGACGTTTTTTTCATAAATTCGAAGTTAATTCGTTAGTTAGTTGAAATGTGGAATTGGGTGACAGAATAAGACAATTTGAACAATGTATTCCCGAGTTTGTAAGCTACTACAACTAGAAGTATGACTAATTTTAGTGGCAATCAGGGCCTAAATTTTTGAAAAATTACAAAAAATTGAAAATCTTTAAAACTTAGCACACAGTCAGTTAGCTGTTTGCTTAATCTATCCCCGGAATTAAAGTCTTCATAGCAAAGTATGAATGACTAGCAGTGCATTTTTCATGCTTCTAGAGACAAAAATACGGCAAACTACTCAATTAAAAATCGGAGCTAAATCATAAAAACAGAATTTGATTCTTCTAAGGATAACTTCGAGTATGTAATTGGAAATAGGACTATAACACTTTTAGTTGGAAAGTTATGATGAAATTCTGGAAAATTGCCAAAATTACTTGCTTTTGTGTTCTAAAGTTTCCAAATTTCTGAAGTTCTAAATTTTTGAAAAAGTGAATACACTTGAAAAAATTTTTTTTTTGAAAATTCTCCAACAGATAGTCCTAGTTTTCATGATGCTAAATCAGGAATATCAGCTGTTTTTACGAATAATTGAAATAGGAGTGGCACAGTTTATGGTCATTTTCACTTGTTTTCACACTCTAAATGGCCAATATTGTTATAAATTTTTCTAAATAATTCTTTAACGAATTTAAAATTCAGGGTATGAAACCTTTCAATTTTCAAAATAGTGATATACCTAGCAGAAAACGATAAATTAATTATTTCAGCGTAGGGATCGAGTTACATGTTTTATGTTGTGGGTTTTGTGTTCATATTTCTAATAAACTAAAGGTCAGAAAAGTTGAAAATCAAAGAAAAAATTTAGAATTTTTAAAATTGGTATATAGGAGGGACTAATTTGAAACACATTTCTGAGTTTCAGGTTCATGGACAAAAATTTGAATTAATTACAACAATATTTATAATTTTATTTTATGCCTAAAATGAGAAATGTGATCACAGCGACTGGTAAAAGAATCTACCAAGAATTTCAAAGACAGCAACCGAATCTACACATCTTAAAAATCTGTTGACAGCCTCCATACTTAATTAATATGAGTATTCAACAGTGATCAGGTAGTTATAGATCTCAGACATTTTTTTTTGTGGCTCTATGTCCGGCAAAATAACTGATAATGAACGGTGATGCTATTAAAATCCTGAATCGCTTTACTAAGAAAGATTTTAGATCGAGTATCCAGTGAAAGTTCTTGCTCTTGGACCACTTCTAAGGAGATGTATCTAGTAGTAAATCATATTCTTTATCTACCAGAGACTATCTACATTGAAATAAAAATATGTTTGCAAACCTCTTCTTTTGTTCGCAGAGACTAGATCCAATTATGGCCCTATATCTATATCACATATGGATACATTTGTAAACCGGAGAAAATATAGAACAAAATAGTGTTTTTCGTTTAAATCGTGTTTTTTTACAAATAAAAATGTATCTGTGGTAAACTTTTACAAATAGAAATGTGTCTGTGGTAAAATTTTACAAATAGAAATTCATATGTGGTTTTTGGTTGCAAAAGAAATTATATCTGTGGCAAAATTTAACAAATAGAAATGTATCTGTGGTTTTTGGTTGCAAATGAAATTGTATCTGTGGTAAAATTTTACAAATAGAAATGTGTCTGTGGTAAATGTTTAAATATAGAAATACGTCTACGGTTTTTTGTTGCAAAAAGAAAGCTATCTGTGGTTTTTTGTTGCAAATATACTTGCGTTATAGTTTTCACATAAGATTATATTCGTGGTTTAAATTTTCAAATGGAAATATGTCTATGGTATTTGTTTACAAATGTAGGTATGTTTGTGATTGCAATTATGATTATGTCTGTGATATCTGTTATCAAATAGAACTACATTTGTGGTAATGTTTTAGAAATAGAACTATGTCTATGGTTTTTGTTTTTTGGCTACAAGAGTTCTGTGGGGTTTTTCTACAAATGGTGATATGTGTGCCACTTTGATTGAAATTATAATTACAGATGTATCATAAAAGTTCCTCTAATACCCATACATGGGAAATATAAAAGTTCATGCATAAAAGTTTTGCAATCTTAGAAATTGTGACAACTGCTGCATCAATTTGAAGAGTGTGACTATAGAATAGGGGGAAATAAACTAAAACTACAAGCCATTTCTAATAAAATATGATTAAATTCCTATTTGTGGTTATCATTTGTGGTCACTGATGGGAGATGTTGCTGATACGAGTTTGCTCTGTTCTGTAAACCATATAAATGATGCAGACAAATTAAGTTGTCAGGTATTTCTTTCCTTATTCATTTGTTTTTTAGTTTACCTTAACACAGTGATAGACTGCAATAAAAAAGGGTTTTATGAACAAAATTGGCATATTACCTTCAAAAAAGTCCTCAAATTTGTCTTCTTCAATTGAAATAGCTATGCACACAATAAACAAGAGTCAAAAAAAAAAAGAGTCTATTCGTAACTAATACACATATTTTTGCAATCAAAACTTATTATTCTATTTGCAAACGAACCCACAAATAGTTTCTATTTGTAACAAATCCACAAGCAGTTTTTATTTGTAACAAGACCACAAACGGTTTCTATTTGCAACCAATTCACAAACAGTTTCTATTTGTAACAGATCCACAAGCACAATTCTATTTGCAATAAATCCACAAGTCCAAACTGTGACAAATACACAAGCATAATTCTATTTGTAAAAGAAAGATCAAATACGGTTCTATTTGGACCAATCCACAGTTACAGTCAAGCACCATTTTTCTGTAGCAGAAACCACAAGCAAAATCCTATTTGTAACTAATAAACAAGTACCATCATTATTACCTCGAAATGACTGTGAACAAAAACTTCTATTGTAACCATAATTGTGATGCAAGTATACTCAAAAATATATGTTTAGAAGTGGATCTGTTTGTGACCAGCAAGAATTACTGATAAATTGACAGTTACAGTTAAGTGTTTGTGAGCTGGATTAAATCCTGTTAGTGTTTGATTTTCATCACAGATCCCGTTCTTTGTAAAATTCTACCCGTCCACAGTTACACATTGGTGTCTACAAAATTTCAAACCTTCTTCCAACATTCATTTGTTCAGATATCTTATATATGTAAAAAAGAACTTGATTTATTCGTTGTATGATTTTTGCTCTGCAAGTTGTATAGATATCGTAAACTCATCATCAGAAATTTGATTTCAAATTAAATTTCGAATGAGCTTAACGTATTTATTGTGTATCTTGGTGATTAGATAGCAATTCACAGGAGACATTAAGTTGAAAACAATTCACTGAGTTCATATACTCTTCACCCGAAAACAGCCATATGGCTAAGATACTCAATGACAACAGTTTATTATTACTATATGACTAAAAATACACTAGTTTTGTTCTTCGATGAACTGATCGATATCGATTTCAATTAAAGGAGCATGTCCGGCTAAGGTGATTTTTCTTTGATGCTGTTTTTCGTACTGTAATTTGGCTAATTTGGATCTTGGTCCCCATCCTGCCACTGGCTCGGTTAATTTGAATGGTAAGAGCCAGTTATTAAGGGCCTTGAAGTTGTCTCCAAGACTCACCAACTCGTGGATAATGTCTTCAATGCAAATTACTCCAAGGTCATCCCCAAATTTGTCTTCAACGGCCTGGTTATTATCTAATTTAACAGTCTTAAGGGGTACGGCATCTCCTTCCTGTTCTTCTTCAGCATCCTCATCAACTATTTGTATGCAAGCTCTCTTTTGGAAGAGTTTTCTGATAGAGTTGAACGATGGGGTTCCAGCAACCACATATGGTGAAATCAATCTGAGAAGTGGAAGAGTGGTGGTAGTCTGCTTAACGAATACTCCGGTGTTGGGTGTGTTTAATCTTAATAAAGTCAATATATTAGCAATCTTTGGTGGGATTCTTAAACCTCTAGTATGGTTGGGGACTCTAATTACGAACAATAACTTGTTGTCCGATTCATCATCTCCGTTTTCACGAGATAATCTTGCTCTTTGTTGTTTCTCGTACTTTAAAATGTGACTTACTCTCTTATCTTCGATTTCGGTAGCTTTGTTTCTAGCGATAAGGGTTTCTGCTCTGATAAACTGAGTTTTAGCAGCTCTCTTTCTCTTCTTCTGTTGTTCAATTTTTCTCTGTCTGACTTGTTCTTGTTTCTCTAACTTCTTTCTCTCGTTGTTCTTTCTCTTACGCAAGAGAACCTCAGGGTTGGAGTTGAGAACGGCCATTATGAGTAACGGTGTTGGAGTTAATGATTGGGAGAGATGGGGTTTTGCTGAGTCTGAAAAATTGGCATCGATTTTTACCTCATCGTGAGATGGTTATCACGTGTAAAAGATCACATGATATCTCACGTGCGCAGACAGCGTCGGAAAATTATGGTTTTGACGTGAACCTGATTACATCATCAATATACACGGTCAACTCAGATTTCTGCACTTCCCATCCCCAAATGCTTGTATCAAACAGAAACACCGGTAACAATTGTATTGTTTGTCGAATATACAATCCACTAATCGGAAGGTCGGTGGCGATGAAACTCGGCGTAGAAAAATGGCCAATTCCAACACAATTAGGGTAATCGCAAGGACAACTGATAATAGATTAATGATAAGGGTGATAATTCCTTGGTTGTAAGGGTACCATTCTTCTAACATGCATCTAGGCCCTAGAAGTAAGATTCAGTGATCATTCTCTTCACCACCTCCGCACCTTCCAATTTGAATAATCTCCGGGCCCCACTGAACTCTACGATAGCCTGCTTATTGTCTCGGTAACAAGCTCAGCCTATTTTTTTGCAGTATTTGGTAAGTCCGTTATCACTAATTCCCCTTCCAAGAAATCTCCAGGCTGAAACCAATGACTCTCTATACGGCTGTACATTGACCACACATTGCTTCTGCAGTACAATTTGCTTTATTACTAACTGTCTTACTAATGTATCCCCCCTAAGAATAGAAAATCTACCCATTTTGGGGCATTTATTTTTTGAGCATTTTTTTCTGCTTCTGCTGCTCCCAGCGAGGAAACCAGCGGTTATTTTGTGGATCTGAGAATTACTTATTGCGGATTATTTGATCTGATCTATATTTAAACAATCAGGATACCTGGAAGGAAAACTTCCCATTAGGACACCCCTTTTTTTATTAGCAAATCAATTGACGTTAAAATCTAAAAGCGACAATCAAATTTGGCATTCTACTTATCAAAAAAAAAAGAAGAGAAAAAATAAGAAAGATTTTCGGAAAAACGAAAAGTATAGAAGGATAAAAAAAATAAAAAAAGAGGTCAAGTCTCAGCGTGGATACTGGCTTATTATTTTTTTTCTATTATACATTAATTATTTTTTTCTTCAGGGAAAGCCATATCTCTTTATATATTTATATATTTGACTGCTCACGCCGGTGGTGTAAGCCTTGTTCTGATTTATTTCAGGCATTTCAACTAGTTACCAGTTTTCCCTCCGTGGCCACTTTCGGTTATTCCAGGAGCAACTTTAACCCCATAGCATCAGATACAAGGAAGAGACGAAGATAGGACCAAATAAAATATCTCTTCGTGGTCATTAACTTGTGAAAGGATCCATTGTTATTCGTCCTATCAATCATTTTATCCCTGACTCCTCCGTATCCCTGTCCATAACCATCATTTTTGTTTCTTTCCTCCATCCTCGTATTTGACACATGTTATCACTTGTCACTACTCCTTCACGTACTATCACCTTACAGTTGAATTGGCACCAGAATATTAAATCCAGTTAACAGGAATATTAAACCTTGCAACCAATTCATTCGTCTATTTGAATATAAGAAGGAGAATACGATACATCATTCCAAATAAGTGAGTTTTTTTTTCTACATATTCATTTCATACTTCAACTTTTCCTTTCGGTGTTTGTTTCCTGGTTCTATTAAAAAAATAGAAAATAACTTGCATGCCTCCATAGTTTCTACGTTAAGTTTTTGCATTTTTTCAGTATTTTATACCCCATCCTTTCAATATTTTATACCCCGTTTTACGATATTAGGAACTTGCTTTTAATTCCCTGCATTCCCTGCATTTCTTTTTAATCTATTTTCGTATTTTGGGTCGGTTTCCTTCATCTTTTCTTCAATCTTATGAATTCACTGTCTAACTTTGAGAAGAGATCCAAAAGAAATAAGGACCAGAAACAAGAGGATAAGCAAGAACAGTATAATCAACCATCGATACATACCTCCCCTTCCCCTTCGTTTATAAAATCAGAACACGATGATGCTATCTTGGAACCTCCTATGAACCAACAAATATATACCCAAAATCTACAACAGGTTCCTCATAATCAACAATTTAGCTTTCCAACTCAAGTTGATCTTTCAAAACCCCAACCCTATCCCCAATTCCATTTCCAGTCTCAACACTCCTCGAGTAATGTCCCTAATGAACATTCTCCAATAAATTTACAACAGGCTCAATTTGAATCAAACTTGCCGTATCGCCACAAACAGATGCCATCCATTGACTCCAATAATTCCCGCTCGGGAACTCCTCCAAATATGCAAACACTAGGTGAAGAGATGGCCATTGGTTCCAGCTCTAGTAGTCGTAAACGACCCAGAAAATCTGATCATGGTAAACCAGGAGATGAGGGTGATAACGAACTAAAGCAATTGGCATTCAAGGTGTCCAAGTATCCCCTACCCGATTTGGCATTGCAAATAAAAACGATGGAAAATGACGATTCAATACCTGAAACAAGAACGATCCCATCCTTTGAGAATAATCCCTCTAGTAATAAAGAAACCAGCAAAGAACGGCAACGTCAAATATTTGCCATGGTTTGGTTACTAAATAGCTGTGAGTCTTCTCCAACTGCCGTTGTACCCCGTAATAGAATATATGCCCGGTACGTCCAGATATGTGCAGATAATAGTTTGACACCATTATCACCAGCAAGTTTTGGAAAGTTGGTAAGAATTCTCTTTCCAAGTTTGACCACTAGAAGACTAGGAATGCGAGGGCAATCTAAGTATCACTACTGTGGTATCAAACTTGTTGGTGATCAAAACATCCAAGGAGGATCACCGGGTCCCAATTCTCTGAACTCTGAATCACCTCCTTCATTACATACAAGGACTCCATCTTTAAGTCAGGCCAAATTTCCTGCTTTTAATGACCCAACCTTAGCAGTTCCAGTAAATTCCATCCATATCACGGAAAAGTTTCATCTCCATGATATTAAATATATCCCTAACCTATTTCCTCTAGTGGAAAGCTCATTAAATAATGAAGATATGAACTCCCCTCTCAATTTACCTTCCATCTATCCATATTTACCAAAGGATGCAGACTATGATATTGCTGATACTTTGTACTCATTGTATAAAGTTCATTGCACTTCCATATTTGAAAGTTTAAGATACATGCATATCAGCAAATTATTCTCTTCTTTCACCACCTTCAACAGCATTTTGACAGCCCCAGTTTTCAAACTATATACCAGTGAATCAGTAACTGAATGGGTTCAGGAGTGTGATCTTGTGATGTACAGAACGATGGCCAAAATGCTTACGAAGCTTCATCTCCAGAGTGTTCCGGATGAAGTCGTACACAATTTAAAACAAGTATCACGACAGTATACCAATAAACTCCAGGTTTCATTACAATCGAAGGTTCCCAAAACATTCATGAGTATGAAACTAAGAACTGCTAAACATTTTATTGCCATTTTAACCAGGTTGATCAAAGTAATCGAAACAGGCCATAGTGCTGCCAGAATCTTGAATAACAGTAGTGAAAAACAATTAATGCTTGAAGACTGGCGTAAACTTGATATCCGGGAAATCACTTTAAGGGAGGTTCCTTGTCCCCAGTCAAAACTTGAGCAATTATTCCAGGTTCTCACTATTGATCTCCCCGAGATACTTGAAGATGAAACCACCTCCCCACCTTCATCGAAAGATTTTTCTTGTCTACATCAGGTTGCAAGATTAGTGGCGTCACTTCCAGAGTTTTTCAAAAATAGTAATCCTCGACTCTTCATGCTCGTTTCCTCAAATTTACTCACTACCTTTCTAAGAGAAATCAGTTTGAATGGGGGCCAGAGCTTTGGAGCTTGGTGGATTGTTAGATGCTGGGCTGACGAATTTCTTTACTGGTGTTTTGAGCTTGGTGGTTTCCTCAAAACAGAATTTTTACTTGATAATCCTAGAATAGAGATTCAAGATGATCCCAATACAAATTTTGAAGATGCTACAGCAGATCAGCTTCGAAGTTCCAGTATGGTGGATTTACTTGATGGGGCCTATGGGTCGGACTATAAGGACGATCCCCACGACCCCAACTTCGATATTATCGGACTTGAGAACATTCTAGGCAAGAATGAAAACTTTTAGCTTTGCTGTTTCATTTGTTTCATCAGCTGTGGTTTGTTCATTACCTTCATTTTATATATATATATTTTGTTGTTTAGCGTATGCCGGTGTTGCTTTTAAAAGTTTTGCATTTTAACCGTCCTTAGGTATATATTATATAGGACTCCTTTTAATATGGTAATTTATAGGAACTATCTGTAAACTTGTTTAGTTTTGGGGACACTTTCGCAAATTTGGCTGCAAATTGCGGTTTTTGTTATGATTCTCTGTTCTTCGTCAAATTCGCTAAAAACCTTATTTGCTACACGTTGCAACAGACAATGACGCTGAGCCCAAATGAAGCTTCTATTGCATCTCTTATCAGCCTGAAGTTTCCTAAGGTCAAAGTTATTAATCCTAATGACAGACCTCAAAGAGGGCTCGCAGCAAGCGAAACCATCAGCTCTCTCGAGCAGGTTATGAATATCAGACCTCTATTGAAGGTATATAATGACCGAGAGTTTCAAGGGAATGATTCCAATTTCAGAAAGTTATGTGATTATTGCTCAGTTTTCTCGGGAAAGTATTTGATTATTTGTTCCTGTGGCTATGTGGGGTGCTGTGGCCTCAAATGTATGAAGATAATGAACAAATTCCATCAACACGAGTGCCTGATTCTTAAGGCCATTACCGAGATTAGAGGACATGATAAGCCAATACCAGAGTTTGTTCGTTTAGTTATTCGAGTGTTCTGTTTCTGCGTTTATTCAGAGTCATTGACTAAACGGCTATGTTCAGAGTTGACAACTCACGAAGAAAAGTTTACTGGAGGAGTTTATGGGGAATTCATAAACAATAACATTGACTATATTGTTGATTCAGTACACATACTTGCTGAGGAACATTGTGAGACAGAGAGGTTGATGAGCAAAGACCAATTGACCCATTTTGTTCGAAGAATCTTTTGCGTTTGCATCGTGAATGCTAATATGATCATGAATGAAAAGTTCGAAAAGATAGGTATATGTATTGATTATAACTTTTCACTTATAAACCACTCCTGTGTTCCAAATACCACTACAATACCCTTTAGAAATTATTTTTCAGTGGTTTCCACAACAAAGATCCCTGCAAACAAACAAATAACGACTACATACTGCTACTCTAACCAACCGAGATTCCTAAGACAGCATGAGTTAACATCCAAATTCTTTTTTAAATGCCGTTGCTCGTTGTGTCGAATGAAACACGATATCTTCTTTTCTTTCAATTGTCCCCAATGTGATGAACTTTTTGGCAGTCTTAACTTAGACAGCATCCAACTGAATAAGGTGATAATTGAGTTAAAGAACCAAATAAGTGATGAAAAATGTGTTGGATGTTCTAGAGCGGTCAATATGACTCAACTAAAAAGAATTTATCTGTTATTTAAGACTTTAATGTGGTTCTTGTTGCTTTCAGTGACAGAAAGTTATGTTGAAGAATTAAAACTGGATACCGTCGATGTCTTTGTTGAGCTGATTAGAGATCTCGGTATGACAATAGGGTTGGACAAAATCAATCCCAATGATTTGATGGAGCGATACGGTTCTGGTCCCATGTCTCATCAACTTAGCAATTTCGTCTTGCAACCATTAAAACAAATTGTAGATGAAGTTTTGAATTCAAGAATAGTCCCGGAGTATGTTTATCCAGTGAACATTTATCTTACTAACTTCGTCGACTATTTCGACCAATACCTGGATTCAAATTTGACTCAGTTAGACCTGATGTTACTCCATTTGAAGGAAACGCTCAGGGTATCAATCTCTATTGAGATAGCAAGTGATTTGTCTGAGGCCAAGCTCAGTAAGTACTATAAATTTGCAGCCATTGCCGGGGAATTGGTGGAGGTATTTAAGGAGATGATAAGATGTACAAACAAAGAAACCACTGTGTGGAGTCTGATTGAATTTGATGCTCTTCTTACTATTATTGGAAAGTCTGCTGTTTTCTTCAGTTTGCAAGCCCTTGAGTTTATTGTTACCACCACCTCGTTTGATTTTGGTATGAGGATAACTCCAGAGTGGTATATCGAGAGCATTCAATACTTTGCTAATACGTTTACACTGGCTTCCGATTGGGACTTAAAAAATGCCAAGGACTTCACAAACAGAAGGTTTTTGAAAGAAGTAAAGCATTTGCTTAACTTTGCCAATATTCGTTATTATTCGAAGAGCAATGACATCAGAATTCAGTTCTGCAACAGAACAAGAGGTAGTTTATTTCAGGCAGTGGAAACATTAACGTGTAAGGATAATAAATGTTTACAGGCACGGGTCTATAGCAGGGAAGACCACCAAAACTTCAGAGATTTCTGTAGGTCCTAGCACCACCCATATCTACAGTTGAGCTTCTCCAGATAGAAACCTATATTCTCTATATACATATCTTACACATCGTTCAAAGCAACACACACAGCACCCTTGTGGTGTCCATTGTACTGTCTAACCGTTTCACTGTTGGATAAGTCCCAGAGTCTCACGTAGTGATCTGAGCATGCTGTGACCAAATAGGCGGAGTCGGCACTGAAAGCACAGTCCCAAACCCATCTCTGGTGACCCTGAAGGGTTGTTTCTAGGTTAAAATTCTGTTCCGTAGACCATATTCTGGCGGTATGGTCAGCAGAACAGGTGGCTAGGTTTTTCATATCTGTCAGTAGCACTACTCTGGTGATATACTTCAGATGAGATCTGAACTTGGTGACGGGAGTTAATAATGTTTCATCACGATTGTTTTCCATTTTCCACACGTAGCAGTTACCTTTGTTGTTTCCTGCCACCAACATGGAGCCATCACTGGCTACAGATAATGAGTTGATGGGAACATCGTCTTCAGGGATTAAGTGGTGACTACAGTGGTTCTCACCCAAGTCCCAGATCTTGATATTTCCGTCCTGGTCACAGCTGATTAATTCTCCCTGGTTTGGGTGAATAACCACTTCATTTACCGGACAATGGTGCTTGTAGCTTCTCTGAACCGAAGGAGATCTAACGTCCCATACCTTGACGGTTCCATCTTCTGATGAGGATACCATCCATTTGTTTTCTACTTGGAATGCAATTGAAGTGACGTTTCCCGTGTGACCTTCAAATGTCATCACTGGGTTGGAATTACTATTGGAGTTGTTATTGGAGTTATTAGAATGACCTCCAGCAGCGTTGGAGCCCACATTAGCAGCAGAGGTGGTGGAATTACCCGAATTCCCTACCTGTCTTATATCATATAGCCTGACATACAAATTACCAGCAGCAGCGAGGAATCTCTTATCAGAGGTGATTTCAAGCCTGTTGACCTGCGAGTCAGTGTGCTGAATGGTTCGAGAACAAACTCCCGTCAAGGCATCCCAGAACCGGATAGTATGATCATACCCAGCAGAAGCTAGAATAACTGACATTGATGATGGAATGAGAGAGAAGAGAGAAGAGGAGGAGCGACAATGAAAAGTACGAATGGAAATTATCTGGCGAGCGAAAAACTGATAACGCACGCTGCCAAACGGGGAAATGTCTGGCTCGAGAAATGTGACATATATAATTGCAGCTAAATATAGACTGAATACGGATTAATGTGGGAAAATATAGATAATTGCAAGTATCGGATTAACGTGGGAAAATACGGATTAACTCAAAAAGTATGGGGTATTTGGAAATTCGGATAATTTAAACCTAGGCTCAATATACCAAATGCACTAGTATGAACTGAATTGCAACATTGGCTCTATACCAAATGCACTAGTATAGGCTGAATTTCATGGGCTCTATACAAAGTGCAACACTGGTATGGGGTGAATATGGGCTCAATATATCAAATGGCTAGTAGGGCTGAATAAACTCCTAGACCCTTAGCGTCTACAGTTAAAGTATACGAGTACTTGTATTATTTTCTATTATATACTGGTTGTGTAATATCACTACACATTCTCTGGAACGAATTAACTTTGTATAAGGGTGTTATCTATTGACACTGGTAATAAATACGGAAGTAAAGTACAAAATGCAATTATGATCATTAAGAGTCATGAGCCATTCTTGGTGGAGGCTCCATTAAATTTCCCTAGAAATTTTCCTTGATGGCTTGTTTCTGGTTGGCGGTCAACGTCACAGGATAGTCGACCTTGAATGTGATCTTCAAGTCACCTCTTTGGCCTGGAGATTTACTGATTGGCATTCCCAATCCCGGGTAGGTGGTTGAAGTGTTGGGTTGAATTGGGGATGATCTACTCATAGGAATTCTTCTTCCATCGATGGTGGTAATATCTTTTTCGAATCCTAACAATGATTCTTTGAAAGTCAATGGGAGATTCATGAGCAAGTCATTGCTATCTCTGGTGAATATAGGATGGTTTTTTTCTTCAATAATGAACTGAATGGTTTGTCTGGCTTGACATTCTGGTTGGTAGTCCCCTTCATTGGCAAAATTGACTTTGGTACCCTTTTTCCAACCGGGTTTGATTTTGATTTCTACAACCTTGCTTTCTTTCAAGCCATCCTGGTTCTTTCTGTTAAGTTTCATCTTTTTGGTGGCTCCATTGTACAAATCTTCCAAAGATACAGGTAATGGAATGGTTACCGTATCGGGATCAGGACGTTGACGTTGTCTTTGACCCCCAAAACCACCAGGCATTCCTCCTCCAAAACCAGAGCCTCCTCCACCAAATGATGAAAAACCTCCATCATCTGGCATTCCAAAACCTCCCATTTGAGAGAAGATGTTGAATGCATCAGCTTGACTGAAACCTCCTCCTCCTCCTGGACCCCCAAAGTGGAAACTATGACCACCAGGGCCTCCAGCACCAGCAAATGGATTACCTCCAGCACCCGGACCTCCAGCAGGAGCATTTCCTCTGGCAGCCTCTAATCCATAATCATCATAAACTTGTCTTTTATCTTCATTGGATAAAATATCAAATGCTTCTGAAATTTCCTTGAATTTTTCAGTATCTCCAGTAGGCTTATCAGGGTGATACTTCAATGCCGTCTTTCTGTAGGCCTTTTTGATTTCGGTCTCATTGGCAGTTGGGCTGACACCCAACAAATCGTAAAGTTTAGTATCTTTAACCATGTTGCTGTAGACTTGGGAAAACGAATGGTGGGAAAGAATCAAGATGATAGGCTGAATATATGCGGTTTTTGTCGCCAGACGTGGTAGCGAACAAATTGGTTGCGATTTTGCCTGAATCTTCTAGAAGCTTCGTAAGTCACGTGAGTTTCGAGTGATGAATGTCACGTGAACACAGTCACGTGCACTACATTTTTACTGTCTATAACTGTACGGCAATGTATATTCACTCCTCCTTCGCTATACGGGTCCCAGAACGGATCTAATCCTGTTTCTGGGCTAAGCGGGCAGCCCTCTTCAAAGCCCGGGTCCGGATGCTCTTGTGCATGTTGAAATTCAACGTGTTGGCAACCTTAGAGTACACTCCCACGGTATTGTGGATTGCAAAATGCATGATAGCATGGGACCAGTAAGGGGTGCTGGTGGCATATCTTTCCTGGGCCCCGTTACGACGACCGGCTCCGTTAAGAGCAGACTTAACGAAGTTTTTGGCGTTGGGAATGGTGGCAGAAGCGTATTTAATTTTGGACATGGCAGAAGTTACGAGATAAGAAACCACCAATTCGACATCAATGTTGTGGGCAGCCAATTCTCCACTCAAGGCATTGGACCATTGTTGAAGAAAAGCTTTGGATCCGGAGTAAGTGGCCAAGTATGGAGTAGGCAACAAACCTCCAAAGGAACCCATGGTCAAAATAAGACCTCTAACCTTCTTGTTACCAGCAGTAGTTTGCTTAATTACAGGAGCAACTACTTGGGTGATTTTCAACGTAACAATGTTGTTGATAGTGATGATATCTTCCAATTCCTTCTGTTCCATTTCCAAAAAGGGCACAGGAATAGAATGGGATTGGCCAACGTTGTTGACTAAAACAGTTACGGGAAGGTCTTCAATGGCCTTCTGGATCTTAGCATAGTTGATATCTTCATTAGTTGATGCGTCGAAAGCAACGATTTTGGTTTGGACCTTGTATTTGGTCTCAATATCAGTAGAAATCAATTCTAATTTGGATTGGGTTCTTGAAACCAACACGATGTTGAATCCTTTAGCAGCAAGTTGCAAAGCGTATTCCTTACCAATTCCGTCAGAAGCCCCGGTAACAACGGCCCAATTGCCAGACTTGGCTCCGTATTTGGAGTAGTTGGTTTTGGGCAAGATGAACAAGTCAAAGATTAATGAGGCGAAGCTCAAGGAAAAAGTGGTGACTTTGAATACTCCAACCAAAA
Source organism: Isabelozyma gotoi (assembly GCA_003708205.2). Taxonomy (NCBI): domain Eukaryota; kingdom Fungi; phylum Ascomycota; class Pichiomycetes; order Serinales; family Metschnikowiaceae; genus Isabelozyma; species Isabelozyma gotoi. The sequence goes on along the minus strand of PPNP02000009.1, from coordinate 479,130 downwards.
GACATCCAAGAAGGAGCCCGTTGGTGAGTTTACAGTCAGTAATTGATGAGATGTACTGATTAAATGACATTTGTTGGGTGAAAAGAAGAGTACCACAAGTGAAAAAAATGGGTCTCAATTTGGGTCTCAATTTTTCACTGAAAAATGGCAGTGTTACGGGTGTGGAGGTAGCATTTTACAGTTTATTAGTATACATATAATACAAAAGAAGGGAGAAAAGGGGGTTGGAATAGGGATATTATAGCCAATGAGCCATGGAATGGCTATAATAAAGGTGATAATGTTTAGTGGTGTAGTAGTGTTGTAGTGGTTTTGTAGAGGGACATGAAGATCCAGAGTCTGGATGAGAAGCTGTCAATGCTGAGTTGTCTGAGGTGGATTGTAAGAGATAATTGAAACAAAAAGAGTTCGGCACTTTGTTTTCAATAACATCCGGTACTTTGTTTTCAATTGAAAAGACTTTATCTTGAGACTGATTCAACAGAGTGAATATTCTTCGTTAATGGCCATTTCTGAATCCTCTCCTCCGAATTTTAATGGCTATCTTCCGACTTAATTCTAGCTTACTTGTAGCCACTTTCAACAAGCTATAGTTCTATAACCAACTTCAGCTATAGAGCTTTATATGTCTTTTTGGTCCTGTTTCGTAGACTGTCTCATTACTATCCATCTTCACTACAAGTACGTGAACTCTTCGAGTTTTTCGTTGGTGATTTGCACATGGAGTGCCTCTCTCTCGATCGTTCTATCAAGATTATCCACCACGCTACTAAGCTTGAACTTCTGGATCTGAAGCTCGAGCAATTCCTTATTCACCGAGGCCAAATCAGTGTAGTTACTCTCTAGTTTTGACTGCGTTTTCTCGTCTTGAATGCGCAATATGGGAATCCACGGATTAGTGAAGTTTTTACTCAAATAAGACTTGGGTTTATCCCCTATTGAAGCCTTAGAAATGGGCTTCTCTGCCTTCGAATTGGTGGAAACCAGAGATGAACGGGCCTTTTCCTCGTATTCTCTGCCCTTATAATATGCTCCTGATGCTGCCGCACCTCCTCTACTGGGTTTTCCACGATAATTAGTTGACCCTCTGCCTCGGTACAGGCCATGATAGTTTTCTTCATATTCTGCTCCTCCTCCACCGAGCTCTTCTTCGGTTTCATAGCGATCACTGGACCGATACACGTCCCTGCCCCCGGAATATGACGAGTAGCCCCCTCGAGGGCCCCCTCGGCCCCCGTAATACGGAGCATAGCGATGGCTGCTGTTATTGGAAGCACTTCTGGAATAGTAGTCATGTGACGGTCTGCTTCCTCCTCGGAAAGAACCACCTCTGCTGGTACCTCTGCCGCGTCCTCTGTAGCTGGAGTCGCCAGAATACCGGGAGTCGTAGTAGCCGTGGTATCCTTTATCACTCATACTGGTTGGTGTAGAAAGAAGGGTTGTAGTTTATCATTTGAAAAAATGTACGGATCGCAGTTCAGAAAATACAGACAAAAAATGTACGGGTGCTCTGTTGAGGAAACCAAAAAATGCAGGTCGCGAAAATGCAGGTTACACTGCCCAACATGCAATCCAACCGATTTTTCCAGATGACCTGCACACAGCCCAAAATCAATCACATTTCCTAATTAGGCCATTTTGTTTACCCAAAAAAAGATGACAAAAAATTGCAGCACCAAACGTTTAAAGAGCAAGATTTGCTAACCATGTGCAAAGATCTAATTTCTCTTCTTTTTCCAAGCCCGATGAATGCATCTTGTTGCCAGCCTAATAGTCAAGTGTGGGATGATGTGTGGAACAACCTTAGCCACCAGGGAGTTATGGCTATCAGCAAAATTCCTGATCTTGTAATGCAATTAGAGGCCAGAGGCGTAAAGGGAAATGGCAATGTACAACAGGAACTTAGCCATATATTGAAGCTTTTGACCCAAGAAATCAACAAAAATGCCTCCCAAGTGTACTTAGAGAAGGCTGATGTGGCCGAATTGGTCGGCCAGGTGATGGAGGGTGGAAAAATGGAGATTTCTGATGAAGAAGAGGAAGAAGAAGATGATGATAATGACTCTTTGATGGAAGCAAATGTAATGGCTAAGTGTGTTTCTCCTCAAGTGACAGAAATAGATGCCATAGAATTCAACCCAAAACGGAAATCTCCTTTAGGCAGGGATTTGGATGAGATATTTGCCAACAATTCCATTACTGATAAGAAGTTTAAGAGCTACGAACAGCAAATTTCGGGATTAAAGGTCACCAGTTTGCAAGAACTTAGACAATTAAACATCTTACTCAACGATAACCTTACACTCAGCAACCGTATAAAGGTGATCAAACACGATTTACAAGTTTTGAACAAGGAGCTCTCCCAACTTAAGAATGGTTCTAGTCCTTCACCAGAAACTGAAAAAACCAAACTAAAACAAGTGAAGGAGCTTTCAAAAGTATTAAATCACGAAATTCACAAACTTAAGCATGTTTCTGAACCAAAAGTGCTGCATGATCAGATCAACAAACTAAAACATATCTTTGAACCCTTAAATAATGAAATAAGGCACGCTTCTGGGTCTTCACAAGTGCTGAATAATGAAAAATCGGTCAATGACCATAATGATATCACCCAACTCAAGCATGGCTCCGAGCCCAAACTACATAAAACATTCCAAACTACGCATAACACAGAAGAAACCACTGATAACGTTAATATATTCCTCTTGTTGGTGGTGGTGCTTCTCGCAATAATCTCTCACGTATTTTCTATATAATTGCCGGTCAATAAACATTAATTCTACAGTAAAGTCAATGTTAAAGATCCCATGATCTATAGAAATGAATTTAACCTAGTTTTCTCCCATATTTACCGATCTTGAATAATTGTCAAAATTCTCGCCATCTTCTTGGAAGTAAGGATGGACCAAAGCCCGTTTAGCACTGATTCTTCCACTTGGATCATATACAAGCAACTGTTCTAATAAGTCAATACCATCCTCATCCAAGCTAGGCACGAATTCGGCCAAATTCTTCTTCAGCCATTTGGGGAATGTCGACTTGAAATCTGGCAAGTACGAAACGTCGGGCCAAATTTCTTCATTTGGAGTCCCCAAGATTCTAAAAATTCGGAAAATCTCGTCGATTTCAGAGTCTCCTGGGAACAATGGCTTTCTATTACACATTTCAGCGAAAATACACCCCACGGACCACATGTCTACTCCCGTAGAATACTGTTTACCACCCAATAAGATTTCGGGAGCTCTGTACCACAACGTGACGACTTCATGGGTGTACGCTCTTAAAGGCACACCAAAGGCACGAGCCAACCCGAAATCAGCCAACTTTAAGTTACCTTCTTTATCAATCAACAAGTTTTGGGGTTTTAAATCTCGATGTAACACTCGATGACTGTGACAATGCTTGATCCCCTTGATCAACTGATTCAAAAAACGCTTGACCATCGAAGAACCCAAGCCCACACCCTGAGGGATCGATTCCATATATTTCTTCAAGTCCAAGTCCAAAAATTCAAACACCAAGTAGAGTTTATGAGAATCAGAGTGTATTATATCGTATAACCGGACAATGTTGGAGTTTTTCATTTCTTTCAACAAAGAAATCTCTCTGATAGCAGTAGATGGCACTCCTTCATCCTCCGACTCCAACCGAATCTTCTTTAAGGCGACCACTCGATTGTTGTGCTTCGTATCAAGTGCCTTATAAACAACCCCATAAGTACCTGAAAAAGTTAGTAACATACACTTTTTTATTGGCTCATATTTGGCTGGGACCTTCCCCATTTCGTTCTACATACCTTCACCTATCTTTTCCTGACGTTGGTAGTCAGATAATTCAACCATGTTGAGGTGTAGAAGGATAAAAAGAGTTGATAGCAAGAGGAAAACAACAGCAAAAATTTACCGCGTCAGGACATACCGAGTACAAACCTTGACGATGAAACGTGAGCAGGGTGCGATAACTACAAAGGGTCGCGGAAGATCTGAAGACATTGTGGAGAATGTAGCGAATGGTTATGTAGAGATGAAGTCTATGAAGTTAGAAAAGGGGCGTGGGTGAGGTGGGGAGGTGGTGTGAAGGAGTAGATTGACAGAGGTGATGGTAGTATAGGAGAAAACGGGTGACAACACGGCTAAATAGTACCAGATCATGAACTAGAACGTTGTAGTGAGACCGCGAATGTGGTATGGGCTGTTTGCCAACGCCAATGGCCAGATCGGTCGAAATGGCGGTACGGAGTGCTGACTGGGATCAGGTTTTGGGCTACGAGGTGAAGGAGTAGGCAATAAGAAGTGTTGCAGCACGTACAAACATGCCGGAACCAGACAAGAGGTGAAAAAGTGTTAGAAGGTTAATGAATACCAAACCAATGATAGAAGGCTAATGCAGACCCCTATCGGAACAACCGTAGAAGATAATCAGCCGTCTGGTTCGAGTATCGGATAAATAGATGCTGTTCATGCAAGTGCCAGGAAAATCTTGTATTATGCCCAGCCAGGCAAACAGTGAGATTTCGGAAAATTTGCAATTTTTGTGAGAATATTGCAAAATAGCAAAAGGTGAATTATCCGAAACCAGGCATCTACACTATATATCACGTACCCGAGCGATTGATTAATAAATAATATAAATACTATTTGGAGGAGGTGGAGGAGATCAACTCATCTTGGCTCTCAGTATCTGCTACCACCCGTTTGTTCAAATCACGTCTAGTGAAGTAGAAAGCAACACCGGTCATTATCAACCCGAACGCAGACAAACAAGCAGTGTAGGTAAAACCAATATGGTACACCGGAGCATCTTGTGAGTTCCAAACAAAAATTGGAACCCAAGCCCCTGTAACATAGGCCAAATTATTGGTGGCCACCACCAAGAAGTTTCTCTTCATATCATCATGGAACAACAAACTGTTAACCCAGGTGAGAATAAATGGTTGTCCCCAAGAGGTTGGTACCCCCACTAAGAAGTAACTCAACCAGTGCAATCCTCTTGGAATATGCCAGATACTCAAGCAAATGTTACCGGCCATGAAAAGAATGAAAACTGCAGACACAAAGTAGTGATGTTTTCTTCCACCGATGTAGTTGTGAAGGTAAGCAAACAAAAGAGTACAAGCAATACCAATACCGGTCAAAATCGAAGGGTAGGTGTTATACTTTTCAGGGCCCAAGTGTAAACCATTTTTCATCCAGGTGGTGAAGGTTGGTTGTGAGATGGCCGCACAGGCATTGTTGTAAGCTAGGAACAAAAGAGGGAACACGAAGATATGCCAGGTGTTGAAGAAAGACTTGATCTTTTTCCAGGTGTATTTTTCTCTGGTGTTTAATTGAGCTCCGATTCTTCTTCTTCTTTCAAGACCAACCAACTTGTCTCTGGCAGTGAAGTAGAAGGCATCGGTGGTGGAAGGAGTGTTTGGATCAACAAAGAAAGTGTAGATGGCAATAGGAACACTGATGACAGCGTCGAAAACGAACAACCACTGGAAGGGAGGTAAAGAACTGTGCTTGAATCCCTTCAAGATACCCAACTGTAATGGACCCGAGATCAACCCGGCCACGTTACCAGCAACAGCAAAATAAGCAGCCCTACTACTGATTTCGGAAGCGGAATAATTACTTCCCAACAAGTACTCCATACTAGGGAAATAAGCAGCTTCGAGCAACCCCACGAAGAATCTGATAGCGTACATACCATGTAAGTTCTTACAGGTAATCATTAACACGGTTAAAAAGGCCCAGGATAATTCCAAACCTCCCAAGAACACTCTGGCAGACATTCTGTGAAGAATCAAGTTACCAGGAATCTGACCAATGATATAACCCACAGTCCACAACGTGATCATATAATTGTACTGATTTTTGCTCATATCGTAATGTTCCAACATCCCGTTCACGTAGGCAGTGGTGACGTTACTCTGGTTCAAGTTCTTGATGAAGTAACCGAACATAGAGGAGGAAATCAAGAATAAGTCCAACTTCAACAAGTAGATTTGCTCATGAGGATGTTTGTCAGCCCCATCCCAAAGGAACCGCAATACTTTATGTTTGAAGTCCTTTTTCTTTCTCTCCAACTCAGCAGGATCCACTGACAAGTCGATAAACTGTTCATCATCGGTGGTTATCAGCAGTTGTTCTATCACCACCCCATCGGATTTGAGGCCATCAGAAGCAATGGACTGCGACTCGGACGAAGTCTTGGCTTGGAGATTTGCTTCAGCTTTAAGCTGCTTGACGTCAACGACTTCAGAAGCGATGACTTGTTTGGCTAATTTGTTCCAGAAACCCATGGCTGTGATATTGGCTGAGGGAAGGAGAAGAATCTACAAAAACGATCGTGATATATTCGAATTTATATATAGACTTTGGGTAGCGGGAATCTATCCTACGTTCCGATATATCAGATCAAAAGGCTTTAGCAACAGCGGAACATTTCCCCTTAACTAGCACTGTGGCATGGTTGTCAAACGAATGCAAAACTGAGATAAGACCGGCCGATTGCGAAATTTAATATGGCGAAAAATGTGGTGTCAAATTGTGACACCTGCGCGGCCGAGTTTCCAGTTATGGAAGGAATGGATTGGAGGACAGTCAAACTACGGAAGAGAACGAAGAGATGAGAAAGCTACGAAAGAGATAGAAATAGACTAGTAAAGAGACGGAAGCAAACCGGTAAAGAAACGAGAAACAACGGCAATGCAACGGTGGAAAGGCAGTAACAATTTGCTGCAAACTCTTAGACACAGTTGCGGAATTATACGTACAGTATGACAGCCAATAGAAACTGCCCCACAGTAATCACGAGAGATAAGGGCCCACAGCGAAGAGATGATAATTACAGAAACAGAGTTTAACAGGCCATTATTGCCTACACTAGGAGATGAGCAACGAGCCCACAGTGCTTTCCGTGGATAGAGTAGAGTAATTAAATGAGCAGCATTGCAGCTTTCAGCCAAGAATTACCCAATTACTCCCACACAGTTACAAAGATAAGCCTGACAAGGGCTCGAAAACCGACACAAGTGACGCAAGCACAGTAACAGTAGAAATGAAAAAGTTTTGAAGTATATTTGCCTAATAGCTACAACATGGGGCTGCACTAATAACGCCTACAGAGTTGCTTAAGAATTTAACTTTTCTTCGTTAGACATTATACTCTTTCTTAATGCTAGAGTAACTTGTTTGACTCAGTAGAACACATCAAAACTAACAGTCGTGACTCTGTGTTAGCTCACAGAGTAGAATGAACAGAGTCATCACGAACACAATGCTACAACTTGCGACTACACACCAAAATCTCGACCAGATGGTCACATATTATTATACCAATGTATACTATTTCGTAACTTCATGATTTTCATGATACCCGTTACCAGCATCACAAACTTTAATTTCCCGTCCCCATTCACTGTTCAAGATCTGTTTCCCGTTAATACGTCTCTCCGGGAGAGGATCAAGAATCGAGTAAATGACGTTTCTACACCGGGCCCGTTTCAAAGATTCAATCGGATCGTATCCGGTGGCATCTTTTCTCTTCAACAAATATTCTTGGAAGAATTCATCCTTTTTGGCATCAGCCAATTGCCATAATTGTCTACCGGTTCTCATGGCCATGTAAATGACACCACAGGCCCAAATATCGACACATCGAGGATCAAATGTCGATTGGTTGAACTCTTCCGGAGCAATGTAGGGGGAAGATCCACAGATTCCTTCACTGAGTTGGATCTCATTTTCCCACGCCATTTTGAAACATTCTCCATTACCAAAATCGGTGATTTTCAACACCCCATTTTGGGTAAGAAGCAAGTTTTCTGGCTTAAGGTCTCGATGACTTACTCCCATATCATGCATGTAGTTTACACCTCGTATCAACTGTTTAAAGAAACAGTCTGCTTCGGCGTATTCAAGTTTTCCCGAGGCAATGATCAAAGTGTAGAGATCTCCTCCAGAACAGAATTCCATCACTTCACAGTAGTCTCCCTTGGCGTCTTTCAACAAATCAAGAGTATCAATGATGTTCATATGCTTAAGAGAGGAAGAAATACAGAATTCGGACGTCAACCGACGATTATACTTCTTTTCCGATTCGTTCTGCTTCCGTTTAAACTCTTTGACGGCGTAGAGAACCTCTTCACTGCCTCCGGTGGAACCACCTCCATTGACGAGGTCTACCTTTTTATGGGATATACGAACCACCCCAAACGACCCACGGCCAATGACTTCCTGACACCTTCCGTACTTTTCTACGAATGAACGACAGTCTTGTTGCTCAGAAGCTTCAAGAATCTGGCCATTATACGAGCCCAGATCGTTTTTCTGGACTTGATTAACCAAACCAGCAAACAAAGTGGGGGGTTTTGGGGCTTCGTCCTTATTGTTGTTTTGCAACAACTTCGGCACCGCCGATTTGGCTTCATCTCTGAGTTTTTTCGCTCCCAAAAGATCTTTTAACATGTTAGATAGCTTTTCCTGACGTTTTGCTGACCGCAAATTGTGCTCGTGGTTACCGTTATCGAGCATTTTGAACCGGGGTTTGTTATTAGTGGGGACATTACTGGAAGCTAGCGATAACTGGGATGGATTAGGGGCCAAATTGGCAGCATTAGTAGCAGGAGACACCAGTTTTGCTATTTTAGTAGAGGAAATCGACGGCGAAAGCGGTTTTTTCGTGGACGACGACCTTGAAACCGTCCGGCTGGTGGGTCCTGACTGATTTACGGCCGCAGCAACGGCTGCCGCTGTGGGAACAGGAGGAGGAGGCGAGCCCATCTTCTTTTTGGTGGAGGAAGAGCGAGAAATGGAGGGCGATTTGGTGGCATCGACCAAATTGTCAAACGATGAGTTTTTGGAGGTTAGGGGTGAGGTGATGGGGGAGATTTGATCATTGGGAAGGGGAGAAACATGGTCATTTTCCTGTTGGGATAGTATATCGTCATCATCTTCAGCAGGAGGGGGAGGCTGATGGTTGAGGGTAGTCAAGTTGGTGGACAGCACCCCAAACAACTTGCCTATCTTGGTGATAGTTTTCCTAGACTTCAGGTCTCCCATGCGATATCAAAAAGTACAAAAAAAAAAAAGAATTAACAGAAGAAAGGAAAGAAATAAAGAATGAAAATAGAATATTTGAGGACCAAATTATTTAGTTAAGGAAAGAGAGAAGGAAAAAAAAAAAATCTCATCACACAGGAAAAATGCAAATTGGAAAAAAAACAGGCCCAAAAAAGCTAAACAAAAATCACTCAAATCACACGTGAACCGACATTTTGTAGGATGTCGTCAAGACCCTGGCAGTGTACAAAGCGTCTGACGATGGTGGCAAGTGTAGATAAGAGCGTAATAAGGCAATAGAGGGTGCACGAGGTGGGGGGGGGGGGGATATCGGCTATGACTCAAGTGCCGAGATTTAAGGTCATCGGCCGAGAAACATCACAGCCTAGGCACGAGACCTGGCAACGAAGAACACATCGAAGCAGGTCAGGTCAAAACAGATACATAAAAGCAGGTCAGGTCAAAAGCATACAACATATAGGGGTCAGAAAGGGCTAGAAAGGGCCAGAATAAACCAGACCAGAAACACTCAGAACAGGCGGTGGCCGGAACAGAAAGTAGTGGTCAGGTGCCATCGGGGCAAGATCGGGACAATCTTGAGGCAAGTCACGGGATCGGGGCTTACTACAGATATAAACAGATCACAGACCACAGACCAAAAGTAAACACCGGTCTCAAATTAGTGAGCTGCAGCTATTGTAGTGTCGTGGACAGCATTTTTATCGCTCACCGTATCTGTTGGATTCTAGCTTTTCTACACCCAGTGCTGATATGTAGTGGGGACTATCTGCTGCACACTCGAGCCTCTCCGTCGTGCCTCTCACTTACCAACACCAACATATCACCTCCTCTCACTCTCTGAGCTCCTCTCACCCTGCTCTCACCTAACTCCGCAACATACCTAGAGGTGCAGGAACTTGAGCTGTCATCCAGGTTTCTTCTCTTGGCCTTCTATTTATGGATCAAACTGGTAAATAGAATGATCCTGCACCTACAAATGGCTGCAACACCTTTGCTAGATCATGAGATACTCCAATAAAACCACAATAAACCCAGTGGGGTATTAGCACTGGTGAAATAGGGGAAGATGCCGGTTGGTGCCAATTCTGGGGCGTTGGCTGGGGCTGAAGACTGGGTTGTGACCACCAGTGCCACTGCCAAGGGCAGAACTAGCGTCGGGACCTCAACTCTGAATGTCCAGGGCCATCGGCTTCTGGAATAGCATGATTGATAACGGTATCCCGGCCATTGTTGGAAAGTGCACGACTTAGGTGGTGGTTTTAGTTTTTTTGCGGTAAAACTGTGACAGATTCTGAAAAATTTTTGGCAATCTCGTATAACTTAATGCAGTAAGTACGAGTGGTTGTTTCAGATGGTAGTTTCAGATTATTGTTTTCAATGTTAAACATGGGTAAATTGAACTCTCCATCATGATAAAACTACTGAATAACATGATAATCAGGGAAAAGAGATTATCAAATCCTGCTAAGAAATAATATAAATAAAGTAGGCATTTCTCCGCATAGAAATAGATTAAACAGATTAAAAAATTTCTTGCCTACAGAAATGTTTACAATTGAATAATCAAAGAAAGTTTGGAGATATATTTAGCGACATACAGTCATCTCTTCTAATCTCCATCCTATGTCAGCTTTGTAATCAATCTTATACTGAAAGAAATAGGCTTAACCATTTTCATGATAGTCAGCCGTAGGCTTATAAATCCGTGCAGTATAATTGGATTACGTAACCAACTCAACACATTTCCACACCGTCGGTAATAAATATTATCATGTATGTTGACAGTGATCTCTAATCTGTAGCTCTCCACATCTCTCAGTTCTTCTAGTTATTCCTGGTGTCCGTTCAGCCTGACCACCACTCTTTTTATTCTCTCGATCTCTATTTTTTTGCTTGCATCTCTCTCTATCTCGCTTGCATCTCTATTCTTTCGCTTGCATCTCTATTCTCTCGCTTGCATATACTCAGTTCATGGTCTCTCTGCTTCTACTACATCTTCTAGCTTTTCTTCTTGTTCTAACAGCCTCAGTCGCCGGACCTGCTGGCGTCAACGACGTCGACCTCTTCTTTGGAACCGAAGCTGGAGGTAATGTTTTCCCTGGTTCGACCAGACCTTTTGGAATGGTCAAACTTGGAGTGGACGTCATCCATTCTGAGAACGGAAACGCCTACTCGGGCTACCAGCCTGATGGCCGAGTCAACGGCATCTCCATGCTCCACGAATCAGGCACTGGAGGTGCTCCTCAATACGGAGTCGTTTCGCAACTACCCTGGCTTGGAGATGTTGATATCTCCAAAGAACTTACTCTTAAACGACTAGCCCCAGACTCTGCCTCTGTTGGCTCGTACTTCTTGAACCTCACGACCAATAACCACTCGATTCAGGCCGAGTTGGCTGCAAATAGACGGTCGGGAATCATTGAGTACACCTTCTCGAACGCTGACAACCAGCCCATCATTATGGTCAACGGGAGCCACCACTTGAGTGCCCCCGAGCGGCCGTGGTGGACCCAGTACTTCGTCAACGGTGAGTTATACTACGGCCACGGCAAGTACTTCGGCTCGTCCGTGTTCAAAGGAGGGTGGGGCGAACAAACAGACTGGCAGGTTTTTTATTGTGGGGATTTCGACGCTGTGCCCACCAAAGTGGACTTCTTCAAGGGCAACGAGTTTGTTGCCGGCCCTGATTTTGTTTCGGCCAACAAGAAGGACGGGTCGTTTGGGTTGATCTTCAAATTCAGTGCCTCCACCCGCAATATCAAGTCCCGGATCGGGGTATCGTTCGTTTCGGCAGACCAGGCGTGCCAGAATATCGCCGATGACTTTGGCGATTCGTACGACGTGGACACAACCGTAAAAACCACGGTGGACTTGTGGAACAAGAGCGTTTTCGACCGGGTCCAGGTGGACACCAACGGCAACAAAACCCTTGCCACCATCGTGGCATCGTCGCTCTATGGGTCTCATCTCTTACCCAGCAACAGAACAGGTGAGCAACCGGGATGGAAAGAGGACGAAATATACTACGATGATTGGTTTACCATCTGGGACACGTTCCGATGCTTGAATCCGTTTCTTAACATCATCAACCCCACTGTGGGGGCCGAATTGGTGCAATCATTAATTAACATCTTCCACCACGAAGGCTACACTCCAGACGGCCGTAGTGCCAACCAAAACGGCCGGACCCAGGGTGGGTCCAACTCAGATATCGTGATGGCTGATGCTGCCATCAAAAACGTCGGTGCCACGTCCATAAACTGGGCTGACGCCTACCTGGCCATGAAGAAGAATGCCGAGGTTGCGCCTCCGTACGTTTATGACTCGTATTCCAAGGACTCGTGCAATAAACAAGGCCGGGGAGCTTTGCGGGACTGGTTACAGTACGGCTACGTCACGCGGAACTACACCCGGAGTGTGTCCCGAACCGTGGAGTATTCGTACGACGACTTTGCGCTCTCGGTGGTTGCAAAAAAATTGCACTTGGAAAAAGATGCTGCAAAGTACCTCAAACGCTCGGCCAACTGGCAGAACCTATGGAATCCAAGAGCCCACCACAAAGACTTGACCTATCGTGGTTTTCTCCAGCCCAAGAATGCAAACGGCCGATTCAATGGCCATAAATACAGCCCCCTCGAGTGTGGAGACTGCTACTGGAAGGAGGACGTGTATGAAGGCAAGATCATAGAGTATTCGTGGTCGGTTCCATGGGATATTGCTACGTTGAAATCGTTCATTGGGTCCAACGAGACGTTTTCTCGACGTCTAGACGACATGTTTGCGCTTTTTGGCACCTCTGACTTGGCCGATATCGGCAATGAACCCAGCTTCTTGACCCCGTACCTCTACAACTACATCAACCAAAACCATAAAACCGTGGCCACCCTCCGGTACCTCGTCAACACCAAGTTTGGCCACGGGCCAAAAGCGTTGCCCGGAAACTCAGATGCCGGAGCAATGCAAACATGGTACTTTATGGCCATAATCGGCCTCTACCCTGTAGCAGGCACTACCACCTACCTTCTCTCGGCCCCGTTCGTGCCCCTGACCATACTCCAGCTCGAAAACGGGGGCGAGGTGCAAATTACTGCCAATAATCTCGGGCCCAACTCCTACTACGTCACTGGCATCAAGCTCAATGGCAAACCCCATCTCCAGAACTGGCTCGTCCACGACGACTTGTTCGCTACCGGAGGCACCTTGGAGTTCACCCTCGGTCCCAATCCCGTGGTTTGGGAAACGGGACCCGTACCTCCTAGCCCCGGACACCTACCCACCCAACAATAACACCCATACCTCCCCTCCCCCCACCTCAAAGTTTATAGAGCGAGACTATTTGATAGACGAAAAAAGTAGGCGCAGAAAAAAAAGTTCATAGTAGTGCATCTTGTGCAAACCACTCTTTTCCTCCACCAAATGAACGTCCTCGGCCTGGTACTTAGTGTAGCCACCTCGGTGGTGCTCTTTCCGTTTCATTACATCCTTCTACCTCCCGTGCTTCTCGTGGTGGCGGTGGTCAACCACGTGATCGTCATTCCGATGATCACACTAGTGAGAATCTTGATCCTCGGCTTCGTGTACATTCCTATGCTACCGTTTCTCCACACGCTATCGATCGAACACGACTATGATAACAACTCCAGAATAGAGGTTACGGTATACAAAATCGTGCTGTCAGCATATCCACATCTCCGGTTCTTCATGATCAATTTACTCCACTACTTTGTGGTGTGTGCTGCTATTGGGGTGATATTTGGCATTGTTGCCAGTGGTTGGTTGAACTTCTCCAGTCTAATGTTCAATTCGGTCACTCCCTCGTCAAAGAAACATGTCAAGCAAAAGGACCTGTACACCCAAACGACTCCGTACCTCAATAAGCTCATGAACAAGGTGGATCCGGTCATAAAGGTGGAGAACTCGCCAGGTCCATTATTTGACCTCAGTAACCACGGAGACGACACGGAAATGATCTATGAAGATGACGACGGCTACGACTACAGCATACAAAACAGTGATTATTACGACACCAACCTTTCCAATCTCAACTCCATGAAAAATGAGTTTGATAATCACTCGATACAGAGCACGCATTTGGACTCGTTGCGGAGTGATTTTGATAATCGCCACTCGATGAAGGACACTTTACGAAGTGATTTTGATGTAAGTACCATTAACACGGAGCTAACGATACCGGAAGAAGACGAAACAGAAGCTAAGTAGTAATAATGTTGATACGATAATTTCAGTAAACAGAATTCTGATATGACGAGATACAAAGATGTAGATGTGTATAAATAAACATGAAACATACTAGGAGACAGAGGCAAACTGTAGATGTAGCAAGCAGATGTGAAAAGTAGATGTAGCAATCAGATGAGCAAACAGCAATTTAGACATTATGAGATCAGCACTGCAAAAGCAACAGTCAAACAGCTACACTACCGTAATCTTCACATTTATTTAATAGACATACATTAAATACACATTAATATGCAAACAAATGTTCAAAGAGAATTCATGAATAAAAAGTGATAAAAAAAAACCAGAAATGAACCAAGTAAACCATGTATAAACATTAAAAAAAGTAGAGGAAAGATTTAGGATATAGTAGAAACATAAAAAAAATATGATGAGATTATTGATGACTTTTGACATAATCGGTGTAGTAGTTGCCGAATACATTCCAATGGAATTTGACCAAGGTTGAGATTCTGTTGGCGATGTTATTTAATTCGTTGATGGATTTTTTGGCTTCGTCATCAGGATTCAAGTAGTTAGTGTTCAAATTATTGGTAAATTCAGTTGTTAAATCTTTAAAGATTTTGTCTTCCATTAAACCGTACACTTGCGAGTTTGGTTGAATTTGTTTAATTAACCAGTTACAACTGAATTCAATTAAATCTTGGGGTAATTCTTGACAGGTTTTTTCATTAGTGGCAGCGTTGATGGTGATATTTTTGACCAATTGTAATGCAATCGACTGAACATTTCTTGTCCACTTAACATTACCATTATCATCAGTTACAATCGATAAGATTTCTTCCTGAATCTTGGTGATGTTTTTGGCTTTCAAGTTTTCTTGTTTATAAGCTTTGGCCGGCTCGTAATTAATTAATAATTGTTTGTATAAAACAATGCATAATTGGATACAAACCAACTGACGAACATCGGCTCTTAAGAACACCAATCTGGTGTGATCAAATGCTAAGGTTGAAGGGAATTCGGTGGCCATGTTGCGACAGCTCAATAAATCAATTATAGAGGATGACATGAAGATTTTAAGATTAGAATCACAGTAGTTATCGGAATTAACCAAATAATTGGAGAAGTTTTTCTTTTCTTGTTTGGCTTTTAAATTTTGATTGAACCACTTGAGGGAATCGTTAATATCAATTTTACAATGATTGATCAACTGGTTAAAGTAATCCTTTTC
The DNA here is from genome assembly GCA_003708205.2 of Isabelozyma gotoi. Taxonomy (NCBI): domain Eukaryota; kingdom Fungi; phylum Ascomycota; class Pichiomycetes; order Serinales; family Metschnikowiaceae; genus Isabelozyma; species Isabelozyma gotoi. Next base: position 463,626 of record PPNP02000009.1, on the reverse strand, counting down.
GAAATCGACGGCGGTTTCAATCAAAACTGGACGTAATATTCTGATTTGATGATTGGCCACATCCAATTTCATGGCTTCCAAGATGGAGAAGATCATTCTTAAACCTTGCACCAAGTTGTTGACAGAATTTTGCTTGTAGGCTTGATTGAATTTATTGATCATTTCACTGACCCAAGAATCTCTCATTGGAGCACAATGACTTTTAAAGATATCACCCAACCACTTCGAAAGAGAAACGAAATCAAAGGATCCGTGATTTAATTGTTGAATCAACAAATCGATATCCATGATTTCGTTCACCAACGAACGGTCTTTGTAAGGTAATAATGACAATAAGATATCTCTCAAGGTGGTGAATAAGATGGGTAAACGACTAACCTTGAAGTTGATGGGTTTGACAAAAAACTGGTTACATTCCTTTTCGATTTCGTTCCAGTACTTATCGATCATGGACTTCTTCTTGCGACCGCGTTCTCCATCCAAGTTAGGTCTGAACTGGAGCTGGGGGTCAAACAAGATGTCGTGCCTCAACTGGGGGTTTTTCAAGATTTCATGCAAGTCGATTTCCTTCAAAGATTGAAGGTTGATGGGAGGAAGTGGAGGAGTAGATACTTTGCTGCCGGAGATTTTTGATGTTTTGGAAGAGAGGGTGGATGAGACTCCAGAGGCGGTAGAGGAGGAGTTTGCGTGAGAGTTGTAGTTGATGATGGGCAAAGATCTAGATCTGAATCTACGAATGAATTTGGGGGCATTATTGGTGTGTTTGATGGATTTTTTGATGATGGAGGATGATTGGAACTTTTTGCCAGGCAACTTATCGTCAGTGGCTTTGATGATGTCGGAAGAAGACGATGCAGATGAGGAGGATACAGATGAGGAAGAAGAAGGGGAAGGTTTTTTCTGCAAACAGTCATTGCACACGACATTATCGTTGATTACGGGACGACAGTGATGGAGACGTAAATGAAGGTCATTAGAAGAAGGTTGGGCCGACTCGTCTAATCTAACCCGTTTCGCCTGGTCGTTGTTAGGGGATGAGGAGTTTCGTTTTGTTGACGAGTCAAGAAAGACATTTCGGAATGGGGTGTCATCGAATACCTCTTGATTGTCATTTTGATTATTTATCTGGGAGTTCATAATGGGAATAGATTATACTGAGGGGGAGTGGGGAGGGTTACGACTAAAGGGTAAGGAGAAGGAAGGGAATCAAATAAATAACAGGAAACAAACAACAACAAATGAAATATAAGGGAAAAAAAAGGGGATTAAATGAATAAAAAAGGGAGGTTTTTTTACAAAAAAAGTGTAGTCAAAAGGAGACGGAAGAAAGAAATGTAATTTTTGTAAAAAAAAAGGGCGGACGGCAAGGAATTTAACGGTGTTTTTCTGAGGAAAAAAAAAAAGGCAGTAGAAAATGTGCGAGAGAAAGAAAATCAATGAAGTTTGACGAAAGGGACGGAATATGAGTAATTAGGAAGGGGAAAAATAGATAGTGTGAAACGGATATTAGATGACGGCGATGACGATTACCGGTTGCAGTGGTTAAATATTATTACGACGATTACAATTAGATTACAAAAATTATCCAAGAGTTATTTATCGTTCGATACCGAGGGGCATCACAAACCAATAACTCCCATAACAAATAATGAAATGAAATTAAAAAGAAAGAAACGGGATTAATTAGATAAAACAGGAAAAATGGAACAAGAAAAAGCAACGGCAGCGTGAAATTTAGTAATGGAAAAAGAAATTCCGGATGACGGCCGTGGCACGTGACCGCGGTCGGACCGGTGCAGGCCCCGAACAATGACTGACGGGGTCCGGAGCTGGGCTGAGACAGGGATGGTTACTAGAAGAGGACGGGAAGACGGTGGCCAGCAGAGGATGGGGAAATGGGGGTTGCTAGTGAGTGGTGGTGGAACCACAACAGAATGGAAGCTGGTGGGGGAATCTTCCACACATTACAACCGTACACCAGTGCAGCATGCAACTGCACCGTCGAATTAACGAATATTATGCCACCATATCCGGAGGTGCTCCGACCAATAGCGGAGTGAGAGAAGCTGCTTACGTGTGAGAGAAGAGGCACGAAAGCAGGGCAAAGGGCAGTGTAAAAAGACAACCAACGAGTAGCACTCATAGTAGAGACCCTGTAGCATACCATACCCTTTCTAGAGACGAGATAGCATAGCAGAGAACCAGAGGTGAGAGAACCAGTGAGACATGAATCAGAATCCAATAACCAGCTTAGTCCACTCACATACTTCCGGTAGCAGGTTGCTCAATTTCCGACGGAATTCGTTTCGCAAACCCCCAAATCAACATACGTAAACGTACTTACGTAAATACGTTTGATCTGGTACATACATGTACGTTGCAATGGCTAGATTCCCGTTTTGGACATCCTGCCAGTTATATTACGACTGCTACGGGAAATCTTAAGCCCTCATTAAGCCTCTGCCATGAAACTACACAAGTATGGGCACCGTAAATCTTTGAGAACTGAAGGCACATCAGTAGTCGAAGTTGTGCCGGCGGTGTCTATAAATATCCAGTATCAACAAAAGTACCGGTTTACGGTGTCTATAGACACCCAGTCTCACCAAAGCACCAGTTTGCGGTGTATTCATTCACTGAATGATTTGTTAAAACTTCCCCATGGTTAGCTGCCATGCAGTGGGAAGGGATATGACATAGTGTGTTCATAGGTAGCAGGGATGTTTTGGCTGAGGAAGTAACCTTAATTTCACAGCCAACTGTAGTATATTTAGTAGCCGTAATACAGAAAAATAAGTTGTCTAAAATAAGTGGTCATCGCTTATACTGACCGATTTTGCCAAAGTCATAGGAGAACCGACCCCAGACTTAGTGTAAGCAGCTAAAAAGCCATCGTTCAACGAAACTATATTGTACTGCAACCTAGCATGCACAATTAATACTGCAATCCGTAAGCTAAAGCGCAGCACAATACATCTGGTAGTTAGAGCGCAGGAAGAAGTTCTTTACCTGCGAGTGACAGTTGTGCTGCGAGTGACGGTTGTGATGCAATGGAAGTTCTTAGATATTGTCAGAAGATCAAGGGAAGACATTGATTTTACGGGTTAGGCAGCCAGAACCGGGACCTATTACAGGTTAACGCGAGTACCGGGGGTCACACGAGTACCGGGGGACATCAACTATCTAAACCGAGGGCATTTTTCTGACCATTCTTCAACAGAGCATCTACTGGCCGCTCTTCTTCGGTACAAGCCGTCACACCGCTACCTCCTTCCCCTTCAGCTTTGGAGCCGTCATACGTCTACGTCCACGGCACCGACCCATCGTCCACATCTCCTGGCCGTCCTGTTGTCGCATCTCCGTCCCCCACTGTGCCCCCACCGTTGTCTCAGAATAAACTCTTAATGCCCATCACGTGAAACTATATTGAATTAGTCCACTACTGCACAGCGGTTGATTTGGTGAGCGGCGATAATCGAAGGATCACCGACTGATCTCTGGTCATTCGTCCGCGGCAGAAGGAACAAATGGCTCATCATCTCCCGCATGAGTGACGATGAGGTCGTAGATGTCCGAGCCGTGTCTAGAGGTACGGGTGATAACAACGGTGTTACAATAGAGATCCTACCTGGAGTTACTTGCTGGAGTTACTAGCTGGAGGTCTACCTGGGATTTAGTATCCGCTCACGTGATCGGAAATCGCCAATTTCATTCGCCGGCACGACGTCGTGCGGTCCCCAGTCACGTGACAGATGAAATTCCTGCCATTACCAGGTTCCTACCATCCCAAATTAATCGACACCGACGACACACCTGCCTTTTATCGGTGTGTGTATATTCTTTGTTTGTATTGTGTGGGCCAATAATATCCCAGCATTGTCGCCATCGTCAGTATTCATTCCCCCGGTGGTTTCCGTGATTCCTTCGGCCCCGTCCCCCGTCCCCGTCCCCGTCCCCTACCTGGGCCTTCAGTTATGCTCAAAAAGCCCAATCCCACTATCATGTCCCTCCCCAGCCGAAACGTCAACGACATGCTACTACCCAAGTCTCCTACGGGCGGCCCTCCAGCCGGCACCCATCTCGACCCGTTTCCTGCCCCTCGGGCCCGTTCTGTAACCCCCTCTAACGATGGGAAGTCGTCAGCTACTCCCAATAAAACCCAGACCATCTTCATCCATAAACTCTACGATATGTTGGAAGACGATTCCATCTCCCATTTAATCCGCTGGTGCTCCAATAACGTATCGTTTATCGTGTTCCCGGGCGAAGAGTTCAGTAAGGTGTTGGCCCAGTACTTTAAGCACACCAATATCGCCTCGTTCATTCGTCAGTTGAACATGTATGGATTCCACAAGGTGAACGATAACTTTAATACCATTCTCGACGACTCTGCCAGCATTGGCGCCGGTCCGCCCGCCGCCGGCCCACCGTCTACCACCACGAAATGGGAATTTCGTCATTCCACCAACCAGTTCAAGAAGGGCGATTTGGAATCGCTCAAGCTCATCAAGCGCCGGTCGTCAAAGAATATCAACTCACATAAGGAGGTGGTTAATCTTAAATCCATTCCTACGTCCACGTCCATTCCACCAGACTCAGACGATGCCTTAAGGTCCCTGTATACTCCAGGATTCCACCACGACCCCGTAGTAGTGCATTCGCCAGTAGCCCAGTCGCCATTTAACACCATGTCGCCGTCCCGCGTGCCCAGCGACGACTCGATCCCCCAATTGCCCGACTCCAAGGCCGATTTGGTAGGACTTAATGCCAAATACGATATGGTGCTTAAGGAGTTGAAGTCGAACCAGTTGGATATGATTAAGCTTATCGATATTCTCGAAACCATCGTGCGCCCGCCGCGGCCCGAAATCGACCGCTCGCGGTCCAAAACCCCCATCACCATCTTGGTTGACGACGTCAATACCTCGCCCATGTCCAAACCTTCGGGCCCCACCACCAACACCACCACCAACGTCACTACCGCCAGCCCATCGACCGCCAGTAGCCTTGCCGACTTCAAGAACAACTTAATCAGCAAGTTCAACAACCAGTCCTTCTACTTTTCCCAGCTCCACCACCACATTCCGCCCCCACCTCCGGCCCATCACCACGCTGCGCAGGCCGCGACTTCGGCCCATCCGTCGGTCGCCACGTCGCAGCCGCACCCACCGCCGCCCCAGCCCCAGGCCCCGGCCCCGGCCCAGGCCCCATCGCAGTACCATCTCAACGACGTGGCATCGCGCTACCCCACCACCTCCAATATCGTACCCCAACATTACCCTCTTAACCCCAACTACACCATCTACAACCACGAGATTTCGTTCAAGAACGTCAAACTCAACGAAAACTCACCCATCGACCCCATTAGGCACAGTTCCAACCGTCACTTGTCGGTATTGATGGACCCATTACAGCCCATCCCAATGGATAAGTCGCCGGCCGCCATCAAAAACTACCAGCAGTACCCGTTTCCCGTCATGAACCACCAGGTATCGCATCCCCCAAGCCTCCCCCACAACTACGAACTGCTACGAACTAACTCGTTGCCCAACTTCGACCATTCTCGCAGCAACGAGCACATGAAAAACTATCAACGTCACTCTCTTACAGACAATTATCCATCTACGCTTCTCAAATCGCCCCGGCCCAAGCAGGAACTCCCTCGTTCGGTACCGGTCAAGGACTCGGAAGACACCAAGAAGTTCTTGCCGTCAGTCAGCGAGCTTGACAAGTCGATCAAGAAGAACTCATCGATGACGTTTTTGTTGAATGCCGACAACGACGACACCCAGCAGAAAAGACGTAAGTTGTAATGGGCATCCTTGTATATTGTAAGCAACGCAAATAACAGTAAATACGATCAAATAAGAAATAATATCAGATTACATCATGAACCGTAGTGAATGTTAGTTGTATGGAAAAAAATCCGTACCGCAGACAACACCCGTACACCCGTACACCCGTACACCCAGCCAAACCCTAAATCATAACAAACTCATTCACCAATTCTTCTTCTCTTCTTTGCCAGCATGCTGTCGAAGTCGTATAACCAGTCCAAGTTCAAGAAGGTGTTGAACAGCAAGACCAAGCTCAAGTTCAAAAACGACAACAGCGACTTGTTGGTGTATTTGATCTACATCCACTACCTCAACAAGCTTGTTAAGGACGATGTTAGTGACTCCAATTTGAAAGAAAAACATGAGTTGCTCCTCAAACAATTCAAGGGTTGATACTGGGTGGTGATAGTTATAATAATGTGCTGTTATGAACAAGAAAGAGCTCCTTTTTTATAGAGGATAGGCCCAGAAGACTTACAATCTGAGTCTAGGAAGTAGAACTTAAAAAGATGCTTCTCTTACAGTGATGCTTCCTTTTGTTTGGACAGAGGACTACCCTTAACCAAGAGAATTGGAACCATTAAGAGAATTAATGAGGAAATTGTGCCTAAGAAGTAAGTAAAATGAGAAAATGCTTCTCTTACAGTGATGCTTCCTATTATCTGTCCAAGTATGTGCAGTAAGAGAGTTGATATAACAAATTGTGTCTACGAAGTAAGTAAAATGAGCAGATACTTTTCTTACAGTACTGCTTCCTCTTTTCCAAGTATCTGTAAGAGAATTGGCCAAGTATCCATCATTTACTTATCCAATTGCACCAGAACTATTATATAGAGCCATCAGACGGCTCAGGCATTTCTGTCATTAGTCTATACAAGATATTTACAAGAATATTGTGTAATGCATCAGAAGGTGGTGTCAGGGTTCTTTAACGTTTCTATCATGTCAATTGCATTTTGAGGGTTCCTCTTGTTGTAAACAAACAATCCCTGGAGTTGAGCTGTACTGATTTTCGATAATCCAAGCTGGGAATATCTTTCCATGAACGTCTTACACAACTCGTGTTCGTTTTCGTAGAACCGTAAGAACATCTTTTCAATCTGGTGCTCCGTAGCGTTATTGATGAGCACCTTGAAATCAATTCGGCCCGGTCTAAGCAATGCTGGGTCCAATTTTTCCGGGTGATTGGTGGTCATAAACGTAAGACATTCTTCGGCACTGGCAACCCCATCCAAAGCATTCAACAAACCCGAAAACGTCACTCCCGAAGTGTACCCTTTTTCGTCACTCTGGGCTCTTTTGTTGAATGCAGCATCAATATCTTCCAACAACAAAATAGACCGCTCAGGAATATGGTTCATGAGGTGGTTAAGTCTGTCGTCAGTAAGGTTGTTCTCCGAGAGGTTAAGAATACAGATGTTGTAGTCTAATTCCCCTGCCAATGCCTGAATATACGATGTTTTCCCACTTCCTGGAGGCCCGTACAACAAGTACCCTCTTCTATAAGGGATTCCTCGGTTGTGGTACCAATCTCCACTGAGTAAGAAGTCCTTGACGTCGTTGAGAATCGTATCACTTATGCCATCATCCAAAATCACCGATCCAAGAAGTCTCTTCTTTCTTGGTTGCCCGAAAGGTCTCCATTCTGGGCCCCAAGACGTGAAAATCACGGTTTTACCTTCTTGGGACTTCAATGCCATGTGTTTGGCCTCTTCCAACAAGTCAAAGAACAATTTCCGGTCTCTATATAAAGTAGTAAGAGTAACGGTTTCAAAAGGAGCCCCATTGGTCATATCCAACAATTTACCGGATCTCTCTCTGTTTATCAACATATACGCACCTTTGTAGTTGATCAAGTGCTTACCTGGACCAGGAACCAAAGAGAATTTGGTGGTTACAGCTCCATTATCATGCTGAACAAAGTTGGTTTCTACAGAGAGATGACGAGAACGACGGTTCTTATGCTTGGACATCCACTCCAAAAACCACAAGTACGACTTGTCCTTGGATGGAATCTCCAAATCCACAAGTAATTGACGGTAAATAAACCCCGAAGACTTGATAATACCCTGACGAGCTACGGCTAATCCAGTTCCTAGCAACATCAAACCTCCTCCAGCAGCAAAGTACGGGTTGTTTTTGACGACTTCATTGAACGTCAGCGTGGCCATGCCAGACCACGACCCGTCCGAGTTCTTTCTGATAGCATCAAAGTCCACCGAAGGGGACGGAGCAGACATTTTATGGTGGCCTAGGAAAGTAAAGGTTTACAGTAGTCGCATTTGCTTAAGCCAGTTACAATTTTTCACAGTTTCCGAGAGGCTTCCGACCTTAAACTGTAAAATGGAAATGTAACATGTAAAACTGGAGAACCACCAATAAGGGTCAGAAATGGGTGTAAGCATAGGTGTAATGTATTGTGTTGCAAATAGAAAGGGTAGTCAACGAGAAAACGAATATTGCCGGCAAATAAGGAAATTATGGTATTATAAGGGTTATCAAATGGTTGCGAAATTGTAGTTACAATGCTAAGTGGTTGCAGATATTCAGCAATCCAGGTGTCTAAGTAGAGAGATAGAAAGCTTTGCTGAAGCCATCATATTAGCCTCAAATAACTGTTTGTTCACGAATAGTAATACTTCCAGTTTGCTTTCTACAAGTGAGATGCAGACTTCCATTTTTGATTACTCAAAACGAGACCTTTAGAGAGTTCAAATAAAAGCCCAAACAAGACCAAAAGCTTCTGCGTTGATATTATATGAAGATTAACTTCTTGCGGTCTAATTCAGGGCTTTCTCTCAAAACAGTGACTCCATACAGCTAATTAGAAGCATAGAAAACAAGCGTTTGCAACCACAGCAATGTATTGTAAATATTAGAATTAATGTGGGGAATAGAAAGCCTACTAGCGTCAGAATGAAGATTTACTTAAATACATTGTAATACCATTTGTCCGGTATTATCACATACTATTTTCTAATGTCCTTACTAAGGACATCTCTTCGTATAATGTCGCTTTTTTTTCGCAGCAATTCGATAAAATAACGTCTTATGATACTTGTCATATAATTTGTTTCTACAAAGGTAGAACTACTTAGGATTGATTATAAACATACAAGGCTAATTTACATCTGATAAAACTTGAAAAGTGTACATGTGGTAAGTGGGTAGAGAAACAGCAGTATGTATGTTGCAAATAGAGACCCTAATGATACGCAATAGGACAAGTTATTATTCTATAGGCTCCTGCTGCCAAACAAATAAATATTTAATAATAATTCATTTCACTGAGTAGCTCTTTAATATCTCACATATTGTTGAGATCATTGGGTAGTCTTTTGATTTCTTATATACTGTTGAGATTGGGGTGGCTTTGTATTGTTCAGATAAGGCACATGTGAGCATAATAAGCATTGTGACCAACTAAGAAAAAATGAACTATGGTTTCTTTAGGCCCCACACTTCTGACTATCTTATATTCACAACCTGAAATACAACCACAAATCATTCAGTACTTCCATTTATTGCCAATTCTTCAAACACCCAAATAAAACCCGTACATCGGTCCGTACACCAGAAAAATGCACCTGTACACCGGTTCCAAGCCTTTATCCAACAGCTAGAAGTCACTTCTTTTTTTGGCGCTTAAGTTATACTTGATTGCCACCAGGTACATAGAAATTACGTTGATTTGGTGGGCAAATGAGTCAGGGTAAGCAATTCGAAGCGGGTGATAATTCGCAAGAAAGCCTGGCTACAGACGGACAAATTAGCAATGAATTGAAGGCAACTTCACCAGAACAGGAATCTATTCCCAAACATAAGGATAATAATCCATTCCTTAAGAACCTCCCTGAGGTCAATTCGGCATCCACTAATATGGAAGTAGAGCCACAAGTGACATATACCGAAATCAAACTGGAAGAATTGGTTAAATATCCGTTTAAGACCATAAATCGTATTGTGGATGATATCAAATTCACCACTATGTTCAAAAAAACCCATCACCAGCAAAGTTTATTGAATTCCAAACCTATCAGCTACTCCAAGGAACTCTCCAAGCTATTGAATATCAGCGCAAACCGCGATTATGAAATCTTGACGTTGAATAATCATTTAAGCTTTGCTCCTTCCATTGAAACCATCGAATTACCCGATTCCAATCACCATTTGACCGTGATACGTGCATTGCTTGTTAATAGGGGATTGAAAGAAATCAACCATGTAAAAATCCTGATTTTGGAGAAGAAACCATCACAGTTTGTTAGCAATTTGATTGATAAACATCAGTACCATATTATTCCCAAAACCTTGATATCTGAAGATGATATGGTGGCATTGGATGATAAATCAGTAGAATCACCCAATTTGGTGGATGATGCTTTATTTAAGAGTTTGAATGGTCCTAATAATCACATTTTACGAGTTTCTATTTACAGCAATGAGTTCGAATCAGATGACCTTATTCCCATTACTGACCAAGAACAGATAAAATCCAGATACTTGTATACCATTGCTAGTCACAATGAAAACAATCTATCAAGTGAAACCATTCCTACTCCCATCCATTGCTTCCAGACCCTTATTAAAGTCTTGAGAGGCCCCATTAATCTCCCTCCTAACAACCCAATTCAAACTATTAACATCAAGAACACCTCCCTCGATGCGAAACTAGATATTAATTTACTCTTTAATCGATTAGCATTTACTGCTAGTGGTGATGATCTCGTTCCTCCAAACTTATCGTTAAACCCTAGCTTCAAACAGTCATATATCAGAAAGATTCTTGAGTTGATCTATATTGGTAAACAATTGAAGATATCTAACCATGTAAATGACTTAGATACCCAATACTCCTTCAGTGATAATTGTTCTTTGATTTATAGAACTTTCAATGAAGTTGATAAGCATGTTTCCTTATCCTTAGGAAGAAATCATAATTCGAATCAGTTGGCCTTTTTCACCAATTTGTGTGCTTGTACTTATTTCCAAGATGAATTGATTATTAAGTGCTTTGAATGTACAATTCAATCAGATCCTGTCAACCAACCTCACTATGTGGATTCTTTAAAGAGTATCATTCAATTCAAGTCCAACCAACCATCAAACAAATTGAAAACTTATTATAATAATTCGTCTTCTAAGGGTGAAATGATTGGATATAATGATTATACTAATGCTTTGAAATCAATTGGAATTGAATTGGCTGGTGATAATGTCGATATTGATGATGATTTTATTGTTGCCATGTACATCACCGCCTTCAAAAGTGACACCAAAAACTATAATTATTTCAATAAAAGCTTGAAAATCATTGCCAAAGTGAGAAATAGTGATTATTTGAATAATTATCTCGATCAAGAAATCATCCCCATGAGTTTAGCTCTTGATGAGTTAAGCATCGAGGAAATTACTGAGGATGAAGTGGTTATTACTGCATTTGAATTTCGCTTGGACGAAGTACTTCAGGCTAACAATTTCCGAATTACAAATGAAATTACTTTCTTATATAAATGTTTGTTATCAGTGGCAGTGATAAGAAAGAGTTACATTCTTATGAATTATATTGAAACAAAATACCCCCAAATTCTTGGTAATTCTAAGAGTATCTCATTCACAGAGGCCCTTGAAAAGTTGGATATTTCTTTGATGTCCAATGACTTTGAGATAATTGCAAAATTCCAGGAGAAGTTGACCAATTCTCAACTTGACACATTCGTTAACAGTGGTAATGATGACATAAGAGTATTAAGACAATGTTTGAAGGAAATAGCTGTCGGGAAAAACTCCAAAATATTACTCAGTTTCTTGAACTCGGGTAAAATTGACTCCAACTTATTGCCAGCAGAAAATTGGCCAGCTGGTTTGGATAATATTGGGAATACTTGTTATTTGAACTCATTATTACAATACTATTTCTGTATTAAGCCATTAAGAGATGCTGTGTTAAATTTTAATGAATTAAACATCGATTACACCAAACATCCAGAGAGAAAAATAGGTGGAAGAAAAGCAGAAGAATTAGAGATTGTAAGGTCATGTCAATTCATCTACCATTTGAGAAATCTCTTCCATGAAATGATCCACACAAATAGGCGTTGTGTTCAACCAAGTAAGGAACTTGCTTATTTGTCCTTCTTGCCATTATCTCAACCAGTTGATTTCAAAGTTAATGGAAAATCTGAAAGCAACGAAGTTATAGAGATTTTGGAAGACAGCCAGGAGAATGATGGGGAATTGAATTTGATTACGGTGAAATCTTCTGAGGTTAATTCAGATAGAGACGTCGAAATGGTGGAAGAAATCAATAAGGAAGATGAGGAACCAGTATCTGACCAGGAACTGCGGGTGGTGTCATCGACTGAAGACAAAGAAGAAATGGAGGTGGAAGAAGACGTCAACGAACCAAAGCTTCTACTGATTAGTACCGATCAAATGGAAAGCACAATAGAAGTTGGTAGACAACAGGATGTTACTGAATGTATTGAGAATGTTACTTTCCAAATCGAAACTGCTTCTGACCCTGAAGCTATTGAAAATGATGGTGAACAGTATGACTTAATCAAGAAATTATTCTACGGAAAGACCAAGCAAACAATCATCCCTATTGATGCAGAAAACAAAAAGCCAAGAATATCGATTGAGAGGTTCTTTAGTTTGATCATCAATGTTAGCGACCATCCTAAAGATATCTATGATTCATTGGACAACTATTTCAGTGAAGATTTGGTGAATTTGGAGGAAGGATTGGTGAAAAAGAGTATTACTATCAAAGAACTTCCTGAAGTATTACAGTTCCACGTGCAGAGAGTGTTGTTTGATAGAGAACGATTAATGGCATATAAATCGATCGAGCCAATTCCATTCAGCGAACAGATCTACTTGGACCGTTACTTAGATACTGAAGACGAAGACATATTAAACAAAAGATTAGAAGTGTTTAAGTGGAAATCAGAGATGAAGAAATTACACGAGAGAAAAGATGCCATTTTAAAGGTGGATCCTGAAAGTAATTTGACCATTATTGATACGTTGATTGCCATGAAAAAGTTCCTTGAGCAGAAGATTATTAACCATGAAATTTTATCGATCAAGGCTGAAACTATTCTTGCCCTTCAGGATCAAATCGACCAATTGAAAGACGAATTACAACTGATTCATGACAACTTGAGACATCTTCAGGATAGGGTGTCCAATCAATTTGTTAGTTACAATAAGGTAGGATACTCGATTTTCGCCATTTTCATTCACCGTGGAGAAGCCAGTTACGGCCATTACTGGGTATACATCAAGGATCCTCACAAGAATATCTTCAGAAAGTATAATGACGAAACGGTGACGGAAGTGCCTGCATCAGAAGTCTTCAATTTCACCGAGGGCAACACCGCAACCCCATACTACATTGTCTACATCAAAGACAACCTCATGAAAGATTACGTGGAGCCACTCAAGAGAGTGGTCAACAAGTGCAATTAGTAGCATATAGATTCATATACAAATCGGTTTTTAAGGTATTAGCATGTAATTCATAGACTTTGTCATTTTTGCAGTATGTCGTTTGCTGACATAAGCACTGATAAGGCCATGTGGGCGTGTGCGCACCATTGCCTCCACTATGGCTGGCTACTGCTTGGCCTTAGCATGAACAATTTGAGTTGCTAAAGGACGACCCCAAACCTGTCAAAACCTCTGAGATCGAGCCAATTATCAATTCCAAGCCACTGCCGTAGAAGTTTCAATCTCATTGCTGTATTATAGTTAGTGGAAACAATTTCTTGCTAGCGTTCATAGAATCTCCCTAGATAATTGACGAACATGAGGTATTCGTGGACGGTGACGGCAGCATTGTTTGCAGCTGTTGGTGTTATTGCTGATTCGACTATCCGGGTTCAGGACGAAGTAGATTTCCGGAATTCGTTCGATAAAATCAAAACTGGTGCTGTTTTCAATGATTTATTCGTGGTGAAAAAACCTGATACTCCAGAAGACGATGAAAAATGTCCTCCTTGTTTCAATTGTAACTTACCCAACTTTGAATGTACCCAATTCTCTCAATGTAACACTTTCACGGGAATGTGCGAGTGTAGAGATGGTTATGGGGGTATGGACTGTTCTGAGCCATTATGTGGATCTCTCTCAGACGGAAACTTGAATCGTCCAATTAGAAAAGTCAATTCTACCTGTTCTTGTAAAGATGGTTGGTCTGGTATCAACTGTAATTTGTGTACTGATGATGACGTGTGTGATGCCTTTGTTCCTGAAGGCTTGAAAGGGGTTTGCTATAAACATGGAATGATTATTAAGAAGTCTCACCAGATGTGTGATGTTACTAATGCCAAAATTGTCAAGATTTTAGAAGGAAAGAAGCCTCAGGCTACCTTTAGTTGTAACAAGACCGAGGAAAGCTGTGATTTCCAATTCTGGATTGCCGAAGAAGAGTCTTTTTACTGTGACTTAGACCAGTGTAAATTTGACTACGACTTGAAATCAAACGTAACTCACTATAAATGTGAAAGTGTTGCTTGCAAATGTTTGCCAGAAAAGATGCTTTGTGGTCAAGCCGGTTCCATTGATATCTCTGAATTCTTAACCGAAACCATCAAAGGTCCTGGTGAATTTACTTGTGATGTTGCTGATAGTACGTGTAAATTCTCAGAACCAAGTATGAATGGGTTGATTTCAGCCGTTTTTGGTGATCCTTACATCACCTTAAGTTGTAAATCAGGTGAATGTATTCACAAGAGTGAGATTCCTGGCTATGACTTACCTGATCACAATAGGTTGACTCTTGGTAATTTGATCAGTATTATTGCGGTAGCAGTAATTTGTGGATTCATAGTAGTTACATCCGTTTACAATATCAGCAAGTCTCCTTTATTCAAGAAGTCAGATGGTGTTTACACTCATTTGGAAGGAGAATTGAACGCATTGAATGAAAACTTCACTCCTACCACATTATCATTTGATTCTATTAGTTATAAGGTTCCAAATGGCCTGAAGGTTCTTAACAATGTGTTTGGTCTTGTTAAACCAAGAGAATGTTTGGCTATCATGGGAGGATCTGGTGCTGGTAAAACGACATTATTAGATATTTTGGCAGGAAAGAACAAAAATGGAGAAGTTACTGGTAACATTTATGTTAACGGTAATGTTTTAACAGAGTCTCAATATAAGAAAATCGTTGGTTTTGTTGATCAAGAGGACCACTTAATTCCAACGTTAACAGTTTATGAAACAGTTCTCAACAGTGCTTTGCTTCGGTTACCAAGATCGATGAGCTTGAGAGCCAAAGAAACCAGAGTAGTTGAAGTGCTTAATGAATTGAGAATTTTACACATCAAAGACAGAGTTATAGGATCTGATTTCAAGAGAGGTATTTCTGGAGGTGAGAAGAGAAGAGTTTCAATTGCTTGTGAGTTAGTCACCTCTCCATCTATTTTATTCTTGGATGAACCAACTTCTGGTTTGGACTCCTATAATGCTAGAAACGTCATTGACTGTTTGGTTAAATTAACCAGAAATTTCAACAGAACTATCGTATTCACTATTCATCAACCCAGAAGTAACATTGTTTCGTTATTTGACAAGTTGGTGTTGTTAAGTGAAGGTGACTTGATTTATTCCGGGGACATGATCAAATGTAATAACTTCTTTGCCAAGAACGGATATCAATGCCCATTGGGATACAATATTGCTGATTATTTAATTGACATCACCGTGGATCATAATCGTATCGTCAAGGTTGACAACTCAGAAGCGGCCCAAGATTTATTAAGTACTTCTACCGAACAAGAAATCAGCCCAAGCCAAATTGAAGCTGAAGCACATGCTGATATTCATAATACCTTTGTTCAACCCAACTCTAGTGAAATCGACACCACCAGGGAATGGGAACACTATGCTGTTCATAGAGATGAATATAACTACCAACCTGCTGTGCCTACAGCTCAAAAGGATGGAGATGACTCAATATTTATTCAAATTAAGAACAAATTGCCATCGATTTATAATGAGTCTGTCTTGGCCATTGAATTGAAGCAAGAAATTGATGAATTGAAGGTAAATCCGGTCCCAATTGAGTTCAAAAATCAATACTTGAAGAAAGCAAGTATGGGTACTCAAATTTTGGTATTGTCGTCGAGAACATTTAAAAATTCGTACAGAAATCCTAGATTATTATTAAGCAGTTACATTTTATCGTTACTTGTGGGAGTGTTCTGTGGTTATCTCTACTATAACATCACCAACGATATCAGTGGGTTCCAAAATAGATTAGGGTTGTTCTTCTTCATATTGGCATTGTTTGGATTCTCTTCATTAACAGGATTGCATTCCTTCTCCAGTGAGAGAATCACGTTCATTCGTGAAAGAGCCAATAACTACTACCATCCATTCAGTTATTACATTAGTAAGATTTTCTGTGATATCTTACCATTGAGAGTTTTACCTCCAGTTATCTTGATAAGTATCTTATACCCACTTGTCGGATTAACTATGGAACATAATGGATTTTTGAAAGCAATCTTAGTTTTGGTAATGTTCAATGTTGCCATTGCATCAGAAGTCTTGATTGTTGGTATAATGATTCGTGAACCAGGTACTTCTACTATGTTAGGGGTTTTAGTATTGTTGTTCTCCTTGTTGTTTGCCGGATTATTCATCAATAGTGAAGACTTAAAGACAGAAATTAAATGGTTGGAATGGATTTCTATTTTCCATTACGCCTACGAAGCATTAGCAATCAATGAAGTCAAGGACCTTATTCTTAAAGAAAAGAAGTATGGATTATCCATCGAAGTACCTGGAGCAGTGATCTT
Organism: Isabelozyma gotoi; assembly: GCA_003708205.2. Classification (NCBI taxonomy): domain Eukaryota; kingdom Fungi; phylum Ascomycota; class Pichiomycetes; order Serinales; family Metschnikowiaceae; genus Isabelozyma; species Isabelozyma gotoi. Next base: position 446,972 of record PPNP02000009.1, on the reverse strand, counting down.
GTCCACATTTGGTTTTGATGTGGCAGCTTACTGGAAAGATGTGTACTTCCTCATTGGATGGACGATTGTTTTCTTAACCTTGGGTTACCTCCTCTTACATTTCTTCACTATTGAAAGAAGATAAATAAAAAGTTAAAATTCAATAAAATACGCAAGTTAAATAACAAATTTGTAGACGCTTTCACTTTTCTTTAAACTCCATTGAGCTTATAATCTTAATTGTCATAATTTAATTGTCATTCATCTCGTACTCAAAGAGTTTCTTTTGTTATCGATAATTACTTTGCAGTTGTAGGGCTTTATACATTTTGCAACTTTCGCAAAACACCCATGCACCAATCTTGCTCAAATTTTGGTGGCCGATATCAGAACGCAAATTGATCTATTCTTCTTGTTACTACTTTCTCCACCAAAAAATGTCCGACGAAGAAGAATTCTTGTCAGAAGAGTCATATGAGTTTGAGTTCGAAGAAGAAGAAGATGGAGATGTTCAAGAAGACGAAATTGAAGACGACTACCAGTTAGTATGTATTGAGGCAACGATAATGAATGGATTTGATACTAACTTATACTAGCAAAACAAGTACTACAATGCCAAAGGATTAAAAGAGGACAATCCTGAGGAAGCCATAAAGGAATTCAAATCCATAATTGACCTTCAAGATTCAAATCAAGATGAAGATAGTATAGAATGGATCTTTAAATCATTGAAGCAAATAATGAAAGTCAACTTCCATGAAGGCAATTACTCACAAGTTCTACATTACCTCAATCAGTTGGTATCATATGTGCCCAATGTCAACAGAAATTATGCTGAGGAGTCCCTAAGCAAGATTCTTAACAATTATTCTTTATCCAACGATAATGAGTTTGTTGACCAATTGTATGATATAATTCTTGGGTTCCTAGGCGATGTCTCTGGAACTGGAGGTAGTAATGATCGATTATGGCTCAAGATCAATATGAACAAACTAAAAAACCTATTGGAAGAGAAGAAATTGCTGGAATGCTATCCATTGATATCATCGATAAAAGAAAAACTCAAAAATTCGTCAGAGTCCATACGAAATTCCTTTTCATTGGAGGTAATTGCTGCTGAAATTGAATACTATTCTCAACAGCCAAAGCTTGATCTTGTTAAGTTAAATCAATTGCATTGTAAGAGTTCCACCATTACAAGTGCTGTAACTCATCCTCGAATCATGGGAATAATACGAGAATGTGGAGCCACGGTTCAATTTTATAGAGGAAACTATGAAAAGGCTAGACTAGAGTATTACGAATGTTTCAAGAACTATGATGAAGCCGGTTCTTCATCTAAGAAGAAGATCTTGAAATACCTTACTCTTTGTTCACTTCTAACCGAAAATGAGGTCAACCCTTTTGAATCACAAGAAACTCAAAGTTATTCACAATTACCAGAGTATTTTAACTTGATCAGCCTAATTAAAGCTTATGATGAGCTTAACTTACCCAGTTTTAATCAAATTAGAGATAATATGAAACAAGATAATGATGAATTGGTGAATGACGAAATATTTGTGTATGCTTCCACTCAAATATTAAGAAACCTAAAATCGAAGATTCTCGTCAACTACCTAAAATCTTACAAGACGATCAAATTCGAATTTTTAACCAGAAAACTTGAAATCACCCAAAACGAATTAGAAGATATTTTGATTCAACTTGCCAATTTGGGAAAAATTTCAAAAGTTAAGCTTGATTTCATAAACGACTACATCGAAACAGAAGAAACTCCCGTCCATTATCATAACAGATCGATATTCCCTGCAAAGCTTGATGCTAAGCAAGTATATAATAATATGAAGATGCTTGATGCCATTAATTTGGAAAGAAATACCGACCCTGCACTTATGGTGGATGTTTTCAATGATAGTATGGAAGTGGATGGAGAAGCTAAGCTGAAAACAACTGCATCACTCTTTGATAAAGATGGTATAGCACCAGCAGAACAAACAAGAGAATCCATTCTTGATCGGTTTTTGTACATTGACAAAGATAATAGTAATCCAACTGGGTATCTACAAAACATAGAACTCTGGTTAAAGTATCTCACCAGTGCTATTCCTGCCCAAGTTACAGACGAATTGAGTCAGAAAGATCAAATCTTCTCAGAGCAACGAGCTGAGAAGGTTCAGACTGAGGGCCAAGGGGAAGCAGCATTAAATGATAAAGATAATGAGGTTGCAAATCAGAATACCAATAATGGGATCTTAGGAAATGCGCTTACAGTGACAGCACATGATGATCATGACGATGACGAAGAAGAGTTGAATGTTGATAAATTAGATGCTCTCCGTAACTGGACAAAAGAGCTTCGTGGCCATCATGAAAAATTGGTAAGTGGATACTATGGCAAGTAATGTTTAGGGCTTAATAGAAATAAATTTCCGCGTAGATCTCAGCACGTTTGCGTAATCACTAGAACCCCTCATACTATATGAAAAATTTTTGCTACAATTTTTCAAAATCCTTCATCACTTTCTTTCTGTCAGTAGCTAACAAAATTTGTTAAATACATAAAGAGTATGTTACTAGTTTGTTGAATAATACGTAACTATCTAATTGGTACAGATGATTAGAATTTACATGCGTTATCGTCATGATTTACCCATTTTACAATGTCTCGGGTATAATTTGAAATCAACTAACACCTACATGAAGGTACCAAAGTTACTTACTTTTGATATGAACGAATACTAACAATACAGGAGTTCAACTTTCAAGTATATTTGAAGTTGCATACGGCCATGGTTGGGTGGATAACCATCAATATCTTTACAGCATAGTACATTTCTTACTATGACCTTGTAGAAATCTATTCTTTGCTGTAGCATTCTTTGCTGTAGTACTATTTGATATTTGTATTCTTGGTATAAGGTGGTAGAAAGTTTCTTTTCCTTATCTAAGCCCTGTCAATGTCTTATCGCGAAGTTGATGCTCCGAGATCCGATATTTTATATGTCAAACCTTCTCTCGCTCTTCTTTATTTTACACTCACTTTTCTTTTCATGCCTGATAGAGGATATTCGTGATGTTTAGTATGATCAGAACATTGTTAGGAGAGGAAGAACTTACCCCAGAAAAGCGTTTGGAAAAGTTGTTAAAACATACTCCAATTGTTGACACTCATAATGATTTTCCCTATCTCTTGAGGCTTCAACTCCATAATCAGCTTGAAATTGACCCAAAATTTGACTTTGATGGTGACCTCTTGAGCCATACCTCCTTACAAAAGATTAGAAAGGGTAAACTAGGTATTCAATTCTTCTCTGCTTTCATTGAGTGTAGATACCCTGATGAATTATCACAGGATTTTGCTTACCAGACTCCAATTGTAAGAGATACCATTGAACAAATCGATGTTACCGAAAGATTGGTGAACAAATTCCCCAAGTACATGAAGTTTGTTCACAATTCTACTGAAGCCATGGATGCTTATTTGAAAGAGAATAAGTTGGCAGTTACCATTGGTGTGGAGGGCCTTCATCAGTGTGATGCTTCCATTGCCATGGTAAGGAAGTACTTTGATATGGGAGTAAGATACATTACTTTAACCCACAATTGTGATAATCCATTTGCAACAGCCGCTAGCTCAGTTAAGGCTGGATTGCCAGATAAAGGACTAACTGAATTGGGGGAAAAATGTATTAATGAAATGAACAGAATTGGAATGTTAGTAGATCTCTCTCACGTATCGTATCAGACCATGATAGATACTTTGAAGATCACCAAATCTCCAGTAATATTCTCTCACTCTTCTGCCTTTGCTGTCTGTCCTCACCAAAGAAATGTGCCGGATGATGTTTTACTCAAAGTGAAGGAAAACGGGGGAGTTGTTCAAGTTAACTTTTATCCTGCTTTTTTGAGGAAACCTACACAGTCAGAAGATGAAAAAGTAACCATTGAAGATGCCATTGATCATATATTTCATATTGCAGAAGTTGCTGGATGGGAACATGTCGGACTAGGATCTGATTTTGATGGTATCGATGAGGTCCCTGTGGGATTGGAAGACGTTTCCAAATACCCAGATTTATTGATTAAATGTATGGAAAGAGGTGCTACTGATGATCAAATCAAAGGTCTTATGGGCGGAAATATAGTTAGGGTATGGCACGAAAATGAAGTAATTGCCAAGCAGTTGCAAGATAATAAAGAGCCTATTGTGGAAGATCAATGGTCTGGTAGAATCTGGCCGATGTGGGTGGATGCTTCTCTGTTACCTGAATTATACAATAAAGCAAAGCAGATTTTTGAGTGATTGAAAAATAATATTAATTATTATGACGTGAATTATGCTAAGACTAATGTACATACAATGATAGTGAACTAACACCACAGTTTATAAATTTTGTAATAGAAAGGCTTTTCTTTCCAAAGAGCTTTTTCTTCAGCAATCTCTTGTTGAAGGATCTCAAGATCAACATGAAGTCTACCGGTGTCGAGATCAATATCTTTTGCTCTAATCAACAATTTCCAGTCTCTCTTCCAAAGTTTATAAAACAACCATGATACCAAAAGCACTGGTAATCCCAAATACAGAAGGAAGAAGTCATAGGCATTGGGAGACGTTCCAATAGGGAATAAGGCAATCCAGAATTGAGCCACTAAGACCAAAAAGTTCAACAAAAAACCGTAGTAGGAACCGTATACTCCAACTTGGGATCTGAAAGTTAATTCGTCAGTAGATCTTCCTTGTACAACCATAGCTCTTCTGAATCTGATGTGGGACAAGTTAATAGATAACCAGGTAAAAATTGAAGATAAACCGGACAATGCCAATAACCAGTTGAATGCTTCTTCTTGTTTGTCAGAAGCAGCGATGAATGCAAATAAACCAAAGATGTTGGTGATGATGATAGCAAAAAGTGGTCTTCCTGCTCTATCAACATATCCAGTCCATTTTGGAGCCATACCTTGTTCGGCCAATGAGTTTAAGGTTCTTGAAGTTGCATACACGGAAGCGTTACCGACACTAAGAACAGCAATTAAGATGACAGCATTAATAACACTTGGTAACCCTTTGATACCACCATTTACAATTGCAATAACAAATGGAGAAGCAGTAGCATCAACACTACTGGCTCCAAGTAAACGTTCACTATTCCATGGGACTAGAGTAGCAATGACAATTAAGGTACCAATGTAGAAAATGGTGATTCTCCAGAACACTTGCTTGATGGCAGTTCCTAAACTTTTTCTAGGATTTTCAGCTTCTCCCCCGGCTAATCCAATCATTTCTGTACCACCAAAACTGAAGGCAGCAGTAACAAAGACGCTACAGACCCCTTTGAATCCATTTGCAAATGGACCAGGATGTCTCCAATATCTTCCTCCAACGAAATCGTGATTTGGTCCTCCTCCACAGATCAATACTATTCCCAAGATAATGAAACCTATGACAGTGACGACTTTAATAAGACAGAAAATAAATTCAGCTTCACCATATCCTCTAACACCCAACATAGTAATGAAGAAAACAGTCACCCAGAAGATGGCAACGAAGATATCTGAATTCAAGGAGGAGTTCCAGTATTTGATGGTTATTGAAGCTGCCACCAATTCAAGAGGAAGAAGAACGAAGAATTGCATAAAGTAGTTCCATCCAACAGCAAACCCAATAGCTGGCTCAATGAATCTAGATGCATAAATGTTGAAACCACCACTGATGGGGAATACACAAACGATCTCACCCAATCCTTGCATGGTAGTATAAATTCCTGTGGCAATCACTGTCCAGGCAATAATGATCCCAGCAGGGCCACCAGTACTTAAAGCTGAACCCAGCCCCACAAAGAGACCAGTTCCAATACTTCCACCAATAGCAATCATTTGTAAGTGTCTTGATTTCAAAGATCTGGAAAGTTGAGAGTTGGAGGCTCTGACGTTAGCTCGTTCAACATCGTCCATGTTGTCGAACTCTTCAGGAGAGATCTTCCTATATGTTAAGGTAGTGTCTTCTACGGCAGGTTTGAAGGAGTCTTTGAAGGAAGTCCAAAGATTTGAATTTGAAGAGACTCTGGGGTCAGAGCTCCCATCGCTCGGTATTTGGTTGAACTCTGAAGAGTAATCACCTTTCTCTTTAATGGAGCTCATGATTTGTATATGGATAGAGTAATTACAAGAAGAAAGGAGAAGAGCAAGAAACTATGGTTATATATTTCAAAAGAAAATCTTTCGATTACAAAATTGGTCATAAGATGCCTACGAATCGCTATAACCGTGAGTCAAGCTAAATGTTGCAAGACGCAGCGAAGTAGCAAATTGCGTAAACGGATGCAAATTACTAGTTACCACACGCATCCGGACCAAAAAACTAAATAACTGAGAGTTTTAGATGACTTTTATACAAATTTCAAGGCACTGACGTCTTATGACTCATTTTTAACTGTGGGTTGACACTGATGTCCTTAAGCATTACTAAGTGCAATTGCAAAAACGGGAAAGCAACTGCGGATGCGGCAAATTGAAAAAATGTTTGCGCTTTTGCGCTGGAAAAACCTTTTGGCATCGGCTTTTCTTGCGTCAAAAAGAAATTTGGAACCGTTTTTTGATCGTGAAGGGAAGTTAAACAAGAGATGCTTTTCTGGCTGAGATGAAAAAAATAAACACGCAATAACAAACTTAGACGTATGTATGGAAACTGGGGCCGAAGTTGACAATGCCTTCTTTTTTCATGGTCTCACAATGCTACGAGACCACGCACCCTTACCTCTCATATTAATTTTCCCAAAACAGGAACTTTGGGGTACTCTATTGGGGTAATCAGACTTATCGAAGTATTTAGGTTTGATTGTTGTGTAGGCCTTATAAATAGACTCGGGTTCCCAATTACTTTGATCGTGAAGAGGGTTTCGCCGCTTCTTGACCTTTTTCTTAAACTGCTGCTGGTTTCTCGTTTGGTAGTATAATTTTGTGTACTCATCTTGGAACTCTAACTCGGTGGTGATGGTAGCTTTGACTTGTTGATGTACGGTTCGAGGCTTACCATAGGCTTCAATATTAAGGTTGAGCCGTTGATGGTGAATATTCTCCCCATATATGTAGAAGATTATTTTTCCAATATCTTGCTCTGATATGTCGAGCTCTGATATAGAAGGTGTGAGTGCTTTGCTCAGCGGTGAGTTATCAGCATTCAGGGTGGAGTTGGATGTGCTCTTTGTAGTTGAAACAGCTGGCTCTGTTGCATCCACAGTAATTTGATCATTCAAGGAATTGTTGGGATAAGCTTGAGATGGAAGTGGCTCTAATCCAAAAGAATCTATATGTGGTAACCCGCTATCAATTAATGCAAAAATGGTATTCGCTTGATGACTCCACGAATGATCTTGGTCATATAGAACTTGGTTGTCAGTGTGTGCCTCGACAGGAAATTGAATAGGTGAGTCCAAGAAATTAGATGGCAACTCACTGGGTTGATTAATAAACCCTAGTGGATGTTCTGTATTCACAATACTAGTAGAAACTCCATATAACTGGTTAGGTTGCACTTGGTCTGATATGCGATTGACTCTGTTTTGTTCATTTGCAATTGATACAAATCTATTCCTTATTTCTTCTTCAATATTCTGTTCATTCAGGAGTAGCTCCTCTATATCTGTATCTTTTATCCTCTTTGTTTTTCGCTTTCTCTGGTTTGATGTTACTAGGAATTGATTTGGGTTCTCAGTGCTAGACTTTCGTTTCAAAGCACTCATAATGCGATAGAAATTGTAGCGATTTCAATAGCGAAACAAGAAGTATTTGAAAAAGTAACCATAGAAGATCTTATTCACTATATATGAGAACCCTAAAACAAGGAAACTTGGGTACTCGTCAATTATAATAGCAATTTTCTGTGGTAAAATGGGTCGTTTGTTAGAGTTGCTTCTTTTGCAACCAAATATGTGATTGCGAAATTGATATGCTTAGCGCAAAGCGAAATTGGCTACTAATAATTTATTAGCTATGTCTATCCATAAGTATTATAAATATTATTTTGGGTCATGTGTTCATTATCGTAGTAATTTTTGAGTTGATTAAGCCTATACTCGGTAAGCAGATGTTCTTGGTGAAGTTTTGAAATTTCGTCATTCCGGAAATTATTCAAGAAATCGCTTAAATTAATGTTATCAATTTCTGAAATTTTTGAAACTTCACTGTTAAAGTTTTGGTTCACTTTACTCTTGAGGATTGAATTAGGTTTTTCCAAAGCTCTAAAATTGTTACATGACCGATTGCGACGAAGATTAATGGAAAGTTTCCTTGTAAGACTGCTTGACCGACTCAACCGTGGCGACTTTTGTAACTCTGCAGAACATATATCATGCGAATAATCATAAGGTGATATTGGAGATGGAGAAGTTGTCGGGGTTGAGGTGTGTTTTGTCATGCTATAAATTAGCATATCAGCAGTTTTGTTGAACTTTATTCTTTGTGGTCTATTTCCTCCATAGCTCTCAGCTAAAGTAAAATTTTCTTGATTGGAATCAAAGGTGTTGGTAGTATCCATGAGGGGAACTTTCAAGGATATTGGAGTATAAGTATGGTATATACTTTTGTTTATTACATCTTTAAACTTTGAAAGTAATGTTCTGAATGAAAAGTTGACATTTTGAATATTTTCCTTTTCACTTACAAAGGAGTGATCACTGTTTCTACTAACTGGCAACTCGAGAGGTACTGGGGGAACAAAATTTAGACTCTGATAAGATGGCAAGTGTAGATTCTCTAAATCTGTAAAAGAAACTGGTTTCTCGAATGGGGTTAATTCAATGGCAACATTTTCAAGAAAATGACTCTGTAAGGGGACTGCTGGTGTGTTGTCCAAGAATATACCCTCAGTTTTGAATTTATTAAAAATTTCTAATTCATTTAACTCAGCAGAAGAACATGGGGATGTAGAAATTGAAGAACTGATACTTAATAAATGGAAAGACTCCTCTGATATCAAACTTACGTTGTCGCTCAATTCTTCCAGAGGTTGCGAAGAGCAATGAAGAAATCTCAATAATTTTGCCGATAAGGAGGAACTGGATGTTGGAGTTGAAAGCTGACACAGTGATATGGTCATGGTGATATAGGTACGTTTCTGAAGCTAAGTTAATAGTGGAAAGAATATAACAAGAGGGTTTGTAATGGTTTGTGGAAGCTTTTGAATTTTGCAGCCAGTCGCAGAAAAATTACAAAAAACGTGAAATATTAGAAGAATCATAAATTTTTCATATATACTAATTACACACCAGAATATTGGATAAAACTCAAAAAGTTCTTTACCAAATTCTTTGCCACAAGTTGGTTTGTTTACCAACTCTTTCGATGTTAGGTAATGCTAACCATAACACAATCATAAGCGAATATAAACAAATAAAAACAGGGAATAAAACGTAACTTCCCACGGATTCACCAATAAGCCCAATAATTAATGGGAATAAAGCTCCTCCAAGAGAGCCGAATGCAGTAATGATGGTGGTACTAACGATTTGAATTTTACGTGGCAACATGCCTGGTTTAACCGAGGTACCAACAATCAAAGAGTAGGCAGGACCAATCCAAACTCCAGCAACTGCCACGAAAGCACTGGCAGCAATGACATGTGGCAACACCCAGGATAAGATCACCACAAGAAGAGTGAGCAAACACATAATAAGAAGAGATCTTCTGGCTCCAAAAAGCTTGTAGGCAGGATGGGTCAACAATAATCTTCCCATAGTCAAACCAAACCAAAAGGCAGAAGCAACGTAACCAATGGAGTTGATATCACCACCCTTGTAGTCGATAAGATAGGTGACACACCAGCCACCCATAGAAACTTCCGAGCCTTGATAGAACATGATGAGAAGAGCAAGGAGCCAAGTAATGTGGTTCTTGAGTGCTTCTTTCATTGAACCTCTGGAGGCGCTTTGCACTGGTTGTCCATCGACTATGACTTCTTCTTTGTGGTCCCAAGGTTTCAAATCTTCATCAGCACCTTTGAATGCGTAGCCAAGAAGGAAGAAGTTGATGATCATGAGCCCCAAATTGATGAGATAGACGTAATTCCACTTGACACCTCCCTTCGTGATCATCAAAGTAGCGAGTAAAGGAGAAATAGTAGCACCTAAACCGTATCCAGCATGGTTAAATGAGAGATAGAGGGTTGACTTATCGAGATTAGCCAAAAACACATTACATTGGGCCAACACAATACCCAAACCAGCCCCACCAAAACCAAAACCCACAACAATTAAGGCGAAATGGGATCCTGAGGACACGATAGCGTACTGGATGATAGACAAGAAGCATCCGATTAAAAGAGAGTACTGTCTACCGAACCATGGTTGAATTTTGTGTGCCGAGGCTGCCACGAGAATGAAACCAATTGCATTGGCCATCCAGATTAACGAAACCACCGCGTAATTGATGCCGTAGTGACGTTCAATGAACGGTAAAAGGGCACCAGGGGCCGAGTCGGAGTATCCGCAGCTGAAGGTCCAGATGCAAAAACTAATGGTTCTGTAGATGTTTCTTGGAGGGTTATGAATGGTCATTTTCTCGACCGGAGCAGTGACATTGGACAGGTTCCGTTCGAGATCGTTGTCAGAGCCAACCAAGTCTGCTGAGTTTGATCTGGCGTGGTTGTTGTCAATGAGCTCAATGGAGCCGTCTCTCAGAACTGGCGAGTGGGTATGCTCAGGGAAGTCAGTTGAGTCGACCCTCAACACTGACAACCTAACACTGTCTGGCTTCGTAATTGGCATGGTTGAAGAAAGAGGAGAGAGACAAACTTTTCACTTCTACGAGGCAGATCCATTTACTATATAGTATGCAGCTGCGCGGGAGCTCTTCCTAATGCGGCAGCGCAAGGCATGTAGCTTACAAATGGAGTGCAGCCGCAAGATTCTCCGTGAATCTTGACGAGAGCGTTTGCAGACTACCCCAGGACACGGATAAAGTGCCCACTTCGGAATACTCCACGAAACCAATACGAAGATAAGGCGGGTTTGGAAACAAAGGACAGATTACCCCAACCCAGGGAGAGGAAAACGCCAGACACATACACCAGGCACGTATACCATGCACTATACCAAGCACTACACTAGGCACTAAACCATGCACTCCACCAGGCACGTACACCAGGCACTACACCGGACACGTACACCAGAATTCCGTACCCTAGTGCTGTCCCGGAATCCACCCTGCAGCTATTTATAGTAGGGGACACAATGGCCCAGAAATATTAGGGGCTGTTGCTCTCAACCATGCCTTGGGCAGGTAGTGGGGCGGACAACAAGGAAATTACCCCGAAAAAGAAAAGATGTTTGCCTCATCGCCCGGCTTAGACAGAAGACGCACTCACAAGCCGTCGGTGGTGGGCCGACGGCGGGTGTGCATAGGCCCACAGGAGCCGGAACAATTGCTGGCGTCGGCGGTGCCTCCAGAAAAAACAGAGCACAGCGCATTCTAGAATTCTCGCAGGGCTTATTTTTTGAGGCCACAGAACGGAACAAGGAGTACCAGACGTGAAGGTTAAGACAAGGATTAGATTAAAAAAAGGTTGTGTTCCCCAAGATAAACCGGTGCCCGGCTAAATTGTCTACGATACCTCCTATCAGCTACTACCACCATTGGCCTGTTCCAAGAATTTGTCGCTCTTGTGTGCCAGCATCCTAGAAAAGCCGCCGCTGCAACCCGATAACATCCCGTAGGATCCAGATCAGGTGTATCAGGACACTATTCGATATATAAAAGTCCGAAACCTGGCATTTTTTTTTTCGTCCTCCCCTTTCTTTCTTGCGGTCACCATGACGTTCGAAAAGGAACCCATTCTTCCGGCCTCCAACCAACAACTGCCGTTCTTCGTCAACCTCCCCCCTCACGACGCTAAACCCGTCACCCACTTGATCGATTACTTCAAGTTTTGGAAAACTTTCATCAAGTCGTTGATTTACTACTTGAAGGAACTCTGTTTGATCAAGGAATTTGATGCCAACTTGAACTTCCAGTTGATCAACTCTGTCCAGTTCCCATCGTTCAAAAGCTTACCATCCAAGTACCGTCTGCTCATCGATCAGCAGCAACAACAGTTGCAACACCAATTGCAACAGCACCAGCACCAACAGACCCAATCGCCCAACGGCAGTGGACACGGCACCCCCAAAAATGAGTTGAAAAAGACTCTTTCCAATACCAGTGTCAATACCCTTGCTTCGGCACAAACTTATGCCGGCGAAGGCAGTACCACCCCTCCTACCGACGCCAAACGGCCCAATCTTTTCAAAACTAAGTCCAACCAGTCGTTCTTGAAAGGTGTGGGGTTCCCCGGTACCTCCAACACCCAGTCCGGCACATCGACCCCCCAAATGTCGGCGGGCCATAAGCGTAACATCTCTTTCAACAAGTTCACCAACCATACTAACCACTCGGGGTTGTCATTGCTGCCTCAGCCGAGCTCACCCAACCAGCTGACCACGTCGATCAACAAGCTGTCGCCCCAGGGAGCCAATGCCACCAACAACACCAACGTCAACGACGTTCACGTTCCGGCAAATTACTTCCCCGAGGACTCATTGTTCAACAACTTGGCTCCAGCATTGATTAACCACCACTACCAGTTGTACCAATCGCAGTCCAAGTTTTATAGAGAATTGGTGATCAAGTTGGTGCCCCGTTTAGAGAATTTGTTGAAAAACTTGAGCTTGAAGATCAAGGAAATCAAATCCACGTTGAAAAACGACTCTTTTGCCAACACCTACTTGATCAAAGAGATCAGTAAGAGTGGTAAGGTGTTGAACAACTACATCAGCTCCATCGAACGCTACTCCCAGGATAAACCCGTATTGAAGAAGACAATCGAGGATCAGGAAGAAGAGGCTGTATTGGACGATCCGTTCTTGATCAAATTGCAGGTGGATTACCAGATCAAAAACCAATTGATCCACGAAAGCTACATGTTTGCCTCTTACATCAACTTGCAAAACATCTCCAAAGACTTGTTGACCTACGTGTTGAAGGAATTGAACATTGTCATCGACAAACTCGGCAAGTTGATCAACCAGGAATCGATCTACTCTTCTTCCCTGACTGCCAATGAGTTGTCATTGATCAACTTGTTGAATATCTTGAAGAAAACGGTACCTGACCAGTCGTCTTCTCACGACTGGGAGTACTTCATTCTGAATAACCCCAACTTCATCAACGTCTATAAATCAACCCCCAACAACGTGAAGAAGGAGATCAGAAACTATAACTCGCTCACGCTTCCTTACGCCAGCTCCATCCATAACAAATGCTTGAGATTTGGTATCATGTACAAGAAGCTGAAGATCTTGAAGAACTACAATTGCTACTACTACGTCTTGACTTGCAATTATCTTCACGAGTTCAAGTTGGACAGAGAAAACGAGTCCAACGGTGAAGATGGTCATGCTTCCAGTGGCCACCAACACCACCACCATAAGAAAAATTTGCGTAAGGATAAGATTGGAGGATTTATTGGACATGATGACTTCCCCATTAAATCGTACAACTTGAACGACTACAACATCAAATCGAAGGACGACAAGAACATGAAATTCATTCTTGTCAAAACATCCAACACATCGCAAAAGCACACGTTCAAGTGTTCATCACAAGACGACTACGACAACTGGTTTGGAGACTTGTTCGAGTTGTTGAAGTTCGGCAAGGAACATTTGAAACGGTTTAATTTGGTGGCTGAAAAAGTCAAGGATCGTGAGGAGGAATTGAACAAGAAGAAGGAACTCAAGAAACAACTCAAGAAAGAGAAGGAATTGAAGGACAAATTGGATCAGCAGAAGGGAAAGGTGGACAAGTCTGCCGAGTTGAGATTAAACCTCAACAGTTTCACTCCCAAGAAGAATCTCGAGGAGCAAAGCGAGAGTTTGTCAGGAATATTTACTCCTCGTATCCATACCCCCAACGAAAGCATCAAGGGAGATGGAGGAGTGGAAAAGAATCCTTTCGAAAACACCTTTTACGATGTTTCTTCTCCATTGACGTCTCCTAGTTTATCGTCTATTTCATTATCGAGCAAAGCCCCAAGTGTCACCACCAAACCACTGAATCTGGGTACTTCGATTCCTATTGTCAGCACTGACAGCTACAATTTGAGCGTATCTCCACCGGCATTAATTGCCACATCACCAGCAGGTACTCAGAAGATTGAGTTACCTCACCAGGTGGAACACGAGACGTATTTGAAGATGCAACAGGAGGTGTTGAGACAACAGCAGGAGATACTCAATCTCAAGATCGAGCAGGCTTCGAGACCGCAATCACCCAAATTCAGTGTTAACGATGGATTTTTATCCAACGCTTCACGAGCATCTTCGAGTGAGCTGATCAACTCGATGATCCACCAGCCAACGTCCAATATCCAGAAGATTATCAACTCCAACAAGGGATTGATCAACTCTGCTAACCAGACATTTGAACTCAATGATAGTGACTCAGCGCTTGAGGTTCCTAAGGTGAAGATTAGCCATGATTAGTTATATGCCTAAATATATGTCCTACGTAGAAGATGTAGATGGCCGATGCTGACTTAGAGAGCAGAGCAGAGCAGAGGTTGCCGAAGGGAGAAAGTCCGAGACTTGTTGAATGATCAAGAGAACAGTGGCTGCAAAGAGGCGACTCTTTCCAACCAGAAGTGAATGCGTTTGTCCACGGAGTGTATCTACAGGAGGCAATGGGACACTGAGAGTGGCTTTTGGGACTCAATAGAGGCGATAGTGCTCGTACAGAGACATTGCCCTTTATACGTTGTACCTGCAGCATGCATGTCAAAGTCAATACAGGATATTTAAGCTTTGCCGTCTTGCCTACGCCATAGATGCCCTGTCTATGTAATAGTCATGCAACTGCTTAGAATTAGTATTCGCTTAGTATGGTGTAGAATTAGCAACTCTGTAGTATACTATGTAGAATTATACTCTCGAATTATACTCTAGAATTGGCAGTGCTCGAAGAAGCAGCATGCTCTGTAGCAGTATTCTCTGTCTATACAATTACCTCTAATTTGCCCTGTAGTACTTACTTTTTGCCCTGTAGCATTCACCTCTAGTAGGCCCTGTAGAATTACCTCTAATTTGCTCTATTTCCTTCGTCTGTCCCCATGTTTAGGGAACTTGCCTTTACCCGTCAGCTATCCATACCATGGCTGACCAAAACCACTGCATTGCTGTTGAATGCTGTACTCTATAAAGTACCTCCCTACTTATTGTCTAGCTACCAGTTCCACTTCCTCTTCCAGATCATCCTGTAGTCATTATCCCAACCAACCAGCATTCGACCAACGAATCGAGCCCGTATCACCATTCATCACAGTACAACCGCAACGCAACTGCAACCGCAACACCGCAACCGCAACAATCGTAACCGTTTCTACACGCTATTCTTGGCCATTCGCAATTATCTAACGTTCGCTTTCTGTAACGTCTACAATACACTCAACACACTATTTCTACAACACGTTCACTACAAACACCCACACAATTCACCAATTATAGTACATTCACTACAATAAACCCACTACAATACGTTCACTACTTCAGTAATTCCTTCTCTACATATTCTCTACCCAGTACATCCTAGTCCATCTTCTCTATTCCATCTCTATTCCATCTCTATTCCATCTCTAGTCTTCTCCTTTCACTCTTCTTCCCTCGGCCCAGCGCGCGGCTATACAGCAACCATCTCAGCCCAACGCTTGCTGACCTAAATTGATTCGCATAAATACAAAATCGCATCCCAGTTTTTCGATACTCCTTTCTTTCTTCTTCACCACAATGTCTTATAGTACCGGGGTTAAAAAGAACGAAACCGCCATTGCGTCCGACGCCGAGTCCGATGCTGACATCATTGATACCGTGCCAAACCCCCCAATCAGACGGTCGTCTTCTCTCTTCTCATTGACTTCGCTTCAAGACTTACCCCGGCCCGACGAGGTGGAGTACCAGAAGTTCTTGAACGATGAGCGTCACTTCAGTTTGGTGCGTAATTTGCACATGGCCGATTTCATCACGTTATTGAACGGATTCAGTGGGTTTTACTCCATTATTTCGTGTCTTCGGTTTGCGTTGACGGGAAAAACCCATTACGTCCAACGGGCCCATTTTTTCATCTGTTTGGGCCTATTCTTTGACTTTTTCGACGGAAGGGTGGCCCGGTTAAGAAACAAATCGTCCCTTATGGGCCAGGAATTGGATTCGTTGGCCGACCTCATCAGTTTTTCCGTCAGCCCCGCCATCATTGCCTTTGCCATTGGCTTCCGGTCCACGTTCGACGTGTTGATCTTGTCGTTCTGGGTGTTGTGCGGCTTGACCAGATTGGCCCGGTTCAACGTTAGCACCAATAACATCCCCAAAGATGATACCGGAAAGTCCAAATACTTCGAGGGGTTGCCAGTACCTTCTAATTTGGTATGGGTGGCATTCATGGCGTATTTGGTCTACAAGGACTACATTTTGGATAACCTTCCGGGGCGTATATTGTTTGAGGGCACGTTTGCGGAGTTTCATGTTGTGACGGTGGGATTTTTCTTCCAGGGATGTGCCGAGATCTCGAAGTCGTTGAAGATTCCAAAGCCATAAGTGCCAGATGGCCAGGGCCACGTAGTGGGCCAAAAGGGACGAGAAGCAGCCAGATGGGTAGAATGGCTACAAATGGGCCAGGAATGACCAGAAATGACCAGAAATGGACCAAAAATAGGCCAGAATGAACCACAAATGACCAGATATAGCCCAGAATCAGCTAGAATGTAGTTCAAGAGTGAATAGCCAACGCAATGGCCCAAAATCGGCCAGAAATCGTCCAATTCGCTCCAGACTTCTATTAAATTCACTCACTTGTTCAGCACCATCTCCAATGCTATTTCTAGTGCCATTTCCAGTGCCATCTTTTGATTCAATTGCACCATTCGTTCCTCATTTTTGCTCCATCCCCTTCTTTCAGTCAACTTCGCTCAATCGCACCCATTTTCCAGTATCTTTGCTCCATCTCACCCATTTTTGGCTCTACCCATTCTTTCGTATCTTTCGCTCCACTTACCAGTATCTCACTCTTATGTAATTTATTGTACATACTTTCTGAACGGCCGTGAAAACGCAATGATGTCCACATCGTGGAAATCAACTCCCCCGTAGCTCCCCGTCTGTAGCTCATCGTAAACCTCCCGGCTGAAGTGGTACGGGTCGAGAATGCCTACGTTTGCCGGGTCCAACGCCAACTTGTGGTCCTGTTCGCTGATGTCCTGGATCTGGCACGTCTCCCAGAACACCCCGTGTATCCTGTTTAATCGTAATAACCATTGGACCCGGTATCGCCAGAGCATCCGGTGTCTGGACCCGGGCTCCGACTCGGGAGTAATGCCCAATTTGGCCAACTCGTGATGGAAAACCGCTAGCAAGTACAAGAGTTCGCGGCTGGCTTTGATCTGGTCCATTAAATACGCCGATTTTTCAGCTGTCAGCACATTTTTCACGAGTTGTTCCTGATATTGGTCCACATCTTTGACGTACCGTAGCGAATTCACGATGAAATTACCCTTTTTCGAGTACTGGGGCCCATTTGGGGCCGCGTAGTTTCGTACCAACCCTATGGCAGGGCGCAAACCGTTTCGGATCGGGTTTCTGCCGAATATCCTAATCATTTTTCCGGGGGCCACCAGAGAAAAGTGAAAAATAGGTGGAATTTTTCAACCTTATATGGCACCTGGCATTTTGTGTCACCACACCCCAAATTTCGCTTTTTTTCGCTTGCCATTTTTTTTTGCTGACTGTCAAAAAAATTTTCGGTCCTTCTCCTCCGCCAAATCGTAGAAAACCACCGTCAAATCGTCGTTAAATCGTTGCCAAATCACCTGCTTACGATGATCAGAACATCCCTCTACTCCGCCAGTCGAATGGTGGCCCAGGGAATTCGCTCCAAGCCCGTTTTCGCGGTCTCGGGTCCCGTCTGGAGACAATGCTACTCCACCAAGAAAGACGATAAACCCCAGTCCATTTTGACCGACGACTTGCTAGCCAAAGCCGGATTCGAAGAGCCCGAACCTACCGAGGAAAAACAAGCCGGTGAAGAGAAGGGAGAACGCAGAAGAAAGAGAAGAAATCAAACCAGTAAGGACCGTCAAAGAGAACGTTATGCCAATTGGTTCTACATCCTGTCTTTGGTAGGAGGTGGATTGGGAGCCGCCTATATGGCCCGTAATTGGGATAATGAAGAAGAACAAAAGAGATTGGATGGTGCTGATATCCCCAATGGCTACCAGCCAGGACCAATGTACCATCGTTTCAATAAACGGTTCGGCTCGTTCTTTTCATTCTTCCTGGAGCCAGCATTTGAAAACTTGTTACCTCCTCCTCCTCCAGAAGCCTACAGAAGACCTTTGACCTTGGTGGTCACATTGGATGACTTTTTGATTCATTCGGAATGGGATAGAAAGAATGGTTGGAAAACAGGAAAGAGACCCGGTTTGGACTACTTCTTGGGTTACTTATCGCAATACTATGAGGTTGTGATCTTCTCATCCAACTTGCAAATGTACTCCGAAAAAATCGTGGGCAAATTAGACCCATTGCATGCTTACGTTTCTTATGCTTTGTTCAGAGAAGGATGTCGCTACAAAGACGGAAAGTTGATCAAAGACTTGTCGTTATTGAACCGTGACTTGAACAAGGTGGTGATGATCGATGTAGAAGAAGACTCTGCTGCTTTACAGCCAGAAAACTCCATTATCTTGAAGCCTTGGGACGGTAAGAACGACGATACTTTGGTTAAATTGATTCCTTTCTTGGAATACATTGCCACACAAAACATCAAGGACGTCAGACCGATTTTGAACTCATTCCAAGACAAATCCAACATCATCGAGGAGTACGGCGAAAGAGAGAGAAAGTTGAGAGAACAATGGTACAAGGAAAACAAGTCTGTCATTGAAAACTCCAACAGACTCAATAATTTGTTAAGCACATTGATGGGTGTATCTTCCTCCGACTCCAACGGGTCCAAGGGCCCCAAGATGCCATTGGACGTGATCAGAGAACGTGGTCAAATGCAATACGAACACTTCCAGAAGTACTTGAAAGAAAATGCATCCAAGTTCTTGGAAGAAGAGCAGAAATTGAAGGATGAATTCGGTAAGTTGACCCTCAACAAGATGTTGACCCAGGGAGCCCCTACTGCCGAAGACATTGCCAAGGCCCAGGCCGAAAGAATGAAAGAACAAACTAATTAGTACTCTGTATATATAATAGCTAATAGTGACGACCAAGAGACAGTGAACAGTAGACCCATACCCCGTGATATATGCCCGTACACCACAATGATAGATCCGTGCACCAGGCGGATGCCGATGTCGGGAGGCGATGGGGCGCGCACGACCCCCCTTCTCGATCCAGCCAGTCAGCGGCGGGTAAACTGTCATGATGCCTGTCCGAAAACACATTCTTCCTTCACGTCTCCCGACAAAGTGTCATATTGGTAGTGTCCTTATACGACGCAGCATTAGCCAAGGCTTGCAGATCAGCCCGTTTCGTATACCACAACGGTACGTAGTATTGTGGCCACTCACGTGAGCCGAACCACCTGAGGACCAGGAACAACGCCAGCCCGTCCACCATGTTCATAACACCACAACGCCCCGTCGTCGTTTCGTAGTGGTTAGCATATGAAGATAGTAGGAAGGGGAGCAGATGACGGACGTAACATGCAAAAACCGGAACAACATGCAAACACGGACGCCAACATGCAAGAGCCGGGAACAACATGCAAATCCCGCAGGCAACCTGCACTTTCGCCGTAGCACAAAAAAAAAAGTTTTCGTTTTTTTATCTGATCAATCAGTGGAATTTGTGAAAAAAAAAATCTAGCCAATAACGGCCCTTTCCATATAAACCATAAAAAGAAAAAAAGAAAAAACTGCCTTAGGATTCCTGAGATATTCAACCCTTCTTCTAGCCTTTTTCTTCCTTGTCGTGGTATCAAAAGTCTGCCAACATCCTCCCATAATTCTCCTCATTCTTCCCCCATTGGCACCTCCTATTCTGTGTGCTGTTGTCGTCGTTTTTTGCCGTAATCCCGATTCCTTAGCTTTCCCCTCCTTTCCCATCCCTCCTGGTTCTTCCTAAATCGCCACTAACATCTCCAGTATGTCCTCCCGAGGCCCCAGCATAGCTCCCAGATCGCAGGCTATCGCTCGTTCTCCCCTTGCCATGTCTCCACCTTCTGCCATGCCCAATAAGATCTCGACTAAACCCGTCAAAACCAATCCTTCTCCCCGGCCCATCTCGAGCCCTAATGCATCGGCCCACCAGCTAACTTCCTCTGCTTCCGAGGCCGGCTTTCCCCAGATAATTACCTCCAAAGAATGGGTATTGCCTCCTAGACCAAAGCCCGGCAGAAAACCCAGCGTAGACACCCCAGCCTCCAAACGTAAAGCACAGAACAGAGCCGCTCAACGGGCTTTCAGAGAAAGACGAGCTACTCGTGTGCAAGAATTAGAGGAAAAGCTCCTTGAAGTCGAAAAGGAAAAAGAAGTAAAAGAGCTTGGTCTCGTCAATACCATCAATAAGTTGAAGATTGAAAACCAGTTCTTGATGAAGAGCTTGGAACAGATGCGAGCCGATATCAACTCGTTAAAAACAGCCTCCTCTGCTCCTTCTCCCTCGTTCCAGCTTCCTCAAAACCCATCTCCAATTGCTCATCTCACCACCAACGAAAACCAATACTCATCTCCTTATAACCAACAAATAAACCACCTCCAAAAGAGTAATAACTCGCCTATGGGCTCTGCTGGCTCGCCTGCTGGATCCAACTCCTCGTATTCCGTGCAACAGATCTCTCCAGCTCCGTCTGCTGACTCTCCTCCAGTTTTCCATAACCATCCTCACCATCATCAAAACCAGCAACAACACTACGCTCCTTCGAGCCTCAACCAAACCGCAAACGTGTCGTTGACTCCGGTTTCTAACAATACAACCCCAGACAAGCCTTTAAAACTCAACACCAACCATGCTGACTTTGATTGCGGCATCTGTCTTAAAGATGAGTGTCTCTGCGAGTCCGTGGGCTTAAAAGACACTACCAACGCCGATTTGGAAAACAAATCGCTTGAAGAAACCATCAACTCGTTCAAACCCATGGCAGCTGTTTCTTTGAAGTCCAAAAAGAGAAAAATCTCGAATGCAGAACCCAAGGAAATCGATTTTACCAAACAGTTCAGTAAAAAACCCATGCCAGACTTAAAACGCTTGAAACATAGCCACAGCAACAACAGCTTGTTCCAGGCTGTGGACTTGGCCTCGAAGAAAGAAGAAGCAGCCGGCTTCAACGAGGCATCTCCTGTAGAAAACTGTGGTTTCTGCTCCGACGACACTCCTTGTGTGTGCCGTGAAGCTGCTAAAGAAGCTGCCAGACTAAACGAGTCGCTCAACAAGAGTAATTCCAGTACCGAAACATACATCAAACAAGAAGAACAAGAGTTTGAAAACGAGGACGAAACATCATTACCACCAATTCAGTTGAATTCAAACAGTTTCCGTAAAACTTCCTTGCCCGTAATGCATCCAGGACCTTCTGTGGAAATCAGAGAAATCACCAATTTGACCCCAGGGGCTGTTCCTACTGTGGTCAGACGTAATACCAACGGAGGAGACTACATTGCCGAATCCCCAGAGAACAGAAACGAATCTGAATCTACTGGTGGATGTACTGGTAATCCAGGAACCTGTGCTCAATGCCAAACCGACCCTATGTCTACTTTGTTCTGTGCTACTGTTGCCAACAAAGTGAAGGGTGATGAAGAACAAATGGTCGATTCGCCAGGAGGTCCCTTATCTGCTGCTTCTCCAGCCAGAGACTTTGGTACTAGCAAATCGTACTCGACTCCTCCTGCTATCTCCAGAACTGGTTCTAAAAGCAACATTCCTACATTGCCAGTGACCTCAATGACTAACCCATCTACTCCATTAGCTACTACTCCTGGTGGGTCTGTTTCTTCTTCTACCGGTATGTTCATTCCTTGCGCTGATGCCTACAAGACGTTGTCAAGACACAAGAAGTTCAACTCCGTGGATTTCAGTACTTTGGTAGGTAAATTGACCACCAGAGGAATGCAGGTTGAGGTTCAGTCTGTTGCTAACGTTTTAAGAGAGCTCGACAGAAGATTATACAATTAATCTTTCCAGTAGAAGTTGCTCTTCTGTAATGAGATGGCCTCGGCTCTCTCCTCATGTCGTCATTCTTGGTTAATTAGGTTTCATTGGTTCTTCACTTCTTGGTTATTTTACTATGTTTTGCCATGTACTTTTCATTGTCATTATTATTATACATCAAAACAATTTCGTGACATTTTTATATTTGCAATTTTCATTTATTTCTGATATATATCACATCCTCTTTAACATGCTCCGTTATCATTAATACAAATTTCCACCTATTCACCTGTCATCTGTAGGGCTTTGACATGAGTCGTGCGAATTGTTCAATATCATTAGAATTTTAGATCATCTCTCTTCACCTTCTGCAACCCTTCTCTTTTTCCTAATAGCACCACCAAAACTTAGTGAAATTCCAAGATAAGACCATGTCAGCACTACTACGGGCATACAGTAATGGTGTAAGATGTCTTCCTACCGGAATACTCTTTGGTGTACGGAATTTCCATGCGTGTAGTAGATTTTTCAATGCCAGTTCCGAAGAAAACTCATCTTCTCCGCCAAACTTATCAGAGGCACTTAAACTCAATACCAAGTTTCGGGTGTCCAAGAAGGAGCTCAAGAATTTGGATAACGAAGATGCTGTGAACTATAAGCGCAAAGTGCAGAAGTTTATGAAAGAAATCAATGAAGTTGTGCTAGATCCAGAAGTGAAAAAGTACCAAAAAAATGAACCAAAACCATTACCACATGCTACGAGCGATAATACCAAGAAGAATGAAAAGATCCCTTATGATCCTAAGGCTAGACCTAAGTTAAGTCCTCTAGGAAAACTAATAAGACAGTCGCAGAAGTTTGATTTGGAGAATCCATATAAATTTACTGACCATCCTCTAAATATAGTTCCTCGCCGAGAGAGGTACACGTTTAATCCCAAATCAAGCGACGTTGCATCAGTAGGTGAACTTGATACCTCCAATATTCCAAGACTAGCACATAAGTTGGATAGAACTTTGTTCTCTCCAGGAGTTCATTTCTTACAAGACCCCAGAACCAGAATCTACAACTTCTCTCCGTACTTGAAAAACATTATTAAGTATGAAGACTTCAACTTTGACCTAGTAGAAAAGTTTGTTACTGTTTCTAAGGATAATACCTTGTTAAATGCTGCCATCGAAAACGGAAAGAAGTTCTACTCATCGACTTCTTCTATGACCTCCACCTTAACCCAATTTTATTTGTTCTTAAACAACTATGACCATACCAACACTACCAGATTCAATTTTCCTAAATTCACCAGAACAGTACGAACCATGCCCAGTAGTTTCTTGGTGAGTCCAAAGGGCAAAAACCCAGTTAATGGAGAAACAATATACTCAGTGGAATCAGACAAATCAACGGATCAAGAGATTTTGTTGAGTGCCATGGGCCACTGTCTCGAAGCATTGTTGACCAATGAAGAAAGCGAATTTAGTAAATATGACTTGAGATTTAAGACAGACAAAGTGATGAAGTTTGAGGAAGAAAGAATCAATGAGAACTCCTATAACTACGCTACATACGGAAAGTTTTTGATGAGATCACAATTGGATTGTTATGATGATAGACTACCTGGGAATGGTACTTTTGATTTGAAATCCAGAGCCGTTTGTTCAATCAGATATGACCAAGGAAATCCTAATCTTGCTGAAAACACTTACCAGATCTGGAAATTGAATGGTGAATATGAATCGTTCGAGAAAGAATACACCGATTTGATCCGGTTAGGTGCATTATTGAAGTATGGGTTCCAAGCTAGAATTGGCCAGATGGACGGAATATTCGTGGCCTACCATAATATCAACTCTTTCTTTGGATTCCAGTATCTTCCATTGAGTGAAATCGACAATGTCTTTTACTCCAGTAAGATGAAAATTGGAACCAAGAATATCAATAGTCTTGAGGATATGAGAGACAACCTACCTTCTTTCGTGGCTGACGAGCAATTTAAGATCTCCATTGACATGTGGGAAAAGATTCTTGAATCGATCATAGCAGACATGGAGCAGTATCAACCTTTCAAATCCAGCAAACCCACGTTCAGAGTAGTCATGAAATCACTTACGGATGGCTTTGGAGAACAAAAACTCCGTATTCTGGCCATTCCGCTTAGTAAAGAGCATGTCAAAACCCTCCAAAACTTCCCCAAGTCATTCAAAACCAGTTTCCGTGAGGATATTCAACCCGTGGAGAGGTTCGAACACCTAAAGAAACACCAACAAGAACTCCAAGAATTCAACGAATCCACCGTTTTCAACTCCGAAATTGGGGTGTTGAATTACGAAGTGGATGCAAAATTCGTCTACAAAAATAGCAAACGCACCAAATCGTTGGGTTCCTACAATGTAACCAGTGGAAAAGATGACCAGATGACGGTTCAATACAACATTAGGTCATTGCCACGTTCCCCAAGGATCTATTTGGCACTTCTAAAGTCCCAGACGGACTTGCTTACCCAAGGATTTGAAATCTACACCGAAGAAGCAGCCAAGACAGAGGAAGAAGAAGAAGATGTAGAAGATGACGCTATTGATATCAGCGAAACCGAAAGAGAGAACGCCATGCGTGTGTACTCGGCTGTGGGTAAAGTCAGAGCCAAAATTTGGGAGGAGAAGGACAATAACCCAGTTATCTACGAGCCTAAGGAAGGGAAACGAGGTAACTGAGAGACCCTTACATAGAAAAGAGGGGGACCACCACATGAAGAAGCATGTGGCCAGAGATCCACGCGCACCGAGATAAGAGGAGTGGCGTAGGCCGAAATAGACGACATGTGGACCGATGAGAGGAACTCAGTCGACCGATGGTGGCTGAAGAGGAGATTCTGGACCGAAAAGAGGAGGCCTCTGGACCGAACCCTTTGATGAAGAGGAGGTGAGGAAAGCGACACCCAGACAGTAAGCGGTAATCAGCGGCTAGCCACGATAAGAAATAGATAAGAGCACTTAGGCCGAGATTTAGCCCTTTCCGTGGCCGTCGGTCTGGAGCTACGGAAGTTTTGTACATAGATATAGAGATTACATAATCAGTGACTCACCAAATGACGTAGTACCTCTGACAAAAACGCTGGATCCCCCTTGGGCCGAACCGCATCCTCGCTTTTGCTGCACAAAACGGGGAATCGCAACGTGGACAGCGTCACCAGACGTCCCGCTGAGCCGGATTGGGCATTACAATCTTCACTCAAAAAACGCATGGAACAAGTCCGTGAGTTTTTCTTTTCTTTTTTTGGAGCCATCACCAAACGCAGTTATGGAACCTTTTTCGTCGATGACTAAGAACGGCAAGGTTTATAACAGGACGAAATCCTAAATTTGTTTAAATCATAACCACTATCCGTATCCACACATATTCCTTTTTCTTTTACTATGCCCGCATCTTTCTTCATAGACGATATGAATCGAGACCAGTTCCCGTCCCATAAAATCTCGGCCCCAGCTCCGACGCCGTCCAATGTCAGCTCCTACTCCAGCTCTCTCAACTTGAGATCCATGAGCACCACTTCCATGAACTCCTTGTTTGACTACAACCCAACGACCCAGGCCTCAACTGTCGCTGATACTCCTAACAATGCTTCCTCTACCACTCAAATCAACCAGCTTATAAGAATCAACGATCTTCATGATCTTATCCACAGAAAACTCAGCAACAAAACCATCATCATGCTTGTTGGTTTGCCAGCTTCTGGTAAAAGTACCATCTCCAAGCAGTTATGTCAATACCTCAACGATAACAACATCAAATCCGATATCTACAATGCAGGTAACACCAGAAGATCCCAAAGACAATCCAGTAACAGTGAATTTTTCAATCCTAGTAACACCTCGGCCAAGGCAGAACGTGAATTATATGCCAATATGACCATGAACAACTTATTACATGACTTAGAACACGACATTGTCAATGTCGGGTTCTTAGATGCCACCAACACTACCAAAGAAAGAAGAGCTAGAATGCTCAGTATCATCAAAAAGTCTGGTGTTCAGGTTGAAAACGTCATTATTTTGGATATCCAGTGTAATGACGAACAACTCCTTAACTTCAACATCTGTGGAAAGGCCCACAATGATGACTACAAAGATGTTGCCTACAAAGATTTCATTGAAGACTTCAAAGAAAGAACCAAACATTACTTCAAGGTTTACGAACCTGTTATTACCGAAGAATTGAACTCTTTGAAAGATATTTCCGTTTATGCTAAAGTGTTAAATGGAGGACAAGATTACAGTGTTAACTATGTTCATCCTCAAGCAAGAACCAATGCTACTATTCATCACATTACTGATTTCCTCGAAAACTACTACAATACCGAAGGCAAGAGATATTTCGAAGCCGTTGATGCTTTCTACTCTAGATGAGTACATACTATTTTCTCTCTCACCAACGCTCTCTATAATGATGTTTCTGCATTGTTTTCTTGGAGACATTATTACTTTCTTAATGAATAACGACACTTTGGGTTTGGATGTGTATACACATTCCTATTTACGACATTTTAGTTACTGGTTAGGTACTGGTTAGGTACTGATTAAGTACTGGTTAGGTACTGGTTAAGTACTGGTTAGGTACTGGTTAAGTACTGGTTAGAATATTTATAGACACTATTTATTACATGCATATTAGACATAAAAAGTTGTAGAAATGTAATATGGGACTTCAGTCTTTATTCCTATATTAGGATATATATTATGGGACTTCAGTCTTTATTCCTGTATTAGGATATATATTATCTAGATATAAAAAGCTCTAGAAAACGTATTATGGGACTTCAGTGGTCCTATTAGTTTACATACTCTTCAGCTATAAAATGCTGTAGAAATGTATTATGGACTTCATTGACTGCTCTTTATTCCTATTAGTTTACATATTATACATTAAAATCCTCCAAGTCCTGGGATACCTCCATATGATCTGGTAGGTGCTTCGGTGGACTCAGAGGGTTGGAAGTTCAAACCCGGAAGATTGACATTTCTATCATCTCTACCACCATTATCGTTGCCGTTAGGGGCACCAGAAGTGCCGTTTGCTGGCTCGAAAATAGCATTGATATTGTTGTTAACCCCAAAGTACCAGGCTCCAACCTTATCATTGGTGTAGAGAGGATCTTTCAAAGCATTAGGATCGTTTGGACGTGCTCTGGACCAGAATCTAGCAGAACGATCAGCCCCAGCAGAACACAATACATGGCCCAATGGATGGTATTCAAGCGCATGGATGGCCTTTTCATGAGCATAGGGAATTTTATGAACCTGTTCGTAGCCTGTGGTAGCAGGATTACTGGAAGACGAATTATCGTCACTTTTAAGGTTAATTCCGTCAGGAATATGAGTGTTTAGGAGATACTGATTCATAGAACCATCGTATGCTGCCGTGGTAAGCATTGAAGGATGATGAGGGTGCCAGGCCACACAAGATAAATCTGTCTCGTGGTCTCTAATCACCATTAAGTCCTTCATTGTTCTCAAATCAAACACTCTACAAGATCTGTCTCTTGAAACAGTAGCAAGCAAACGTTTCGTTCCGTTTGGTTGAAATCTCGTCTTGGTAATCGTGTGTTTAAAGCCGTGGATAGTAGAAATACAGGAAGCAGCTCGAGGATCCCAGAGTTTGATCAAGTTATCTTTGGATCCAGACACAATTAACCCCAAATTTGGGTGCCAATCAGCAGACTTGACATCCCAGTGATGTCCCGTCAAGTTTCGTTCCTCTTTCCCGTTGTTGAAGTTCCAGATTTTCAAGCTGGAGTCGTCAGAACAGGTCAAAAACTTACTGTCATTAGGAGAAAATGCTATGTCACGGATCCCGTCCGTATGTCCCTGGATAATGTTCACGTTGTTAAAATTCGGCTGCCAGTACTTAATGATACCAGCCTGGTCTCCACTAAGGAGCCAGTCGTCATTATGAGAGTACTGAAGAGAGAATACTGCTGAATCGTGGGCTTGCATGATGGTTTCGAAGTTAAAAGCCATTCCGTTCCACACAGTGAACTCTCCACTATGAGAAGCAACCAACAATCTTCTCCCTTCCGGAGTCCATTTGACGGTATTAATGGAATGCTTCGCTTTATTGGATGAGAGATGGACGAATTTCGTCTGAACATCCATGATTCCCATGTTATTCTTGTTCTGGTTGACAAGATTCGAGGATGCACTGTAGGCTGGCGAAGGGAGCAAGTCAATTAAGTAAGAAGATTCGGGTCTTATGGCCCCAATGGGCTGTTCGTTGATACCCATTCCTCTTTGCAAGTACCATCTTCCCATATTGTTCCCATGGTCTACGGTTCTTCTGTGAGCGGCTTTTCTTTCCTGAGACGCTAGCTGGTTCTCGAGACTCTGCGTGAAGTAGCCGGGCTGGCCCCCGCGTCGTGCCTGCGAACCGTTCATTGCGTGTTGGGTGGTAAAGAGAAGGAATAGGAAGAAGAGGTCGGTGATGAAGCAGCGACATTTTGCTGCTGGGGGAAAAAGGCCCGTACACCGATTTTTCAACAAAAAATCAACTTCGCGACTATGTCGCTGTCTCCAATGTCGCATTCTCCAATGTCGGCCGCAATGTCGGGCTCGCAGAATTTTCAGTGTGGCTGCTAATTCACTGACTAATTGTCTGGATTAAAGTTCTACCGAAATCCCACGTTCTATATAAAACCCACTGCTCCCACCCCATTTTACCCCGGTTTTTCACTGGTAACTACAATATGGTTGAAGTTTACGTGCACGACGACAAGGACACCCCCGAAAACTTTACTGATGCGCACAACTCGGGAATCCCAGTGGATCTTCCTGAGTTGGAGAAAATTGGGGTAATCTACAAATACATCACCAGCACCGAACAGTTGAATGAGTTGGCTACTGAAAGAGATTACAAGAACAGAGACCAGATCACCCTCAACTTGAACACTTTCAAGGGAGATCTTGATGCTTTTAATGGTAAAATGAAACAATTCTATAAGGAACACTACCATGAAGACGAAGAAATCAGATACATTGTTAGTGGAGAAGGCTATTTTGATGTCAGAGACAAGAACGACAGATGGATCAGAACCAAATTGGTAGCAAATGACTTGCTTATATTGCCAGCAGGTATTTATCACCGTTTTACCTTGACTAGTGACAAGAAAGAGGTTTGTGCTGTAAGATTGTTCAAGGACGAACCAAAATGGGAGGCTATCAACAGAGATACTGGTAAGTTGACCGAGGCCAGAAACGAGTATGCCAAAACCATTGCTGTTTAGACATACTGGAGTAACAGACAAGACGTCTAGTTGCAAATGACTATTGTATGAATTATGAGCAGCAACGTTGTGTCGAAGTACGAACTAGCTCATTAAATTGGCCGTATTGAAGCACTCAACTAAGATCATTACATTTCCGTATTGAATATGTAGACGTACTGCTATTTTGTTGCTGTTTTACGCCGTTTTTGGCTGTTTTGGCTGTTCTACGCTCATCTGAGTTCATTATTTATTTTCACTTCTTGTTATCTATTAAATACATTAAATACATACGAAACCTTACTGTTGTCCCTTAACAACCTTCACGTTATTACTCTTCATCCACTTTTCCATCTCTTTTCTGGTTTCTATCAATGTCTTCTCCAACTTGCTCTTGGTATCTCCTAGCACTTTCATATCATCATTTAAGATCTTAATCACTTCGTCAACAGTCTTGTCAACAAGCACTCCTCCAACCATCTTAAAACATGCTCTTCCTTCTCGCTTTTCAGGACTTATGGCCGTCAATGTCTTGTCAACTATCTTATGTTCTTCGATTTGGGACGTAAGTGATCCTAATTGGTTCTGGATCTGGGTGATATCCTCTTGGTACTGGTTGTACTGGTTCTGCAAGCCTTGGGCCTTCTGGTCCTGGGCCTGCTGCTTCTGGGCCTCTTCCAACGACGACATTAGGGTGGGGGAAAAGGTTCTGGCCATGAATGATTTTTCAAATCTGCCAAATGTATGGTGGACGAGTGGTGCACGGGTCGTAAAATTTTGAGTCCTCGGATGTACGGGTGTGTTGGCCAGGCTGCAAAATGTATACGGCCTACCAGAAAAGAAGCCCCCAATAAAAGGAAGCCGGGCAGGTACTTTGGGCTTGTTGCTTGTCTGTTACGCTACATTATGTTTCTCATAGCACTCTTATGGTCTTTTGCTGTCGTGGCAGCCGTTCCAGCAATCATGGTCAATGTTACGGCCATAGAGATGGAACCCCAGCTTATTCGTGTTGCAGGGTATGACGAAATTGAAGAAAAATACAATGATATTGCCAGAAATGATAAAGTTGCCGTAGTGTTTTTGATGGAAGACTCAAATTCGTATTTGGCCAGGTATAAAAAAGATTTGCACAGAATTGCTCCAAATCCCGAAAATATCGACGATATAGCAGCTGCAAAATGGCCCTTTGGCAAAACTAAAGCTTCCCCTAAAAAACTTGCTACTTCTCATTGGGTTGAATTCAAACTCTACGATTACGTCCATGAACAGTACCCACTTTATGTTCCCGTAAGTGCCTGCCAGTCCCAGGAATTTGGTGATAAAGGAACTATTTCTTTCACTTGGACCTTTACAGAGTCGATTAGTATCTCTAAATCGGCCAATTTCGGAGTGGATGTGGGAGTAGTCTCGATATCAATATCAGTAGGTGCTTCAGTTAGGTCCAAATTCAAGCTCCTGGGCACAGTTTCTTGTGATATTAACCCAGGAACCATTGGCCAAGTGCTTCTCAGACCTTATATTGTCACTGCCCAGCAGCTAAGTAGAAGGATGAAATTTGACGGCCAGAGGTTTACTATGAACAAGCAGATTAAGCCCATGACTTCTACGGTATCTATGGCTTATCTGAGAGGAATTCAAGTGGAATGTGCAACCAATGATGTTGTTCCGTTGTTCTGTAAGAGCAAAATCGGCGAAATAGATTGGAATAACCCTAACTAATTTCTCTACAGCCTTTGTATCTATCTATCGATCAAATATATTTTGTTTTTTAAACTCGTTCGAGTTTCATATACCATCTAAATATTCTTTTTCACAGTATTGGTTTTACCAATGAAAATGAAGTTGACCACGAATAATAACCAGGCTACGACCACCAAAACAGCACTGGCAATGTACAACCACGAGTTGGTAATGTCCCATGATCTCTTATATTCGTCATTAGCCAAATGTCTCACGGCCACCACTTTGCTGTCGGAAATGTATGATAATCCGGTTCTCTTGTAGTCTAATTCAAAGGTGAACATACCGTGATGGTCAGGAATCAAGAAGTCTACGAAGAAAACATTCAAGTCATCTGGACCGTTTGGAGTTGAAGAAGATGGACCCAATTTTTCCAAGTTGAGTCTTTGGTAAGGATCAAGCATCTTGAAGGACAATTGAAGTTGGTCATCTTCATTGGTGACTTCATATGGAACCCATTCGTTGTTGACCAATTCACTAACACCAATGGTGTAGATCAAATTGTCTTTTACTCTATACAAGGTTTCACTGACTTTTTCTGGAGCATCTTTCTTGTAGTGTTCAGCAAATTGTAACTTCAACACACCCTTTTCTTGGAAGGCCCATCTGGCGAGTTCAATGTCCAACAAGGATTCAGAACCGACCCACACCAATCTGGCGTTGTTGAGGGCCTGGAATCCAGCAGCAAGGAACCCTTGCTCACCAAAAGTCCAGGATTTATCTTGAGAAAGAGGATCAGAGCTTTTACTATCAGAGGTGAAACTGGTTTTAGAACCTTTAATGATAGGGAAGATTAATTCATTGTTGGAGAGCAAAGCAGCACTTCCATCGTAGAGGAATTTGGAACCATAGGCAGAAGATGATAAGATTCTCTTATTTACGATGTTTTTTTCGGTTAAAACCACTTTGTCGTCTTCGGTATTGAAGTGATCGTACAATCTGAAGTTTCTGGGGGATGGATAAATACCAATTTCGTTCAAGAAACCTCTGATATCATCAGGAAGGGCCACGTTGGCTCCACCCACAACAATGACATTACCATTACCATTCAAGAACTCCACCAAAGAGTGTTGGTTGAAGTTATCGGTGTCATTAATGGACTTTTTACTGGAAGGAAATAAGATCAAATCGTCGTACTTTGGCACATTGGCAGTGAAAATACTCAAATCTTCGTCGGAATAGGTTTTGAATTTGATATCAAGCCCTTCGTTAGACTGCAATTGGTCCAAGAACTCTCTGGTGGTGGGTTCCAAGGATTTAGGCAGGGTAATATCGTGAGAATTGGAATCATACACCACCAAAACGTGTTTTTTAGCAATTTCGGCAGCAACGGGGCCAATCAAGCCCGCAATAACGGCAATGACCACCATTAAACGGTGGAAGCCGCCCCAATTAACAAACATGGTGATGGAAACTAGTAAAGAAGAAGTGAAAAGTTGAAAAACTGTCAAAAGATACGTGGTTTTTCCATTGGTGTGGAAGTTGTGCGTATGGACGGGTGCGCGCGTTTGGGTCGGCGGCGGGAAAGTTGGGCCCAGGTTGGGTCCGGCTGGACGGAGGATAGAAAAACGGAGGAAGTTGGGTCCAGAAATGTTAATAAAATTCAACCAAACTTGGACTGACATATGGTAATAGTAAGGAAAAGCTTCTTGAGAAGTATGAGCTTAGTAGAACACCAACCGCATGTTTTACTACCGTCATCTCTTCGAGCTTGCTGGGGCCGCTGCCCATTTTGGGGCCATCGCACCAGATAAAATTTGGCCCATCATCTCATCTCGTCTTGCTTCTCTTCTTACACTCAACTATCATGGGAATCAAGGTCAGAGTCGAGTTCCTCGGGGGCTTGGACATCATCTCCAACAAGGTGAGAGAGCACAAGCTTGTGGTGCCATTAGAAGAGGGAGAAGCCACCATGAAGGACCTAGTAGATCACATCACCAAAGCTCTTATACCAGATCCTAAGGACATTCCTGTATTTATTGACGAAGGAACGGTTCGTCCTGGGATTTTGGTGTTGATCAACGATACCGACTGGGAATTAGAGGGGGGTGAAGACTACGTGATCGAAAGTGGTGATGTTTTTACGTTTACCAGTACCCTTCACGGAGGATAGTTAGACTATGGATGTATTGTATATTAAGTGCCTTTATCCTAAGATAAGGATGGTGCTATGCTATATAGAGCTGTGTATAATTGGTACTCTGCTGTATAAAACTGTACGAATAGACAGATCATGAAAGAACCAGTGTAGAATGGAGAGTATCTGGAAACTGGATGGTGTGTCCAGAGGCTACTGGGATGATCTAGTTACAAATAAGTTAGTTTCCACAATTATGTAAGTATTTTAATGCTATTCTGGCATTATAAAGAACAGTTCTCTCCCATCTGATTTGTAGTTAACATAATTTCTAAACAGATTCGTAGTTGCCATTATTTTCAAACAGATTGTTTTATCCGTTTTCTTCATTGAACAAATCTGCTGCGGCCGTTTCTCTGTTAATATCAGAACTTGTGGGCCTATAACGGGAGTAAACGACAGCCTAAAAGCCCTCTTCCGTCCCAAGTTCTGGGAGTAAGCACCAATTCCACGATTTCGCCACCACGCAACACTTCCACCGCCACCGGAACGTTTGCTTTGACTCGAGACGGTATGGCCTGGAGTCTATTATGGTTAGTAGCATCAACATCACCAAACCTAACGATTTTGTCGCTGTTCTGAAGTCCAGAACCCTCAGCTGGACTATTAGCAGCCACTTCCAGGATAGCTGCAAAGGGCACGGGCCGAACTGTTGGTGTATTACGGCTCACCTCGGGACTATCTACGATCATGTCCACTTCGGAAGACTCCCTGTGAAGTTTGAAGTGGTCAATCATCTTTTCTTCCAACACCAGAAGTAGTTTCTTATGATCATTACGCACCCTAATGATCTTTACCCTTATCAACCGCACGCTGACGACGTCAATGTCGCTCCGGGGAAACCCATCCCGAACCAACGGTGTCAGCATATCCACACCATACTTGTTTCGAAGCAAATCAAAGAGTATTCCTAGCTGAGATTCCATGTCCAGCTTGAGTTCGGAGAGAGCAGGGAAGTCTAGACTGGAGAATTCGGGGTCGTAAGCAGCAAAATTGGTATCAATATTGAGGTCCTTCATGAGACCCTGGAACGAGTCATCGATATCGATCTCGTCTACAGTCATTGGGGAGGGAGATGATGATGAGGAGGAGAGGTAGAGAAGAGATAGGAATAGGTGAAAAATCGGCCGCGAAAAACCGGTGGCGGCCCAAGACGGAGGAGGGAAATGGGACGGGCTACGCGAAATGGGCCCAGGACGCACCAGGGGCCCAGAGGCAAAACGAAATGGGCAGAGATCGAGAGCGTGGGGCAGATAGCGTGGGCAGAACCCAGACTAGCACCAGCCTGCCTCAAAAGCCCAACGGGAACTGGTATCCCTCCATATAGTTTGACGGAATAGCTGCTATTATTCAACTGTTAGTTTTACGTTAATTCGCCAATGGTTCTACCATCTTTCTCCCTATACCAGGCCCACTTCCCCTGGTTCAGCCCCGCGTTGGCTCCCTGGGCCCAGGGCTGGACCCGCGCCCAAGCCCCCAACGCGCTAGTCACGCGGCGGACCAAATTTCATCTGAGATCGTGACAAAGCCGTCTAAAGAATGTCGATAATTTGCTGTTCCTACACCGTTCTTCTGCCAATTGACTAACGAAAATCGTCAGAATGTCATTTCCAGGTAATCGCAACAACGGGGGCTATCCCCCTCAAGGAGGACCCCCACAAGGCTACCAGCAGGGAGGATATCCTCCACAAGGAGGACCCCCACAAGGCTATCAACAAGGAGGATACCAACAAGGAGGCTACCAACAGGGTGGATATCAACAGGGAGGCTACCAGCAACAGCAGGGCTATCCTCCACAGGGCTACCAGCAACAGGGACACCAGAGCCGTGGTAATGGAGGCTATCAGGGCCAAAACCAGGGTTACCAAGGCCAAAACCAAGGCTATCAGGGTCAGAACCAAGGCCAATACCAGGGCCAGAACCAGGGGCAGTACCAGGGCCAAAACCAGGGCTACCAAGGCCAAAACCAGGGCTACCAAGGCCAAAATCAATCCCAAAACCAGTCCCTCCA
Organism: Isabelozyma gotoi; assembly: GCA_003708205.2. Taxonomy (NCBI): domain Eukaryota; kingdom Fungi; phylum Ascomycota; class Pichiomycetes; order Serinales; family Metschnikowiaceae; genus Isabelozyma; species Isabelozyma gotoi. The sequence continues at coordinate 411,681 of PPNP02000009.1, read as the reverse complement.
CAGGCCCACTAACCAGGACCAGTCGTTTGGAGTAGACGGATACAGTTACCAGTACTCCAACTGTAGCGGTAAAAAGAAGGCTCTTTTCGTAGGAATCAACTACATCGGCACATCCAACCAGCTTAGTGGGTGTATCAACGATTGCCAGAACGTCAGACAATTTTTATTGAGCCAAGGGTTCAACCAAGATGATATGGTGATGTTGACCGACGATGCCAGTAACAAAAGACAAGTACCAACCAAACAGAACATTCTTGATGGTATTAAATGGCTCGTAAAGGATGCTCATCCTAATGATTCGCTCTTCTTCCACTACTCAGGCCATGGAGGCCAAACAGAGGACCGGGACGGAGACGAAGCTGATGGTTATGATGAAGTCATCTATCCATTGGATTTCGAAACCAATGGGTTCATTGATGACGATACTCTCCATACCATGATGGTCCAGCTGATACCAAAAGGAACCCGGTTGACCGCATTGTTCGATTCGTGCCATTCGGGCTCGGTTTTGGACTTACCCTACATGTACTCCACCAAAGGAGTATTAAAAGAGCCCAACTTACTCGAGGAAGCAGGTTCGGGCTTGTTGGATACTTTCAAAGCCTACACTCTGGGAGACCAGAAGGCCATGATGAAAGGAATCCAGGGTTTGTTCAAAACTGTTATTAACAAGGACCGGTCGCTGGAGGCAGAAAAGAAATCCAAACAGACCAAAACTGCTCCTTGTGACGCCATCTTGTTGAGTGGGTGCAAGGACGATCAAACCTCGGCTGATGCTAAGGAAAACGGCCAAAGTACTGGGGCCATGAGTTACGCTTTCATCAAGGTCATGAAGTCAAACCCTCAGCAATCGTACTTGTCGTTGTTGCAGAACATGCGTGAGATCTTGGCCTCCAAGTACAGCCAGAAACCTCAGTTGTCGGCCTCCCATCCAATCGACACCAACCTCCAGTTCGTTGTCTAGATGTTGCAGCCATATAAAAAGACCCGTACATACATTTTGTAAACATCCGTACATCTCAAATAAAACCCGTACATATTTTAACACACCCGTACATTCGGAGTATTATTTGGCACCACGGTAGAGTAGGAGCTGGTCTGGTCAGAGGAGGCCTTAAAGAGGATGCCGGAGCCCTGTTCGTGTTCAGACAGTTTGCGTGAGTCCGTGCAGTCATTTTGTCAGTGTCGCCAGCTCTGAAGCTTATCAGAAACGATATCCGTTATTCTGAAAACTGGTTATTCAGAAAGGCTACCTAGTCTTGTGATAGTAAACTCGCGTTTAAGAACCCATCCTACCACCACACAAACCTATGTAATGTCCTCTAGAAGAGGGGGAGCTTATTGTTAGCATAACACCCGTACACCATAGATAAGACATTCTAGGATGAGACCATATTCTTCATGATCTCTGTACTGATAAGGACCAGATTTCTTCAAGAAGGGTGCATTTGGCTCATTTATAAATGGAGCAGACTCGCTACCGATATTTCACCTGGTTTCGTTATTAGCAGACTACTTCTTCTTGCAATATATCACCCTCTGAATCGAATTTGGCCTTCTTTATACCCTCAGCATTGCCTTTATCTACGTCTTCTCGCAGATTGCAACTTGACTTCTTCTCGCAGATTGCAGCTTAACTACTTCCTTGTCTTCTACCTCGACTTCTTCTCAGCTTCTATTCCCTGCTCTCTTCTTTGTTTCTTCCTACGCTGGTTCGATATTGCCTTTATTGTAATATATAAATAACACCCTTACATTATGGTACACTTTTCGTCCTGCTTGACTTGCGGATTCTGAATCGATTCGATTTCATCAATTAATACTTCGAATGACTTGCTGATGTTAACGTCGTCCCTCACCGAGGTTTCTAAGAATTTAATGCCAAACTTTCTTGCCAACTCCTCTCCTTCTTTATATTCAACCTGTCTCTGATAGTTCAAATCACACTTATTACCTATCAATACCATGGGAACATTATCGTTACCCATAGAATTCAAAATTTTGTCTCTAATAACTTCCACCAATTCAAATGACTGCTTCGAAGTAACCGAGTACACCACCAAGTATCCATGGATACCGATCAAATGCTTTTCGTTCATGATGGAGAACTCATCCTGCCCCGCGGTATCAAGAATTTCAATAGCATAATCCTGATTCTTGTAGTTAATCGATTTGCTGAACTGATTTTCAATGGTAGGGTAGTACGATTCAACAAAATGGTCCTCAACGAATCTGACGGTCATGGACGATTTCCCAACAGAACGGGAGCCCACCACTGCGATCTTTCTTGCCTTTACCATGGTGTATGTGCAACAAATGCGATCTGTTGAAGAAGGTGTAATTTGGGTTATCAGAAAACTGGAAGGGACGATGGGGATGGAGTACAGATTGCGGGTTTTGCAGGTTTACAGGTTACCAAATCGGTGGTCCGATTTGTTGTTACGACTGCGACGGAAAAAGTGCAGGTTGCACCGTTTGCAGGTTGAGATATCGGCATGCCGATTCGTGCTGCGATGCGAGTCTTATCAGTGAAAAATTGTAGATAAGGGTCTAGGCGGGGAGTACGTCAGGCGAGAGGGAAAGGGAAAGGAGACGGCAGAAACGTGGGCAGAGGTCTTTAAGACGTCGATCTGAGACTCTGGAGCCTGGCCAGGTCCTCGTAAACCAGAGATAAGGAGACAATAGAGTGTAGAACTGATAGAGTGTAGAACTAGACCTTAGAATCAGGGCTTGTCTAGACCAAAAACTTAGGAGTTTCAGTTTCAATTGTAGACAAATCAGGAAAGATGAGATAAGGTTAACGGGTGACGTCGGCTAAACGCCTTAATATCGATGATAGACTACAGAGGGCGATAAATCGCAAGTTGACCTGAAAGACTTAACTACTATACACACTATAAGGCCCATTTAAGCACTTCAAGACTTGTAACCACAATAAATATCGTCAGCGGAAGTGTAAGAACAACGTAACCCCAGAATAAAACCCCAGCCATTTCCTTCTGATAAATATTGTTGAGTTGAACAATCTGAGAAAGTTGGATGGCTGGAGGAGAAATGGTAAGAATAAATGCAACTATAAGGAAAATTGGATCGTCGAGAATGGAAATTTTGATGAATTTGACACAGAGGGCAATGATGGGAAGAAGAATGATCGATGGAAGAATCATTCTTGAAAGCAAGGATCCCACCACAATCTTGGTGTAGTGACGAGATGGAGGAGGGATATCTTGCGATGGGTATAAGTTGGATCCCAACACAATCAAGATAAGGGGAATGGAGACCATACCCAACTGGTTGATGGAGTTGGTGACGGTATTCTTGACAAACGAATTGGCATCATTGAAGAAAAGGTCCTGAAGAGCAGGAACGGATGCAATGACCACGGAAACCAACATGGCGTACAATGGAGGGTTCATGAATTGAAGGAATTGTTTGATGAAAGGAAGGCCTTTGACTTTGGCCCACAACTGTTTGACGGAAATGGAGGATTTGGAACGTGTTTCGAAAGACGAGATGTCAGCATCATCGTCGTCGTCGTGAACCACGGATTCTCCGCTGGAGGAGTCGGGAGAGCTTGGTAAAAGTTGGGTGGTTTCGTCGATTTCGTCAGTTACGTGGAGATATTCGACATCGCCATTCTTATTGTAGTAGGTGTTCAATTCGGTATGGGATCTCTTCTTAAGTAACTTGTTGTAGCCCCAAGACCATCTCAAGATCTGGCCAAGTTGTTGGAAAATCAATAAGTAAAGGATACCTCTACTGGCGACTTTGTCAGGAGTGTCGCCTTCGATGTCGTCCCAAAGCAAATCGGGCAAAGTGTACGATAACGACATGGTAAGCGACACTGGCAACGAGTTGGAGTTACCGAATACGGCCATTGCGGTGACGTAGTCAGATTCGGGCTCATTCAATTCAAATAAGTGGCCGACTACTCTGGAGCAGAGGAAGGAGATTCCTGTGGAAAGACCGTAGAACACGGGGATAATGACGATATCGGCCATTTTCTGGAAGGATAGCGAAGGGGCAAGTTTGGTGAACACCAAGCAAGGCGTGAAGAGGTCGACATTCAACTGGGAAATGACTTTTTGGCCCTTGACATTAAGAAGACCAGATTTGGCCGCCAAAAACCCAGCAAAACAGATGATCACCACCTCTAGCACGGCCTCGAACGTGAGAAGGGAGATCTGTTGGAACGAAAGGTCGGACGATACTGGCGAGTTATCTTGCGGCGCTGGCGATAGGGATAGTAGACTTAATAACATGAAGGGAGATGAACTGATAGGAACAAGAAGAGAAGAGAGAAGAAGGAAAAAAATGAAAAAAGGTTATGAAAAAAGCCCGTATATATAAAAAAAAAATAGCGATGTGGCGCCATCAAAATATTTATATCTGCAAAGACAAAAACCTACTTATCGCATGCCACAAAGAAGGAAACCCATACAAACCAGCAAAAACACTCCGGACTACGCCAGAAATGTGATAGGGAAACAAATACCAAATGTGGGATGTCAGGCTACGGTGTTAAATCGGTGGTGCCCGTGCTGCGAATTAGATGCTTAGATGAGATCCCGGCAACGGCCAAGCGAGGATCTGATCTGGATGACCAGAAAGTAAGTAGAGGAGTGGGCAGATAAGGAGGGCAAAACAGAGGAACAGAGGGTAGGCAGAAAAGGGAAGGGCAACGGTCAGGTCAGCCCAGAGATCAGAGGTATGGAGGCAGAGTTTTGGCAAAGTTTTGGCAGAGCTTTTGCCAGGGCATCGGCTCCTTATCTAACCTGCTCCACGTGCTGGTGAAATTGGGCGGACTGCAAAATGATGATGGGCTGTGAGAAACCCAGTTACAAAGAGAGGAGAATGCCAGAGCTGAGAATGGGGAGGGGACACGGGAGAGATAAGGGAAGAGAGGAGAAGCAACGTAGAAGATAAGGCAGAGAAGAGCAATAACAGACACCGAAAACAGAGGAATGCAGAAAACACTGAAAACAGAAACCAGAAAAACAGAAAAATCGGAAGACAGAAAACAGAAACGCAGAGAAGACCACACCAGGAGGTACGGAGGTACAACCACCGACAACACCCAATGGCCCCGGTTCGAAAGTGGAGAACCCTGCTGAAACCACTGGTGCCACCGCAACCCACTGGTCCCACCGCAACCCACAACTTTGGTCCCAAAGCCTACATTGTCTTCCTGAGGAGAGGCCCCTGAAGTTGCTGGTGCAGACCACTGACGAGTCATCACGTGCCGGCCGATAAGAGATGATGCACGGAAGCCGCAGCGCGCATGAGACCTTGAAGCCCGCACCCGTACACCAGAAGATTCCGAGTTTGCAAATTCCTACGCCCGTGCATCCGGTTACCCGCACCCGTGCATCCAAGCTCCTACACCCGTGAATTTTTCCCACATCCGTACCTCCCATCGCACCCTGTCAGTCAAAACCAAAACAAACAACCAAAACTTTATTTCCTTCCTCTTTCTCCATCCTCTTACATCACCACATCTCCTCCGATGGTCCTACCGGCCCCCCCTATAGCTACTTCGAGCCCGCCGGTGTCGCCCTCAAAGCCCGGGACCCTGGTGGCCTGGTACAACAAGGGCTTTGATGACTCGTACGAGCAAGAAACTCCTCCAAAAAAACTAAATCACTTCAATTTCGAACTAGCTGGTGCTTCTACTCCTCTTGGGGCGAATAATTCCATGACCTTCCTGTCTCCCATGAAGAAACTTAACAATTTGCACCTTAATCCCATAGTAGATGGAGAAGATACGCCCAAAATCAACGAAAATGACGAAAATGACGATAGTGACTACGGTTTAGGTAACCAAACCATCCACGAATCATCCAGCAGTGATGGCGAATACTCCCAGAACTCTCCCCCGGTATTTGTCGGGTCCAGAAAGCGGAAAAGGGTAGTCGAATCACCCATGGTCATCACTCCTACTGTAACCTCCAACGACTCTAAAGACTCTTATATGAAAGACATGTCGAGTATCTGCTACTCCAGTACGTCCATTTCCAAGATCAGCTTCTCCAATAGCGACTCTACTCCTTGTCCAATCCCTAGAAAGAAGCTCAAGTTCAAAAGAATCAATGTAGAAACACCATCTCAGCCTTCAAAACAGAAACGGAAACTTCTAGATCTTTCCAACTGTGTCAAAACTACTCAAATCACCCCCGAGATTCACGAAGATGACGATTCAATGAACCAGAGCATCCTAAATCTGTCGTTTGTCTCGTCTCCAGTCCACAACAATACTGAATTCTCCGCTCAAGGCCAACAAAATCAACATTCTACCCCCATCAGCCAATCAACCCCTGCCAATTCCCGTCCTCCAACGCCAAAACTCGAGGAATATGGCGAGGAAATCAACGGTTATAAGTTTGTAAAACCTCCAACCCATAGCCAATTTAACTACCAAACACCTCCCAATAGATACGGACCATTTACCACCTCACAACAAGCCAAACAATCGCTTGATTCTGGCAACTTTGAAGAGACATTCAGTACCATCAAATCAGACGTAAGCAGCAACAAACAGGGCTCATCCAAATACAAAATCGTAGGAGAGTTTCCTGTTACTTCAGCAGGACTCATGAATGAATCTGATGAAGACCTCCATATTGCTGATAAACGTATAAACGATCCTTATTTGAACGATAATCTGACGTTGGATGTGCTGCTGATACGAGCAGAATATCAAAATTCGACTAAACTTCCACTCCTTGAGGTATTTGAAGCCGAATCTCCCACCAAAGAACACCTACTCGAGCTTATTAACGATGGAAAGTCGGTGCAAGAGTTTTACAATCACATTGTAGAGAAATCGGATATAAAAGAGTTTGTCCGAAAGGACAGAATCAGATGGCATCCAGACAAATGGCTTAACAAGCAGGATCCTGTTTTGGATAAACAGGTCATTGACAGTCTTAGTCAAGTTCTTAACGGAATCGTTGAGTCCTACGACTAATATCCGTTTCTACGAACTAATGAACATATATATACCCTAGGCTTCGGCCTCTAGACACTATGGTTTCGCCTCATACGAATTAATGAACACTAACTTATGAATATCTTGTAGAAAGACTATTTTCTCATATCTAATGAAATAGAGTTCCAGTTGTTGAAATACTTCCAGTTGTTGACTTCCAGTTGTATTAGTGAATGCTACACTGAAATACAAACATTATCTATTATAGTTATACATGGCTACGGATCTTTTGGCGTCTGACTGCCTGTCTTTTCTTCATCCTCCTCTTCAATATCTTCTTCTATATCTTCTTCAATATCTTCCTCCTCCTCGTCGTTCTTCTTTGCTTCTTCTCCCTCATCAATTTCTTCATCTTCCTCCTCCTCTTCCTCCTCTTCCTCTTCACCTTCTTCTTCCTCCTCTTCTTCTTCGTCTTCGTCTTCATCTACTTGCTGTTCTGGAGGAAATTCTTCACCATTTCCTTCATTGTCCCACACTATATTGAATCTCGTCACTCTAGGCTTTTCAGCTAATATATTTCTTACAACATGCTCCACTTGCACTTTTGCTGGAGGATTTTCTCTCAATTCTTCCAGATCGTATTCGTTATTAACATAGTAACCAACTCTTACAAATTCCCTATCAGCATACGAACAACTTAGTAATATAACTGTCACTGACACCAATTCACTGGCAGGAATTAACTCTGGAGATGGAGGATCTGCCTGAAACAAAAACTTATTGATTCCAACCGGTACTGGTCCCACAAGAATCGAATCCAATTCTTGATCGTGATCTAATGAACGAGAACTTCCTACATAAGTAAGCTTCCATTCCAAATCTTCTTTTAATGGCTCTAAGCACTCAAATGTGATCTCAAACTCATACGGATCCGTGAATTTGGCCGGGTTGTTCAACACGCTGATGCCCAATAGCGACACAATCGACATTTGCCAGCAGAAGGGGTAGACTAGGGGGTTGGATTGGAAGAAACAAGAACAGTGGATGGAAGCTGGAGACTGAAATTTGTAGACGCGTATAGAACAAGTCACGTGGATAGATAAGACCCGTACCTCCATGAACATCCGTACCGCTCTCTCTTTTTCACCCGCCAAAAGCCATATCTGGCTCGGAGCAATCTCTAACTCCACTTCTACCCCTTAAACACCCATGTCGCCAGATTCTGCCGCCTCAGAGAACGGCGCCGTCAAAGCAGAACCCAATGATGTATTGGAAGACGTTGTGAATCCAGATCCGGTTCAGGAAGACGATGAAGATGCTGATGGAAACTCCAATGCCGAACTGAACAACCAGCAAAAAGACACTAAAGACTACTCCAAAATATTTGAAAAGTACCAGGAGCGATTCAATAAAGTGTATGAAACATCACAGCAGCTTTTTGTCTCCGAAAGAGCCCAAAGAGAGACTCTTAACTACTACCAAAGAAGAAATAACGCTTTGCTTGAGCTATTGAATCAGCTAGAAGACAACGAAAACACTGTTGAAATAGATGATATTTTGAACGATAATGACAAAAGTCGAATTGAAAACATCATTGAAATGAATCCCAATCTAAAAACTTTACTAGACCCTTTGTTACATCTTGAGAAAGGGAACGTACAATTGAAACGCTCATATAAAATCAATTTATTCTTACAAGAATCGATACCTGAATTGGTAAATGATGACATAGACTTGATTGAATCAAATCCACAAAGCAGTGATACTTGGATTCGTCGAAACCACCCTAATTTGGTAATTTCCAAGTACAAGCCCATAGACTTAAAACCTTCAGGAATTCGAGAAACCCTTGAGGCTCCTATTCCCCTTACGAAGAAGAAGAGAAAGATTTCAAAGGACGAAAAGTGAGATGAAGAAATGAATGTAAAGTTGAAGATAGAGTCTTCTAGACACTGCTAAGTGATGCCATAAATTGCTCAATACTACAATGAGGGCTTCAGAGACGACGATGACCTAAACATGACTTCGTATAATGCAATGTATATAAATCTATTTAATAAATGAGTTTTTACGGTCTCTTTTAACCAAGTTTTCGAGGATTTTTGTATCCTTGAACAAATCAAAGATGAAATTCTTGGTTTTGAACTCGTAGCTACCTTTATCTATAACCTTAATAACTTTTAGGAAGAGAGTGATATTTTCGAAGATCTGTGGATTCGATAGCTTGATCTTATTAAGCTCTTTCATGGCTTTCTTAAGTATTCTTGCCAGAATGATGGTACCATGAACTGAGGTTAAATGGTTGATATAATTCAAAATCTTGTCAATCAAAACTTCATTACTTTCAATAATCAAATCGTATTCGTCATTATCCACATCATCAATGGTTTGCAAGTTGATATAATCGTTGTTTCCACCAAGGCCATTTCCACTAAATAATGTGTAATACTTGATGTCTCTATAAGGATTGATATTGACAATGTTAAACAAATCCACCGAATTAGTATCCTTAGGGTAACTCAAATTTAATGGATTCTCAAAGTCAGGATTCAACATTGAACACCATCCAAGTTCATCCAAAATTTCAATTCCTTCTTGTGTGGACAGAATTTTTCCAAGTTGATAGAAAGCAATACCTCTAATTTGCCAAATAGGAGACTCGTAAAACAATTTCATGATCAAATCAATGATATTTAAGTCACTAATTGGTTCAAGAATGCTATTGTTATGATACATAGGATCTAACAATTGAATACCATGTTTGGAAGAGGCAATTTCCCCTAAAATCCATAAGTTTTGTTTTAACAAATTAAGGTAGTAGTAATATCCGATACTATTGTTACTGATAGGTTCAAGAACTCCGTTTAATTTGGGATCGTTATTACCACTTCTGACAGTATCATCATCAATTTCCGAAATCCGATGGAAGTCCGGCTGATCATAATCGTCATCTATAATAGCAGTCCCACCATCGATTGTTCGAAGATCTTCCGAATCATAACGGTGATCTCCATCGCTGGTTAATGTGGCATTATGGTGATCGAAATCTGTCTTATAGTCATTATTAAAACTACCGTTGGACTTTAATGAACCAGGGACTTTGGAATTTGAAGTAGCAACATCATTAATGAGTCTTAATTTTACCGTTACGTAATGAATTTGGTTAATTAAAAGCGTCAAATAGTCCTTATGATGACCCAAGAAATAGTTGAAACCTTCCTCAGTGGAAAGAAGAAAATGAAAAAAGTGACGGTGAATCTCATTATCAGCAGATCTCAAATATGGTAGAGATTTATGAGAAAGAGATGTTTCAATGAGTTTTAAGTAGTTGAAATTATCAAGCTTTTTGATTGCTGTTTTAATCGTGGATTCAATGTAGCGGTTGTCCAATAAATATTTGAACCCTTTCATGGTTTTACAGAAGTTCATAATTAAGATCCTTCCACTATCATGAGCATTCAATATCTTAATTGATGGTCTTAAATCAATCAAGTAATTCAAATTGCTCATGTTATCTTCTTCAATGTAAAATTGAAATAAGTAGTCAATGGACTTTTTCGAGATTTCACTATTGGTGTCATACATTAAATTAACAAGGATCTTGATAATAAAATGTTCACACTCTTTGATGTTTATCAAATTCTTCATTAAGTTGTTGACAATGTATTTCTTAATCTTGATGTTTCCTATACTTAAAGCTTTTGGTAACAACAACCGCAATTGATTATCAATAGAGAAATCCAAATGACTTAACAAATTTACAATAAGGAAGTTATTGGAATCGTCATCAACGCTTCCTTCAACAATGTTGTTAAGGATAGTGAAGAATTGCCATTGCTCAAGAATCCTGAGACCATAATTATGAGACGACAAAACACCGATAAATTTCAAATATCCAATACTCAAAGTTGATTCTAATCTTTTCTTGGAAAGTATAGGATCCTTAGCAGTAAGACCACTGAATGGATCAACTTGGGCAAAGATTTCCGACAATTGAGAAAACAATTTATTGTTTGAAAGATACTTCTTACCATTTTCCAAACTTAGAAGAGTCTCTAACAAGTTAATTCCAGCATTTAAATATTTCTTATAGTTGACTTTGGAGTTAGTGGTTTGGACATTACAAAATCTGAATTTAAAAGGGCGGAAAAATGACATTAATCTCTTGAGAAACTTTGGATTCTTTTCAACTAATTCATCAAATCTTCGAGGACTTCTTAATGGACCCTGAATTAAACTGTTGAGAAGGGTCCAATTCCAATTGTCATATTCCTTTATGGTGAGAACACGAGTGTTATTTACCAAGGACTTGAATTCTAAGTCGTCAATATTAATTTTGTACTCTAGGTTAATCTTATTGATATAATGCTTAAGCTCTGATTGCTTCAACTTGGAAATGGACTTGTTAGGGGTGATCTTGTTTCTGATGATATATTCAATCTTAGATATAGACCCAATTGATAGTAACGAGTTATTCTTATTCAATAAGAGTTGCTTTTCAATAAGTTGAGATGGGATCAATTTATTGGCTCTTTCCACAACATATCCAAATAAAAGGGTTGCCTTGTTTGTGTTCTCTTCATCAAAATTATCTTCTATTATTTCAATTAATCTCACGAGGAGTTGTCCTTGATTTATAAGGATTTGGATTAATAAACCAACATAGTGATTAACAATGTTATATTCAAAATTCTGTTCATTAATGGTATCATAACTGAAGCTGTAGTTTTCATTTTGCAAGACACTATTAAGTTTTTTGATCGACTCTCCAATGGATGAGTTTGCAACACCAGGTAAAACTTTTATCCTCAATATATCAAATACAATATCCATAATAATATTCCTTAATTTGGAGTTTTTAGTTTTCAAATTGGAGAGAAAATCGTTCAACAACTGGAAATTATCATGACTAAAACAGATCAAACCGTTCCAGTTTTTTAAGATAACGGTTATCAAAAATGAAACTCTTAAGGATTTATTAATCAAACGTTTACTAGTGGATTTGCTTTCTCTTTTTGACTTTTTGTCCTTCTTCGACTTGCTTGACTTGTTATTATTAGGAGCATTAACAGGATTACCAAACGAGTCTTTTGACTGATCTTCAAAATGAGAGTAGATGGCAATTAAGGAGTTTAAGTCAATACCATTTCTAAGAAACTTTCTCGAATCTGGAGAATCCAAAATCGTCAAAATCACACATAAACAGTTGATCGACAATTCTGATGGGGCATGAACTAAAGTATTGAGAATGATTTTGAACCCTCCACTATGGAAGATCAATTCTGGTTTCAAGAGAGCAATCTCACAGATAGTTTCCAAGCAGATTTTCTTGAAGTTCTCCGTGATAATAAAAGTATCTGAAACCGAGCCTATATTGTCATATAACGGATCATTTGGGTCTTCAGTCTCATAGTTTTCCGAGGAAAACATGTCGGGGTCGTCAATATCGTAGTTATTATTGTTATACTCAATCAATGAGATCAAACATTTTATTACTCCGATAGATAAGTTGTCAGTTCCTTGAGGTATTAGTATGAACTGGCGAATCAACTTCAATGCTTCTTCTTTCTCAAGGAGAGTGGTTCTAGTGGAAAGGGTGATAATAATGAAAATCAAGAGTTTAGACTTGATTAATGCAGTAAGAGAATCGTAATCGGAGATGGAGTATCGAAGAATACGATAGCCTATGGCCTTTATCTTTGGATTAGGATGGTATAACATAAACTGGACTCTATTGATCAAATGTTTAATGAGCAAGTCTTTCTTCAAGTTAGGGTTCTGTGAGAGTAACAACACCAAGTCGTTACCCTTCGCCAAAATGTAGTAGTCATCTTTATCTTTTGAAGAGAAGTTCTGGAGAATATCAGATAATAACCACGTCGGGCTTTCAGTACCATTAGCTTCTGATTTGAGACTAGAAATAGTAGGGTTGGAGGGTTCAGGAGTGTTGAGTGATCTGGTGGAACTATTGAGTTGTTTGAAGGAATTATTGGAGTTGTTAATGGCAGAGAATTGTTTTAATTCAACAGAGTTGATACTTAGACTGTCTAGAGTTGAGCTTCTTGTACGTATAAGGTTGCCAGTGATTTGTTTTTTGGAGTCTATTAGTTTGGTTAAGGTGTTGATAAAGGTATTACATTCTGTTATTTTAGATTTATCTGATAACGTCAGGAGTAGGTTCTTCTGATCATGAAGAAGTTCTGTGAGTTCCGTGATGGAAAGAGACGATAGGTCAATCGGGAGTTTGGAGCCCGATTTCGTGTGGGACGAGTTGATGGACACCGACCGTAGCCTGTTGGAACTCATTGTCACGAGGACTGTGGAGGAATGGATGGATAGGTTCGGCTAGTGGCTAGATAGGGTACCAAAAAGGGCACGACAAGACCGCGGTACGGATGTCCTTTGGTGCCAGGCCCGTGCACCAGGAAAAAATGCTGGGATCCGTGCACCAGGTCGCAACCACACTCCGCACCCGTTCATCCCGTTGTCAGTGTGCCGATGGCACGGACACTCGGCGTTGCATGAAGATGCCGTGGTGACACCAGACGTGGCGATGTCCACAAGCAACTTGAGCCTATTGGCGTCCAAGCGTGACTAATGGACACAACTAGGAAATTATTATCGTGGGTCATGTAGTAACGATATAATTAACCAGCACGTCACTGGGTTGTCAGTAGGCATCTGCAAATCACAGATAATAACCCATCATCAAGGTACACCCCATGTTACAGGTTAGTGCTTGCATTATCCATCAACAAGGCACACCCCGTATTGCAGGTTAGGGTGTGCATTTGCCAGTTGGGGGTCGGCATCTTTCCGGCCTCCACACCCCCCACCGCGCACCCCGAGTCGTACACCCCCAGTTGTAATTTAGTCCGTTTCATTGGCAGCGGGATTTACAGGTTAAGTCACGTATTTGGAAAATTCCCGCCAACGATCACAATTGCAACTGGGGGTGTTATCTACGCTTTGGATTTTGAGGTCGATTTTGAATTTTCATTTGCTCCTTCCTCCTTATATATAGACTTTTCTTACATTTTTTTAAATTTATTAGGTGTTTCGGATCCCCCTGAATCCATCACTATCTATCACATCATTATATACATCGCATTGATTTATCATATTTCTTAGTCCGCTTCCTGGTTATTCCCGTTCTATCGTGTTATCTACTGTCCGCCTCTGCTCTGTTTACTATGTCTGAGTCTCATAATAAAAGAAGGTTATCATTCTTTTCCTTTGGCCTGAACTCCACCTCTCTGTCCCAGCACTCTCTTAATCTCTCCACTTCTCCTGGTGCCTCGGTTCCTCATGTCAAGACCATCGAAGCCTCGCCTTCTACCAACGTTAACCCTCCTGCTCAAGGTTTCGACAACAAAAAATTGTCGTCGGCTCTGTCGTTAAGCTACAATAACAACCAGGATTTATCGGAAAACCCTGATTCCAATATATTTGAACGTTCGGTTCAAGAATTCATGTTTGAACCTCCTTCAAAACCCATGCGGAAACCTTCTGTGGCCAATATTAGTCGTCAAAACTCCATGTTAATTAAAAATGAGGACCTTATTCCTCCTGCTCTTGATGCTACTACTTCGATTTTCAATGATAAAGATACTAACTTGGATGATGTTGAAATGATCTACTCTAATCGTCGTAACTCGTCGGTATTGGGCTTAAATATGGCTCTTGGAAGACCTTTCACCCCCTCAAGAAAAAACTCTGTATACTCCATGTCCCAACAGCTCTCTAGCCCCTTGGAAAGAACGGCTTCCAACTTCCAACAGCCTCAACCACAACCTCAACAACAACCTCAGTCCCCAGTATCTCCTCCAAAGCTTACCAGTTCCAAATCATCCCTCAGCTTCTACTCCTATGCTGATATGATCAATAATGATGAATACGCTCGTAGACCTTCGTTCAAACAATCATACTCTCAGGGTATCGTGCCAACTGTTGGCCGTAAACAATCTGTTTCCTCTAATTTCAGCCCATTAAACCTTAATTCCACCTCAACCACCTCCCTCAAGTCAAAACCTTTCACCAGTCAATCACAATTGTCCCGGCAATTGTCACTCAAGAAGGGTAAACCTCCTCTTACTGCTCAAACCAAGGTAAACCAAAAAGTGGCGAAGTCTCCCTCATCTGCCACCAAAACAAGTCCTAGTAAATTCTTAATTAGTCCTGAATCGTCGGACTCGGAAGATAATGAAATTTACTATCCAGCTCTTAATAGCTTAACCAAGCGTAAATCACTTAGCTCACAAAATTCTCAACTTAATTCAATTCTCGATGACGAAAGTTTGGTATCGTCTTCTATTGGTGATTGTATTAGACAATCAACCACTGAAATTAATGGTCATTAAACATATTTATTTTTCTTGTTAAAAAAAAAACCTTTTAAAAGCGTGAAGTGTGTGCATTGTATTCTATTCGGGACCAATGAAATTCATTATGTCGATATGTTTTTCCTATATATTTAGTTCAGATTTGTTATTTATCAATATATGTTAAAGACGAGCAGAGCTGATAAAACTCATACTGAAGTGATTTCGCTCAGTATCCTCATCTTTAATATACTACAATTCTGGCTTAGGAGCTATTCTGGTCATCCTTTATGTTAAATACGCTACAATATTCATTTAGAACTCAATATTAGAGTAGACTGTTTCTCATTAAATAGTTATTAGGAAAGGTAGTTCTTTCTGTTGGCAGTTCTGGTAAATCTTCTTAATTGCCATTCTACATCAGCATCCTTATTATCTATTAATCCCAATTTCAACTCGTACAATCTCATTTCAAATCTTGGTCCGATTTCACTTAATTCAATTCCATCCTTGGTCTTTATGTATATATGGTGTCTGACCGATATGAAATCATCATTATTGATAAAGGTTATGACTCTACTGCTATCCTTCTTTACTCCTGGAGGAAACAAGTGCTTTAATATCTTTTCTACTCGTTCTCCGAGCTTACTGTTGAAGTTTTCAAAGATCAAATGAGGATAACTCTCTGAAATATTACCCATCTGGGGCAAATCATGTCTTAATTTGACGTTATGTAATGTGAAAATTGCTGAAGGACCATGAGGAAAATGGGAAATGGTAATGGAAGTTGGTACACCACGATGTTCGTGCAATACTATCAAGTCAGTGATGGCAGTTTTATTACATGATTGCACCAAATCTGGTATTATATAGTTACCACGATTCAATTTTAACGAATTTGGGAACATCAACTTGATCTCTTTACTGAACTGTAAGAGCTTCACTGATGGGTTTCTGGAGGTAGTGATGATAAGTTTGGGTTCACTTATACCACTTAATGCACTATATTCATCATCGATGTCATCCTGGATACTTTCGTCATATATAAAGTTCTTTTGAAGTTCAGCATCTTCACTGAGCTCTTTAGATAATGGCTTACCACTGGCCAAAGCAGCCTTAAGCTGCTGTCTTTTTTCAGTCTTGCTGGACTCCTGAAGCTCGAGTGCTTTACGGTAGAGATACTCTCTTCTCTCTCTTGCCTGTCTTCTAATCATGGTGGTTTGTTGCAAAATAAGATGAGCAGCTCATCGTAATGAACTTTTTTTTTCATATAGTAGTTCCGCATTTTGCTTCCTACCACTGAACTGCGATGGGATCAAAAACCTGTACCGCTCGCGCTCAAACACCCGTACCCCTCATCAAGCAAACCCACCCGCACCGCTAACAGACCCCCATGTTGCAAAACTGCAAATTTGTCTTCTCCTCTCTAAGCGCCTTCGGTGAAGTGGTTCCCGCCAATTGCTTAGTCATCTGCGGAGTTTCCCTTTTAAGGGATGATCGATACCTTTTTCGACATATTATTAAATATGCAAATGAAGATCACGGCCAGGGGTGGGGTTGATCAATATAGTATCCTACAGCGACGGAGATTAATCCTTATGTGTGCATCAAGTCCGATCATGAAGTATTTTAGAGAACAAATTTTGCTGATCTCATGTACACCCCCTACTACAGTCTCCACTTCTACAGAATAAATGCGTCCAACGGATTTATTGTTCTATATGCAGCCAAAATACATGTCTAATTGGCGAAATGGATTTTAATGTTGCTAGTGTTGTTGCTTGGGGTACCCGAGGTGATATTTGTGGCAGGTATTGAAGTCACTGCTTCCGCCTGTCGTATGTCATCCAACTCATGTTCTTCGTCTGATACCTGGCGAACAGTGTATTGTGGAATATGCAGTCTGGTAGATCTGGTTGTTGAAGGTCTTCTCCTACTCATAATTCTGTCTATCATAGGAAGATTGGAGGCCAGTCGGCTAATCATTCTTCTGAGTCCTGTACCGTTATTACCGGGATCGGTGGAATTGGTCATTTGTCGTTCAAAGGTGGTATTTCTTCTTATAGCATGATTCTCTTGAATCTTATCTCTTCTCTGCATATTATCATCGGGGATCATAATAGCTCTATCAAGCGAGTAGGGTAACCCTCTATGTCTTCCTCTGATCATCATGGCAATAATTACGAGCTTTGATATAACGCTAAACTTGGCGGAGAATGATTGGTCACGGCCAGGATATCCTAATGACAAACCAACTGTCCCATAAGCACTGATAATTTCAAATAAAATGGAGAAAACTGAAAAGCTAACGTCCCCCTTATTCAATTTACCCCCTTCAGCAATACAAATGATAAACAATCCAAGGAAAATAAACCACAAATCAAAGGATAATTGGTTTCGCAAATGGGTTCCAACAAATGTTTTTGGTGATTTTTCCAAATCCTCTGTTTCTGGATCCTCTTCTTTGAGATAAAGTCCTAAGGATTGTTCTTCATAAACATTGGTTCTTCTAATGGAAATAGCCAATGGTAACACGGAAATATACATCATCAACATATAACTCACTTGAACTGCTGGATGTAATTTTGATAAGTCAATGACAGCAAATCCAGCAGTTCTTGTACTGAAGGCCTGGAACAAACCATCCATAATTCTGTAACCTACCGGTATTTCGGTCAAATATTTATTGCCCAAGTCAAGAATAATGAAAAGCACCAAATCCACTGCGTTCAACACAACCAAAATCGTGAATAACCACCATGTAGGCACTGAAGGGAACAATAACGTGAAACAACGACGAGGGTGATCCAATAAAAATCCCAATGATTCTTTCAATAATGATAAGGGTCTCGCAATTATAAATAAAATCCAGATCAAGAAACGAAGAAAGACTGGGAACCCGGTATTACCAATGACAATGAAGAAAGACATGAAAACCATCACGTAAATGGAGGTATTAAAACTTTGCATGGAATTGGCAGTCAACGTAAAACCCAAATCATTGAATGACGATTGGGCTGTAAAGAACCCCCACCATGTAGGAGATACTCCGTTACTTCTGATCACTTCAATATAGTTAGGTTGATTTTGGATCCAGGGAACGAAGATCAAAAAGGCAATTATATGGAAGCCAATGTAGTAGAATAGCAAGATCTTGATCAATAGTTTCACGGCACGATACTCTACACCACCTAACTCTTCCTTCTGAGGTTCACTCAAATGGACGAAGGTGGAGTTTCTACCCACTGTAGGGACCCATGATAAATAGTTGGTACTCATGGTTCTTCTTAACGAGTTCTCGTCGCTGTAAAAATCATCTTCTTCGTCGTCACTATCTTCGTCGTCGAATTCAGTAGGCACATTGGTAGTACCACCTCCGCTATTGTCAAAGTCACCACTCAAACGAGAGTTTATCTTATGGAAAACTGCTGGAGTCTTAATTCTTTTGATTCGACCCATTCCATTGAATTCTCGTTTCTTCTTCATGAACTTTTCGAATGTAGGCGACTTGGAGAGAAACGTCTTTCTGGTACCAGGAGTCACTTCCAAGGTGTTGGAACGCTTACCAAACTTCTCACCACCCGTGGCATCAGTTGATGGTAGCACAAGGTTCGACTGGGCCCTCTGAATATGAGGCTCCTCATCGTCGTCGTTCACTTTGTCAGTGTTGACCTTGGTGGTTTCCTGGTTATCATCTGAGTCTTCGATAGCATGTTCGTTGTCGTCAGTGAGCTCGTGTTCTTCATCCTCGTCATCATCATCGTCCTCATCGTCGTCTTCGTCTTCATCGTCACCATCTTCAGGATCTCCAGCATCATCTTCCTCTCCGTCTTCATCATGGAAGGTATTCAGTTCGTCTTCACTGTCAATTGAAGCGTCTTCATCTACAATATCATTTGTAAGCAGAGACAGTGACAATGTACGTTTATGACCAGGAGCAGAGTTTGAGAATGACTTTCTGAGCTTGGACCACTTCTTCGAATGACGTCTTTTACGACGTCCATGGTGTCTAGAAGGAGCATTATGACTTGCCATCCATTTTTTGAAAGGTCTTTCGGTGACGTTGAACTGGATTTGAGTAGGAAGTCTCTTTTTTGTAAAAATGGGATTATGACTGTCCTTTTCGATTTCATTGGGAGATTTAATGATCAAAACATCGCCGTCATCCTCACCATCTGCTGCGGCTGGTGATCTAGTAGGAGAGCTGTGTCTATCGTGAGAGTGTCTTCTAGAGGTGCCGAGACCATTTAACTTATGATGTTTATCCTGTAACATGGCAATGGACCGATACATATCCGAAGGTTCAATTTCGTCACGAGGCTTTTTGACAGGATGAGGAAGATTTCCAAATCTGATTCCATCATCCTCATGGTGTGGAGGAGGTGGGGTGGATTCTTTCAATGGAGAATTTGGTGATAATCGGTCCTCATCTGGAGGAGCAAGACGGGTTCTTGCTGGGTGATCGTCGTCAGAATCACTAGGTTCACTGATATGGACCACTTCATTATTAGCTACAAGATGGTTTTCTGGAATTGTAGATGACGACTGGGGCGAATTATTCAGAATATTGATGCCTTCATCATCTTTTAGGCTGGGACTGGAAGCACCGTGATCGGCCGTGTTCTCGTGGTATTTGCTCGGAGACTGTCGAAGTCCTAGACCCTGGTTGTTTACGGTATTAATTCTGGTGGAGTCAAAAGACATGGTTCTGGCCGCCAAAGTTGCGTTACGTCTCATTTTGAAGTTCAATTTGGAAGACTCTTTGATATTATCGAAATGGCGTTCAAACCAGTAGAGTCTGACGAATAAAAGGGACCCGTGGATGAAAATTGGGGTGGTAAGGGTAGCAAAGATGTAGACAATTAATTGCTGATAGAGGGTCATATCATTAAAATTGATGGTATTAAGTCCTGCTTGTGTAGATGCACCGGAAGCGGTGAATAGGATATCAATATAGGCAAAGTTATGAACTGGATAAAGGAGAATAGAACCCAAGAATGCCATGAAGGTGATATAAAAGTAATGAACGGCCCTGAAATTGGGGAACAAGATTTTGGCATACGGATTGATGTGCAGGGCAGAATCATGGATGAAGTTTCGAATTTTTAGTCCTATAGTCAGCCGGGCCCGTCGTTGTTGGAAATCTTTCCACAACTGGGTAAGTTTATTACCCATTCTAATGCTATATAACGACCCAAATGACGGAAATTATGAAGAAATGAAAATAAATTAGTACGGTACCAACTTTCCTGATGATACCTCAAAGAATCTGATTGATAAATGGTAGATTACCGATGATAAATGAAGGGAAACCGTCTACTTTTAAAGGATAAAAGAGATGGCATCGTTTTTTCCACAGACCGCTAACCATTTTGTGTCATCATAATACAACTTTTTTTTTTCGCTAGCTGAGGGTGAAATTTGGGACCAAGCCTCATGGCCATGGGGGATATTTACCAGAGCGGAACATTAAATAGGCTGAGGAACACAACAGAGCCCCTTAAGTTGCCAAATAACCGGTCGGGGCAATTGTTGAAGCAAGATAGTCGAAGGAACCTTGTTAATTACCGCAAAATCGGGTGCACGGGTGTGGAACCAAGAGGATATGTCGGACCAGGGGCCCTAGATCGTGGGCAAGTCGGCTGGTGGAGTTAGACAATATGGAACCAGACGGAGGGCCGCCAGCTTGTAGATGCCTAATTTGGCAGGTATGGGCAGTGCGTTGACGTATGTACAATTGGGTGCACGGGTGCAAAACAACGGTGTCAAGGCATGAAAGGCATAGAAAGGGAGCTGCTTTGGCAGGACAGTAGGGGCTAAGGAGTAGTTATGTATAGAGGGATAGGTGATCAGGAAATGACAGGTGATGAGTTTGGGAAAAGACTGTTCGTGACATAATTCAGAGTATAGATATATGTCTGATCTTGGCCTGGCCTATAGATCATGTAAAAGATCGTAGCGTAGTGATCATAGAGAAGTGGCTGCAAAGTCTATCTGGAGTCATTCCTAAAAGATACTTTTATGTCGTAACTAAATATTACTATCGGTTATACCTACTTTTCATTCAAGTCTGTGAATCCGATTGCCAGATGCATACAATTTTCAGGTTTTTGACAAACTTTGCCAGAATTCCACAAAATGTTCACAGTTAAAATCTCAAATAATAAAACTAAATAATAGAACCTATCTAAACTAATACTAAAAATTAACACATCGATAGTTCACAGGTCAAGCCAAATGCCTCCTTCTACTTTTGCAGCTTCACCACTACATCCCTTCAGTATTTACACAAAATCAATGGCCCTCGCTGAGGTTTCCCTCTCAATTCTCCTAACGGCACTTTCATCGCCTTGGGTGACATAACGGTTTTTGCTGAAGCAAACTAGGCATCTCAAGCTTTGCCCTAAAAGCTGGAGAATACGAGATGTGTTACAAAAACCCGGTTCACAAAAATACAGTTTACGTCTTCATCATTACAGTTACTCACGAAACACAAAAGACTGCAAAAAACATCAGTATTCCTCTTCCTCTTCTCTTCCTTCTAATACCTCCTCTTCTAATCTCTCCACCACACTCACTCAGTGCTACCATGGGGCCACTGTCCTGGTGTTTTAGCTACTCTCTTGAACCCCCCATTTGCCCCTCCATCTCCTAGTTTCCGCCTATTACCGGTTGACCTCGAGCACTTGACGTCCTGCACACACGTCTGCAACTACACTGACGTCCTACGTTTGGCACGTGACTCACCGAATTCCGGTGGTTTTGCACGCGATGAGACAAAATTTTTTTTTTCTTCTCCTTGTATATAAGGAAGGACATTTAGCTCCTGCCATTTACTCTGGAGAAATTATTTCTCTCTCTCTCTTTCTTCTCTCTTCTCCTCTCTCTCTTTCTCTCTCTCTCTCTCCTAACTACGAGCATTTTCCAGCAGTTGCTATCTTGTTGATATATTGCTGATCGTTGCAAAATAAGTAAGTACTGAACTTTTAATGCCCTGAAGTTAGAGAGAGAGTTTAATTGGACACTAGTCCTAGTAGACTCGTAAAATTTTGGAATTACCCAGCACTAAAAGGTGTGACGGCACGAAACCACTAATCTCGAGCAGAATGCATGGTTAGCTTATGTCTATCTCAAGTTCAGCTCTTGATTAATGGTAATTGTGACTCTGAAGAAACATATGGGATGAGTGAAAAATTTGAAAAATTGTCATTGATCTGAATATCAATAAAAAAGCACATACAGATTGAGTCAGAGCAATGGGATCATATCGATTTGGAACAGCTGAAGTTTGATATCGTTTTGACATATACCAATGTCATCACGATGATAATTCCAGCTTCCTTGTCTTCTTATTCGTCTTTCGATCCCATCTTTCTGTTCGTTCTTGTGGCCTGGGCCCTTGCTCTTTTGCTCTCCAGTTTTCAATTTTTCATTGATTCTCACTCATCTCAATATTTTTTTCACTCATCTCATCGTACTTCTCTAACTTTACCTCCCCTGTTTTTCATACTAACCTATTCAGTTGCCCTCTAATTGATTGTTTCCCCCACCAATCATTTATTCATTGCATTAGAAGTATTCATTTCCCCTAAATAACTTCGTAGACAACAGAATATCCAAGATGGTTAACGTATCTGCTCCAATCGCTCCTCCAATGGAATCCACCGGTGACCGTTTGATGACTTTGCAAACCAAAGATGGTCTTACCTTACAAGGTTACTCCTTTGGTGCTCCAGTCACTGCTGCTGGGGAAGTTGTGTTCCAAACCGGTATGGTTGGTTACCCAGAATCCATTACTGATCCTTCCTACGAGGGTCAAATTTTAGTCATCACCTACCCTTTGGTGGGTAACTACGGGGTCCCTGACCGTGAATTGAAAGACGACCTTGTCAAGGACTTGCCTAAGTACTTTGAATCGAACCACATCCACATTGCTGGTTTGGTTGTGGCTCATTACACTGAAGAATACTCTCACTACTTGGCTACTTCTTCTTTGGGTCAATGGTTACAAGAAGAAGGAATCCCTGCTATGTACGGGGTCGACACTCGTGCTTTAACCAAGGTTTTGAGAACCCAAGGTTCCACTTTAGGTAGATTGGCTTTGCAAAAGGCTTCTGTCACCGAAAGTGTCAAGCTCTTGGGAGTTTCCGACTGGGAATCATCATTTGATGTTCCAGAATACGACGATCCAAATGTCAAGAATTTGGTTGCTAAGGTTTCCATCAAAGAACCAAAGCTTTTCACTCCTCCAAGTGACATTGCTAAGACCGATAAGTCTGGTAAAACCATTAGAATTTTGGCCATTGATGTTGGTATGAAATACAATCAAATTCGTTGTTTCGTCAACCGTGGGGTTGAATTGAAAGTTGTCCCATGGGATTACGACTACTCCGAGGAAAAATACGATGGTTTGTTTATCTCCAATGGTCCTGGGGATCCATCTGTTATGCATGATGCTGTTGCCAACTTGAGAGCCGTGTTGAGAGAAGGAAAAACTCCAGTTTTCGGTATCTGTCTTGGTCATCAATTGTTAGCCAGAGCCACTGGTGCTTCCACCTTGAAATTGAAATTCGGTAACCGTGGTCACAATATTCCATGTACTTCTACTATCTCCGGAAGATGTTACATCACCTCCCAAAATCATGGTTACGCTGTTGATGTCAACACTTTGGCTGATGACTGGAAGGAATTGTTTGTTAACGCCAATGACGGTTCTAATGAAGGTATCTACCACGAAACCAAACCATACTTCTCGGTTCAATTCCATCCAGAATCTACTCCTGGTCCAAGAGACACTGAATTCTTATTCGACGTTTTCATCCAATCTGTTATTGACTTCAAAAACACCGGAATTTACAAACCAGTTGAATTCCCAGGTGGAAAATTGGCTGAAAACAGAGCTGCTCATCCTAAGGTTGATGTTAAAAAGGTTTTGGTCTTGGGTTCTGGTGGTTTGTCCATTGGTCAAGCTGGGGAATTCGATTACTCCGGTTCTCAGGCCATTAAAGCTTTGAAGGAAGAAGGTATTTACAGTGTTTTGATTAACCCTAACATTGCTACCATTCAAACTTCTAAAGGTTTGGCTGACAAGGTCTACTTCTTGCCAGTTACTCCAGAATTTGTCAGAAAAGTTATTCAACACGAACGTCCAGATGGTATCTACTGTACTTTCGGTGGTCAAACTGCCTTGAACGTTGGTATCAAATTAAAGGATGAATTCGAAAGCTTGGGTGTTAAAGTCTTGGGTACTCCTATCGACACTGTTATCACTACCGAAGACAGAGAATTATTCGCTCAAGCCATGGACGAAATTAACGAAAAGTGTGCTAAATCTGCTGCTGTTTCTACCGTCAGTGAAGCTGTTGATGCTGCTAACGACATTGGTTACCCATTGATTGTTAGAGCTGCTTTCGCCTTAGGTGGTTTAGGTTCTGGTTTCGCCGATAACGAAGAAGAATTGGTTGCCTTATGTAACAAAGCCTTCGCTACCTCTCCTCAAGTTTTGGTAGAAAGATCCATGAAAGGTTGGAAGGAAGTTGAATACGAAGTTGTTCGTGATGCCTTTGACAACTGTATTACCGTGTGTAATATGGAAAATTTCGATCCTTTGGGTATTCACACTGGTGATTCCATTGTGGTTGCTCCATCCCAAACCTTGTCTGATGAAGACTACAACATGTTGAGAACTACTGCTGTTAACGTTATCAGACACTTGGGTGTTGTTGGTGAATGTAACATTCAATATGCTTTGAATCCATTCTCAAAAGAATACTGTATCATTGAAGTTAACGCTAGATTGTCTCGTTCTTCTGCTTTGGCTTCTAAAGCTACTGGTTACCCATTGGCTTATACTGCTGCTAAGTTAGGTTTGAACATTCCATTGAATGAAATCAAAAACTCCGTTACCAGATCTACCTGTGCTTGTTTCGAACCTTCTTTGGATTATGTTGTTGTGAAGATTCCAAGATGGGATTTGAAAAAATTCACCAGAGTTTCATCCTTGTTATCCTCTTCTATGAAATCCGTTGGAGAAGTCATGTCTATTGGTAGAACTTTCGAAGAAGCTATTCAAAAGGCTATTAGATCCACTGACTACCAAAATCTTGGTTTCAACAAGACCGCTGCTTTGATGTCTATTGATATTGACACCGAATTGCAAACTCCTTCTGATCAACGTCTTTTCGCCATTGCCAATGCTCTTTCCGACGGTTACTCTGTCGATAAAGTTTGGAAATTAACCAACATCGACAAATGGTTCTTGAACAAATTAGATGGTTTAATCAAATTCGGTAACAAGGTTGCATCTTATGGTACCAAGGAAAACTTACCAGTTCCTGTTTTAAGACAAGCTAAACAACTTGGTTTCGAAGATAGACAAATCGCTAAGTTCCTTAACTCTAATGAAGTTGCTATTAGAAGATTAAGAAAAGAAGCTGGTGTCATTCCATTCGTCAAGCAAATTGATACCGTTGCTGCTGAATTCCCTGCCTTTACCAACTACTTGTACATCACCTACAATGCTGATTCCAATGATGTTGCTTTTGACGAACATGGGGTCATTGTCCTTGGTTCCGGTGTTTACAGAATTGGTTCTTCTGTTGAATTCGATTGGTGTGCTGTGAGAGCCATCAGAACCTTGAGAGAAAATGGCTGCAAGACTATTATGATCAACTACAACCCAGAAACTGTTTCTACTGATTATGATGAAGCTGATAGATTATACTTTGAAACGATCAACTTAGAAAGAGTTTTGGATATCTACGATTTAGAACAATCCTCTGGTGTGATCATTTCTATGGGTGGTCAAACCTCTAACAACATTGCCTTACCATTACACCGTCAAAATGTTAAGATCTTAGGTACTTCTCCAGAAATGATCGATTCCGCTGAAAATAGATATAAATTCTCGAGAATGTTGGATAGAATTGGTGTTGATCAACCTGCCTGGAAGGAATTGACTTCTATTGATGAAGCTGAAGAATTTGCTGAAAAGGTTTCTTACCCAGTCTTGGTCCGTCCTTCTTACGTTTTGTCTGGTGCTGCTATGAACACTGTGTACTCTAGAGCCGATTTAGCCTCTTACTTGAGTCAAGCTGTTGATGTTTCTCCAGATTACCCTGTGGTTATTACCAAATATATTGAAAACGCTAAGGAAATTGAAATGGATGCCGTTGCTAAAGACGGTAAGATGATCATGCATGTTGTTTCTGAACACGTTGAAAATGCTGGTGTCCACTCTGGTGATGCTACTTTGATTGTTCCTCCTCAAGATTTGGATCCTGAAACTGTCAGAAGAATTGTGGAAGCTACTGCCAAAATTGGTAAAGCTTTGGACATTACTGGTCCTTACAATATTCAATTCATTGCTAAGGATAATGATATTAAGGTTATTGAATGTAACGTTCGTGCTTCTCGTTCTTTCCCATTCATCTCTAAGGTTGTTGGTACTGATTTGATTGAAATGGCCACCAAAGCCATCATGGACATGCCAGTGACTCCTTACCCAGGTGAAAAACTCCCAGAAGATTACTGTGCCGTTAAGGTTCCACAATTCTCCTTCTCTAGATTGGCTGGTGCTGATCCTGTTTTAGGGGTGGAAATGGCCTCTACTGGGGAAGTTGCTACTTTCGGTAAGAACAAGTACGAAGCCTACTTGAAATCATTGATTTCTACTGGATTCAAATTGCCAAAGAAGAACATTCTTTTCTCCATTGGTTCCTTTAAAGAAAAACAAGAATTATTACCTTCTATCAAGAAATTACACGAATTAGGTTACAAGATCTTTGCTACTGCTGGTACTGCTGATTTCATCAAAGAACATAATGTTCCTGTTCACTACTTGGAAGTTTTAAGTAAAGAAGAAGACCAAAAATCTGAATACTCTTTGACTCAACATTTGGCTAACAACTTGATTGATTTATACATTAACTTGCCTTCTGCTAACAGATTCCGTCGTCCTGCCAGTTACATGTCCAAGGGTTACGAATCTCGTCGTTTGGCCGTTGATTACTCTGTTCCATTAGTTACCAATGTTAAGAATGCTAAATTGTTGGTTGAAGCCATTGCTAGAGACATTGACTTAGAAGTTTCTAACATTGATGCTCAAACCTCTCACAAGACTGTTGTTTTACCAGGTTTGGTCAACATCACTTCTTTCGTTCCTTCATTCGATGACTTCCAGTCTGCCAGTAAACAATCTCTTCGTGCTGGTTTCACTTACAACGCTTTCTTGCCTCAAACTATCGGTGGTTCAACTGTTACTGACTTGGAATCGTTAGCTGAAGCTATTGACTCTGCTGCTAAAGGTGCTCACACTGACTACTCTTTGTACATTGCCGCTTCTGAAACTAACGTTGAAGAAGCTGCTGAAGCTGCTGACAGTGCCAGTGCTTTGTTCATTCCTTTCAATGACTTCGTCAAATCCAAGGTTTCTTCTATCTCTGCCCACTTTGCTTCGTGGCCAGAAAACAAGCCAATTGTCACTGATGCTAAAACCACTGATTTGGCCTCTGTCTTGTTGTTGGCTTCCTTGCACAACCGTTCCATCCACATTACTGGTGTCTCTTCTAAAGAAGACTTGGACTTGATCAAAATGGCTAAAGACAAGCAATTGCAAGTCACTTGTGACGTTGCTGTCTACTCATTATTCTTGAACAAAGATGATAACAAGAACTTACCATTCTTACCATCATCTATTGACCAACAAGCCTTATGGGATGGATTAAGTGACATTGACTGTTTCTCCATCGGGGTTGTTCCTTATGTGGTTTCTAAAGCCACCAACAACGTTGTTGTTCCTGGTTTGGGAATCACTGAAGCTTTACCATTATTGTTCTCTGCTGTGCAAAAGGGTAAACTTACCATTGAAGATATCACCAAACGTTTCCACGACAATCCTATCAAGCTTTTCAACCTTCCTAAACAAGATGCTGTTGTTGAAATTGATTTAGACAGAAGCGTTCATTCTATCAGAAAATTGACTTACTCTCCATTCGAAACTAAGAAATTACAAGGTACTATTGACAGAGTTTCTATTCATGGAGAAACTGTTTGTTTGGATGGTGCTATCTTATCCAATGCTATTGGTAAGCATGAAATTGCTCCAAGAGGAAGACTCGGATCTGTTGCTTCTCCAAGCACTCCACAGTCTCCAGTTCTTGGTAAGAAAACTAGAATGTCTTTCTCTGAATCTGGTAATTTCCGTCGTCCATCTATTCACAAGGACCAACCAGCTCCAGCTATCTTTGAAAGATTGGGATCCGAATTAGTCTCTCAACCTCCAGCTGGTTCTTTGACCCAAACCAACGCTTTGCTCGATTACATCAGACACAACAATGCATTCTTAAGAAACTCAGTGTTATCTGTTAAAGATTTTAGCCGTTCTGATTTACACTCTTTGTTCACCGTTGCCCAAGAAATGAGATTGGCTGTGGAAAGACAAGGAGTTTTGGATATTCTTCACGGAAGAGTTTTGGCTACCATGTTCTATGAACCATCTACCAGAACCTCTTCTTCCTTTGATGCTGCTATGCAAAGATTGGGTGGTAAAGTTGTTCCTGTTGCTATCGGCTCTTCTTCCGTTAAGAAAGGAGAAACTTTACAAGACAGTATTCGTACCTTAGCTTGTTACTCTGATGCTATTGTCTTAAGACACCCAGCTGAAGAATCTGCTGACATTGCTGCTAAATACTCTCCAGTTCCTATCATCAATGGTGGTAACGGTTCCAAAGAACATCCAACTCAAGCTTTATTAGATTTGTTCACCATGAGAGAAGAAGTCGGTACCGTTAACGGTATCACTGTTACTTTCATGGGTGACTTAAGATACGGAAGACCAGTCCACTCTTTATGTCACTTATTACGTCATTACAGTGTTAGAGTGCAATTAGTTGCTCCTAAAGAGTTGTCCATGCCAGAAGATATCAGACAAATGTTGATCAAGAACAACATGTTAGTTCTTGAATCTGAAGAATTGAACCCAGATATCATTGCCAGATCCGATGTGTTGTACTGTACCAGAGTTCAAGAAGAAAGATTTGCTGACAAGGAACAATACTTAAGATTGAAGGATTCCTACATTGTTGATAACAAGATCTTATCTTACGCCAAACAACATATGTGTGTCATGCATCCATTACCAAGAACCAGCGAAATTCGTGAAGAAGTTGATTTCGATCAAAGAGCTGCCTATTTCAGACAAATGAGATATGGTTTGTTCGTTAGAATGGCCCTTTTAGCCATGGTTATTGGTGTTGATTTTTAGAAACCAATTTTAGGGGAAATTGATTAAAAGTTGAAAACATAAAAAAAATTTAAAATGAAAATTGAAAAAAAGAAACCATTAATAGAATTCAAAAAGGTTTTGTATTAGAAATCGTATTTAATCGGGGGATTATATGGTTTTTAATTATGAAATATAGGTTTGTATTTACACGTTCATAAATAAATTAATAATATTATCACCGTGTAGAATTTTAATCATACAGTTAAGCTCTGGGCTAATTTTTGAAGTAGATGTTCTCATCACTTGTGGGTCTTCGATGGTCGTCTGACTTCAAGTTTCTATCGTCAATGTCTTCATCTTGCTCTTCATGGTTAGATTGCATTAATGCCCTAGCAATCTCGATTTCATCACCTCCAGGTCCCACATGAGAATCGAATGTAGCCACAGGGATTTGTCTTCCCTTGCTTTGATGATCCTCTCTATACTCATCATCATCGTCATTATTATTGTCATCATCATAATTGGAGTACTGATGAAACTGGTTTGCAGAATCTCCAGAAACTGCAGCTGCTGCCACTACAGCATATGTGGGGGCATTTTCGTGGTTGGAATGATGTGATGTGGCTTGCTGTTGGTGATGTTGTTGTCTTTGCTGTTGCTGCAGTTGTTGCTGTTGTTGTTGCTGTTTTTGAGCAGCTTCCACTACGGCTATAAGTCCATCATCCAATCCAGATAAGTCATGAGTACTCAAAAGATTGTCATCACGCTGATGGTGAGGAAGAGAATGAAGTGCCACCATAGCCTCCACGTCATTAGTATTGGTAGGTTTTGGACGATTCAACATTGCTCTTGAGTTCTGGTTTTGATGGAGTAGCTTACGACGATTGAGTCCTTCATGAGCATGTTTCTTAGGAGTAAGAGGACGTTGTTGTTGGTGAAGTTGTTGCTGTTTATGAAGAGGGGGTTCCTTGGCAGATTCACGACATTCATGACAGTTTTTGATGGCCGTGGCAACGGTATCTTTGATTCTGGTCCAATGATACTTCTCGGTGATAACTGAAGTTGTCTTATTTATACCCCCATGGTTTGTCATATGAACCTCTGTACATATTTGTAGTTGTCTTACTGGATCTGATATCACCTCTCGACCCTTAAGTAGTAATTTACCATCAATTAATCTGTAATGAGAAGCAGATGACCTAAGTCTCGATTTCTCTTGTCTGTCTGCCATAGCTGGATACTTCCCTGTCTCCAAGTAGAATTTAATTTTATCAAATCTATAAGCACCCACGGCTGGGTCGCTAGTATTCACCAATTCTCGGCCGTATATCAACGCATCTACAGCACGATCGTGTCCTTTCAAGATACCAGCTGATTTAACTCTTCCAAGACGTTTGAAGTTAAGTGATTCCCATATCCTTCTAGCAGCGACATTAGTCTCGAATACAAGATTGAAAACACTATAAGTGTAACCTAACCTTGGTGCCCATTGTAGATAACAATCAGTAAGAGTTCTTCCAATTCCTTTTCCTCTGATACCAGCATTTACTAAGAAACCAGCCGTACATATGTGAGAGCAACGACCAGCATAGTTTGGTTTAATGAAAAATGTCCCCAAACACTCTTTTTCCCATTCTTGGGTACTTTCTAAATTAGGAGAATCTCCCAACACCATAACAGCTGCAAATGACCCAAACCAGTAATTCTGGAATGATTCAATATGAAGCGTGTCAAAAAACGGGTATGTTTCTCCACGTTCTATTTCCATATTGAACTCATCGCAAAGAAACGCCAATAAACCTGGAGGTAACTCGTTCACGGAGTAAATAGGATAAATGGTTGCTGTTGTTTCTCCATCTTTTAAAAGCACTGTGTAACGATCAATAACAGCTACAGAGCTGTACTCTAGCTGAGGCCGATAGTGGGGCGGCTGACTCACGTCGTCGAATTCAGGCATGATTAATCGGTTACGGCGTTGTGATAGTTAGGAAGGGGTTTGTCTCTTCTTCTTATCAGTATATGTGTAGATGTTATACTGTAGTAGTATTTTCTGGAATGTAAACAGGAACCAAAGCCCATCGAAAAAAAAAAACGAACTCGGAGAAACTTCGCAAAAACTTACAGATTATGTAGACCCCATCCAAGAAAAAGCCCAAGTTTTGCAGCACACGTAAGATAAAATAGGCAAACGCATAGAAAATGGCTATAATTAAACTGCTAATAGTTTTTATATTTGTAGATAAATAGGATAATTGATGCTATATATTTTTTAGCTGGATTATCTGAGTTCGAGGAGGTCTTTTCCAAACATGTAGGCTCCGGTGAATTTAGACTCACCCTTTAGTACCGCAGCATTCTTGATGTAACCAAGTTTCTCGAACCCCAAGGATTCCCATATACGATAACTGGCAATATTGGTCTCAAACACCAAGTTGAAGACCGAGTAAACGTAACCGAGTTTTGGAGATACGTATAGATATTTCTTCCCTAACTCCTTTCCTAATCCAAGACGTCTTTTATTGTGATTCACCATAAATCCCCCGTTACACACATGAGAGCACCGTCCCATATAATTTGGCCGAACAAAGAAATGCCCAAGGTATGCATTGTCCCAAAACTCTTTCGACTGATTGAGTAATGCTGGATCCGATGCTGATGAGTAAGTGCCTTCAATGAGAATACCATTGAAATGGAACCCTCCAAACCAATTGGCAATATAATGCTCGTATGTTTCATTCTCAAAATGGGGATATGCTTTTCCTTCTTCAATAACGTAGTTCAACTCCTCAAGCATGCGTAGCAAAAGTTCGTGAGGGATATCCTCCACATTATGGGCAGGTAAAAAAGTGACATTTTTAGAAGGGTCTTTTTCGAGAGTAAAGTTGATAACTTCAGTAAATCGTTCGTTTTCAGCAAACGTTCCCTTAGCGAAAGGTAAAGCTTCGTAGTGTTTAAAGTCAGCCATGGCTAATTGATCAATTGATCCGGTGTACTAGAGACTTGCCTCGTCCTTCTTATACCAACCAGTGACTCACTACGCGGGCTCGGGTTGTTAGACCTCTTTTTCGGTAACCGACGGGGACGTATTTTCAGCTTATGATAAGAGTTAGTCATATTTCTTATCGGCTTGTGGAATCAGATGGAACATTAATATAAGCGAAAAAATATCAAAACGCCGATACCGCTTGCGGCCCAAAAAGGAAAGATGTATGTACAGAAAACCGCAGATTACGTGCAATCGTATATCGAACTCTATACAAATGAAACTCTAATTAAGGTCCTTACCAAACATTATGGCACCGGTTAACGTTGTTTCACCCTTTAATACGGCAACGTTCTTAATGTAACCAATTCTATCGAAGCCCAAAGAATCCCAGATTTTCACACTGGCAACGTTGGTCTCGAAAACAAGGTTGAACACCGAGTATACAAACCCAAGTTTGGGAGCTATGTACAAGTATTTTTTACCCAATTCTGACCCTAAGCCGAGACCTCTCTTATGGTGGTTAACAATAAAGCCAGCATTGCACACGTGAGAGCATCTCCCAATGTAGTTTGGCTTGATGTAGAAATGGCCCAAGTACTTTTCCTGCCAGAATTCTTTGGACTGGTTGGGGTCCAAGGTTTCAAAGTCCCCATCCACCAATACGGCCGTGAAACATTCAAATGCATACTCAAGGAATTCTTCTCTATTCATGGTTTTGTAGTGAGGGTATGTTCTTCCTTCGTCAACAATATGGTTGAATTCATCGTGCAACACATCAACTAGGCCACTTGGAAGATCCTGGGGTGAATGGGCCGGAACAAGAGTAACACTTCTGCCGTCTTTGACTAGGTTGAAGCGAGTGGTTTCAGTGAATTTGGGAGTAGTAGCAAACGTTCCGTCCGCAAAGGGCAAGGATTCGAGCTGCTGGTACTGGGTTCTGGTATCTTTGGTCATGGTTCTGGGTAGAGGCCGTAATGAAAGTGTGTGGGGGACTGCCAGATCTCTGAAAATCTCCAGGCCTATTATATGGCATCGCGAGTGCCTGTTCCGGTAAGCCACCCCCGGTGGTGGTGCACGGATCTGAAGCCGAGGCACGGGTGCGCGTCCTGGCCGAGAAGTACGGGTGCATCAGGGTTACCCGCACCCGTTTCCATCATCCCCACCAGCATATCAAACTACCAACCATCGACCCATCTTTTTCATGATGCAATCCAGAGATCAACCGTTAAGTATCATGGACACCACCAAACGGAACGGGATAGTTCCCGACAGTATGTGCCGAAACCAGCCCCGGTTGGACCGAGGAAAAAACTCCTACTAACGAATAGGTTTGAGTAAGAAGGATAAAAGACGTCAACAGCTCAGCTCTCGGTTGAATAAGTTGGACAACACGTTTTTAAGTGACAAGGACAACTTCTACCGAGGGTCGCTTCATAATCTTCAGACTTCGTTGGCCACATTACAACAAGGAAACAACGAGGAGTTCATAAGTAAACGGACGGAACTTGAAGAGAATAGAGACTACGAGCTCACCAAATTACGGTTGTGGGAGGAGTACCAGGTAAAACGAAGTGAAGACGAGTATAAAGAGGACATTGCGCGAGCCAAAGAAAACCACGATAGAGTCGTCAAGTTATTGAAAGAAAAATTGTATGACAAATTGCAGAAACAGATCAAACAACTCAAAGAAGATAAGCTCTTGTTGAATTTGGTCAACGCCAACTCGTGGAATGCGGTGAATGCCAACGATTCGTCCACCGCGGCATTGAATGCGATGGCTGCAGCCAGTTCTTTGAACTTGAACGACAGAAGATCGTTGAGAAAACGGGAAATCAGCTCTCGGTTCACCACGGGAGAGGCTGACGACTTATCTGATGGCGGAGGGCTGTTCATCAGTAGTCATTCCGGCCATAATAACGGGTACATATCAGCATCAAAGAGAAGAAGACATTATGCTACGAGATACTCCTCCAATGACGAGCTTTCCAGTGGTTTGACGAGTGCTGGAGGAAATGGTAATGGGGGCAGCAGTGGAAATCCCTCGAAAAACAACCACGGCCATAACAGTACTGGTATCAGCAGTGGCAACGACAGCAACCTTAGTGACAAGGACTACGATGCGCTAAATAGCATAATCATGGGCCATGAAGAAGGAGGAATGTCGTCATTGGTGCTATTGGACCAGAGCCCGGCCAGTGGCAGCAGCACAAAGAACCAGAACGGAAAGCCCAACACCCGAGGGAACCACAAGCAGTTTATTGGAGTGCAAGGGCTCAAGCCGGAGGAGCTTAATGATGATTTGACGCTATTGAAGAACGCCATTCTGAAAAAGTAGCGAAACACACTGTATAGTAATGTAGGATAGCTGATGTACACTAGAAGAGCTGTATTATGTAATACAACTAACAAACTGAGTAATACAAACTGTAATACAAACTGTAACCAGGCTGTACCACAACCTGATCAAAGCCCCAGAAACCACCGCAATGCCACAATCGACACCCGTGCCCACACAAACACCGTCCTATCACCCCAACTATGGCACCCTCCTGGCTGTTCTCCTAGCTGTTCTCCTTGCTTGACTCCTGGCTGATCTCCTGGCAGTGGTTCCCCATGCGGAACCAATCATATCGTGCTGTAAACCTAATCTGGGTCTCCAGATTAGGAAAACACCGGCTTCTTTTAGTCCGTTATCTCTGGGTCCGGTTTTCTATTGTTCATTTTGTAACCTTAAAGTTAAACCACCATCACACTACACAAATGTGAAACTGATGTTTTATTTCACCTCGTTCACTTGTTTACTCCCAACGTTTTGTCGTTTCAAGGGTATTGCAAAAAATTCCGACTACTTGTCAAATCAGGTTTTTTTCTCCCCTCCATTTCTTACCTTGGCCGTAAAAGGAAATTCTATAGATTAGAGTTGCACCATAGCCATATCGGGCCGGGATGGTAGATAACAGACTGCTGACGATGCCCTCTTCGTTCAGCCCCCCAAGGCTGTCGCCTAGCAGTAATAATAATTCCACTCCCTCCTCGTCACGTGGATCGTCCGATGCACAACTGGATGGGACCAATTTCGAGTCCGTACAATTTGTAAACGTTGAGAACAACTTCTCTCGTTACACCAGGATTGTTTCGGAAGAAGTCCACAAGTTAGTCCGCTACCTACGGGAGAATGTCATGATCATGATGTTTGTCAAACAAAAGATACGATTGTTGGTCAAGAAGAAGTCCTACGTGGCGTTGTTCTTGCTTATCATCACTTTCATCAGCATATCCCTAACTCGTCAATTTAGAATGGTGGTGTCCACGTTGCAATCTCCCAACGGTGACGTTAGTCCTGCCAACGAGTTCCTTACCAACACCAATATCCTAGTCAGTCAGCTGAACTTAGGCAGTACCAAAGATGCCCCTTTCAACGTAGGGTGCAGACCCATAGATACGGACCAACCGCGTGCTAGTGCAGCATTTGTGATGCTAGCCCGTAACTCAGAGATCGAAGATGTCATCAAGTCAATGATATCACTTGAGTCCCATTTCAATAAGTGGTACAACTATCCTTGGGTGTTTTTAAACGATATAGAATTCGATGAAAGCTTCAAAACCGAAGTCAAGAAGTACACCAATGCAGAAGTGGAGTTCGGCACTATCCCAGAAGGCGAGTGGTCCATCAAGAATGACATCTATACCGATGAGCAGATGAACGAATACATTGAAAGTCAAGGTGATCGTGAGATTATGTACGGAAACTTGGAATCCTACCATAAAATGTGTCGATACTACTCAGGATTCTTCTACAAACATCCCCTAGTGAGGAAGAGGGACTGGTACTGGAGAGTTGAACCCGACGTGGAGTTCTTCTGTGACATCACCTACGATCCGTTCGTAGAAATGGAAAAGAACAACAAACAGTATGGGTTCACTGTCATGATTCAAGAATTGTATTATACCGTGCCCGGGTTATTTAGAGAAACCCAGGCATTTTTAAAGAAACAAGACATCAAATTACCCAATGCTTGGAGCCTTTTTGTTAAAGAACCAAGGTTTGTCAAAGGCAAAAACAGCAAATTGTACGACGGAATCACCAGTAAAAGGGAGATTTTCGAAACCATGCAAAAGAACATCATCAACAAGAAGCTTTTGTTGATGAAGGACAAAACTAATAGATTTTTATCCAAATTGCCCGAGGAGCTAGTAGAAGATTTATTTGCTTCCTCCGAAGAAAAACCTCCTTTGTTTGAAGATAGAATGGACCAGGAGGAGTATAATTTATGTCATTTTTGGTCCAACTTTGAAATTGCCAGAACCAGCTTGTTTACTTCAAAGTTGTACGAAGATTACTTTGATCATTTGGATAAAAGTGGAGGTTTCTTCAAAGAAAGATGGGGAGATGCTCCAGTTCATTCTCTCGGAGTGGGTATGATGTTACCAAGAGAGCAGATTCACTACTTCCGTGACATTGGCTACAAACATAGTACCTTGGGACACTGCCCCAGAAATGCCCCAATCACTCATAAAAAGCAGACCAAAGTGGAATTAATTCAACAAAGTTTCCAGATTGACCCTCCGTTCAAAAGCGGAGTTGGTTGCAACTGCAAGTGCCCCCCTAAATTAGAAAAGCTTGAAGATAGTGGAGGTTCGTGTATCAGACGGTGGGCCGAGATGAATGGTGACAACTACAAAGACCCAAGACCGATTAATTTGGATTATTGGGAGAGAGAGATGGAGAAGAGAATCGATGAGCTTTTGGTGGAAGGAGGCAAGCTTGGAGATATTGATGTTGCAGAGGGCATTTATAAAGAAGTGACCAAAAAAGACCCTAAAGCTAAGGGCAAATCTGTATAATTGTAAAGCTAGATAGCAAATATATTTATTAATTCAGAGCCGAAGGTGTAGAAAAGTAGGACGAGAAGGGCAAGTGACAGACCAAAGGATGGGGAATATAAGTAGTTAACAGCACCTAACAGAGAAGAAAGCCCAAATACATTAGTAAATAAACCAAGGTGAAAATATCATTGATCACTTGAATTCAGCTGCTGATTGTTTAAAGTGTCAATGCAGTAAGAAGTGAGTGAATTTCTATCAGCACCTCAATCAATTGCATTCAACACTCACTAACGCTTTCAGCAAATTCAATACGCAGCCCAATTTGGCAGCAGCGCTCAATTGCGCTCTGTCATTATGCACAGAAACCTCTACCCATTTTTCTACTACATCAATTCTCAAATAGAATACATATATTACTAATATACAAAAATATAAGTAGCTTAACCACCGAAACCATATAAGGTTCTTCCTTGTCTCTTTAAAGCGTAAACGACATCGAGAGAAGTAACGGTCTTTCTTTTGGCGTGTTCAGTGTAAGTAACGGCATCTCTGATGACGTTTTCTAAGAAGGATTTCAAAACCCCTCTGACTTCTTCGTAGATCAAAGCAGAAATACGCTTAACACCACCTCTTCTGGCCAATCTTCTGATAGCTGGCTTGGTGATACCTTGAATGTTATCTCTCAAGATCTTTCTGTGACGTTTGGCACCACCTTTTCCTAAACCTTTTCCACCTTTTCCTCTACCGGACATTTTATATAATAATTATTTGATAAAGTATAATGATCAAAAAAAAAAAATTAACTCTCTAATCAGGGACTTGTCTCCTACTTATATACCACTTAGAGAGTTTCGATCTACAACAACAACAACCCGTCACAAGGTGCGTCTCCATCGATTCATAACAACAAACATGTCACAAACCTCCATCATATCTACACCACAAAGTTAAACCCCAGGAGTAAATTTCATCATTATGACGGTATATGCCTGTTCTCACATCAACACACGCATTGTGTA
Organism: Isabelozyma gotoi; assembly: GCA_003708205.2. Classification (NCBI taxonomy): domain Eukaryota; kingdom Fungi; phylum Ascomycota; class Pichiomycetes; order Serinales; family Metschnikowiaceae; genus Isabelozyma; species Isabelozyma gotoi. The sequence goes on along the minus strand of PPNP02000009.1, from coordinate 373,376 downwards.
TATCCCAGACCGCTAACCGTTGACTTTTTGGTGGTCGTCATACTGTTTTTTGTTTTTCGGTTGCTGCGAAAGCTACGGGCCGTGTTTTGTGCTGCTTTTCGCAGTAAATAATGATGCCTTTTGTTTGTTATTGTAGCTTTTGGCTGGGCCAGAAGATGACCTGGTGTATTGTGGAGAAAGAACCCGTGACCTGGGCGTGTGTTATGATAACAAATGTAGTTGTTGTTGTTGTTGTTGATAACGCACTTTTGAGGAATTCACGCTATTGGACCTTCTATATATAAGTAGAGATTCCCCTGATAACTTTTTCACTCTCTTTTGCTTCTTTATTCTATTATCATTCACAATGGCTAGAACCAAACAAACTGCTAGAAAGTCCACCGGTGGTAAAGCCCCAAGAAAACAATTAGCTTCTAAAGCTGCCAGAAAATCTGCTCCATCTACTGGAGGTGTTAAGAAACCTCACAGATATAAGCCAGGTACTGTTGCTTTAAGAGAAATCAGAAGATTCCAAAAATCTACTGAATTATTGATCAGAAAATTGCCTTTCCAAAGATTGGTTAGAGAAATTGCTCAAGATTTCAAGACCGATTTAAGATTCCAATCTTCTGCTATCGGTGCCTTACAAGAATCCGTTGAAGCTTACTTGGTTTCCTTATTCGAAGATACTAACTTGTGTGCTATCCACGCTAAGAGAGTTACTATCCAAAAGAAGGATATCCAATTAGCTAGAAGATTAAGAGGAGAAAGATCTTAGATCATGTATATTAGTGTAATGAATACATAACAGGAATAACCTAAATAAAACGTATACTGTAACTTCGTCATCATTCTATTGAAACTCCGTACACCGCAGCTCTAAAACTCCGTACATCACATCATCACGGAAATTTTATCATCTGCACCCGTGCACCAGGCCTTATTTCATGTTCGAACCCTGACCGAAATTTCACTACTCCACACCACAATGTCTTCCGTGTCGTCTCAATTGGACCTGTTATCTACCTCCCCCTTCCCGGCCTGGGCTACCTCAGTGGCGTTGCTCTACAAAGGAGCCGTTCGTCCCCCTGCCATTGCGTCAGCCAAAGGTTCTTCGGGCCTGTCTTATCAGCTTAGCCAATCTCTAGCATTAGCCAAACCTTCAAGAGCCTCTTGCTTTACGTTTGGAGCTGCCAATGCGCTTGGAGGATGGATCATCTTCGATGGAGATCATCTAAATGGTGCTGGTTTTACATTTGCGTGGTCAACGTTGTATATAATAGTTAATGGTACTAGTAGTGTAAAGAGTTTGTTCAGAGGAAGAGTAGCTCCTGTGGGATTGAGCTTGTTGGCGTTGGGGAATGCTGGAATATATGGAAAGAAGTTCTTCTGGTCATAATCTGAAGTGAGTTTTCCAACTGATTGACTTTTGTTGAGTTTTTGCCTTATCAAAGATTCTTAGTTGTTGTGCTTAGTTTCTTGTTTGTCTTATCTAAGATAGCTACTGTTCTTAGTTTCTTGTCAAGCTGATCACTAAGTATTTTATAGTCAAATTATCAATGTATACTACCTTTCACTTGTATTTTCATGTCATGTATTTTTGAGCAATCTGCCAGACGTTCGATATTCATTAATGCAACTTCTTCTTACCAATTGAATTAAATTAAAAAATGAATGATCTCAGAGCTATTATGGTTGCAAATGTCTTGTCAATTATTGAACATATATTTCCTCTGCTTCCCTCGTATGTCCTCACCAGCTTAAGACTCTTCCTTCAATCTCTTTATCTCTGTCTCTGCCTCTCATTCAATCTCTCTATATCTGTCTCTCCTTCATATACTTCCAATCATCATCTCAATCATTCCATTTTAATGGCAACAACTCGTTCTCTTTCGCATACTTCACAAGCTCTGTTTCGTCATATAACTCAATAAACTGCTGGTCCATGGGTCGTTCTTTCGGAGCAGCAAACTTCCGGTATTCATCGAAGATGATCGTAAATGACCACTGCTGTAATCTCCGTAAAACCCCCACCAAACACCCAGTTCTATGCTTGCCTCGGTTACAATGAATAAGTATAGGCTGATTCTTAGGGTCAATTACGATTTTTATGGCTTCAGTAATCAAATCATGAGGAATCTTAACGAATGGTTCTTTATTTCCCGACATTCCCAATTGGAAAAGTTTAATGCCTTGAGATTTAAAGAACTCTTCATGAATGCTAGGATATTCTTCTGGTATAAGACAAAGAACCAGTTTTAGCTTCAATTTCTTCAAGAAAGCGAAGTTATTAGGCTGTGGGAACGAAGAACGATAGATTTTATTGATAACTGGGGCAAAATTCTCTGGAGGACACAAGGATTCTTCGGCACAATCCAGTTTATACTGTTCCTCGATTTCTTTCTGTTTGGCAGTATCGAACTTATCGTCCAAATCTTCTTCGTATTCTACTTCTTCCGGCTTCGAGTCTTCATTAAGCTTGTATTTCGACAACCTAGATCGTATAATAATGTCGTCCTCGTACATTGCCGTGGGATCCATGGTTTCATCGCTAGTGGTCGGTATATCTGGATTGGGATCATCTTGGAACTGGGGTAAATCTTCGTCCATTTGGAACGGATCCTCGGAATACTCTGTCATATTCTAATGGGCAATTGCAATTTGTGTGGTGGAATAGGCGACTTCTATATCATTATCGTGGCTAATTATGACGGAGTAAATCAATTTCGTTGAATTGATAGCGTTTTCTGTAGTTTTTTATGGATTTGGTGTAATAAAAATGTCTCCTGTAGTTCGGAACGAGCTGAGTATTACGGAAAGTATAACAAATGAGTTAAATATGGCGCAAAGGATCGAATTTACGGGGGTTAATTACCTGATAAACGTTGTTCTCTGGAGATTTTTACTCAAGTTTGCAGATTTGGCGACTTAATTTCTGGTGTCGCAATCGTGCGACATTAATCCTACCAGATTAACACCAAAATCAACTACACTTTCTTCCTCCAGCATCAGCAATTATGGTATGTTCTTGCCTTTTTCTTACCACTTCAGCGATTACTAACCTTTCAGTCGGCGTTATTTAATTTCCAGTCGCTTTTGCAAGTTATTCTCTTGCTTATTTGCACGTGTACTTATGTCCATGCTACCTGGCCTGCTTTGCTAGACAAAAACAAGACGGGAGCCTTGGGTATTTTCTGGAAATTTGCCAGAATCGGGGAAAGATTGAGTCCTTATGTTGCCATTGGATGTTTTGTTATGGCTTTTAATGTTTTAAGCTCCTAGGGCTTTGTATATTAATACTCTGCAGTAGAGTAATGCATTTAATTGATACTTGATTCTATGATGTAGTCTGAACTAATGGTAATTCGGTTAGTAGAGGTTATAGGTGTTACTTTACAGAACACCAAGTGTAGTGGGGCTTTAAACTGGCTATTGTATAGCTCTGAGACTCCTATCTCATTACTGTGAATCGATTGTTTAACTTACTGGTAGATTATCTCCCATCAACTACCTAATTTGAAACTGTTTATCTGACTACATTTTGCTCTTTAATGATCATTTTCATCTATTTACATTCCCTACTCTATCTAAATTCGTACATCTCGTTCACTGAGTTGCACAACACTGGTGCTCTTTCGTTACCCACAACTCTTTCCAATCCAACAGCATCCCACTTTGAAAAGAGGATTTTGATTAAGCACAAGTCCAAATCAGCCTCGTTCTTAAATATTGTCTTACCAATAAATCTAACAAGTTCTTTGTAAAAGAGTGGATTTGAAGGCACTTCATACACCAAAACATTTTTAACTCCTCCGATTTCAAATCTTCTGAAATGGTGCAATCTTTCAGTATAAAGAAGAACTTTTGTTTTACCTTGTTGGAAGAGAGACCGAGCTCTGGACACCTTTGATTGTGAGGAATATTCGTCAATAGCATCAAAAGTAAGTTTGGTGGTCTTCAAGAAATCCTTGATTCTGACATAGTCAAAGTATGACGGGATGTAGATCAAAAGCCCGTCTTCGTACGACAACGACTTCATAAGCGAAGGAAGAATAGAGTTTTTAAAGAACTTAAATCTTGCTTCTGGGTTCTGAACGGGCGAACTTCCCCCATCGAATCTCTGGAAAATTTGTTTAATTTTGAGTCCAATTGAGTTCATGATGCAGTTGTTGGAGTTAATATTAGGCTTGAATTTGGATTTTCCTGCCAAATTGAACGACTTGCTACTAATTAAGTTGTTGATGTTAGGAGTTAAATACTCACTGAAGATCAAGTTTTGACGGAACATCTTGGCTTGGTCGTTGATGGACCACATTCTGATCCTACTGAAATCGGCATCGTGGAATTGTTGGGGAATTTTGTTGATATACTTCATTACAGTATTCACATGGTCCCAGTTTTGCATTTCAATGGAGTTGGCCTTGTCGATAATCAACACCTCAATGGACGATAAGAAGTCGTACTGACGTTTTCTCTTATCTGGATTTTCCAACATCATGGAGAGCCCAATTGGAGATCCAATAATGATATCAGAAGAGTAGAATGAAGAGTATAGCTTAAGTGATTTTCTGGTGAATTTCATTCCAATAGAGAAAAAATCATTGTTGTTACCCATGAAGATCTGCTTGAAGTCGTCAGGCTTGGAGTCTGGAGGAAATTCTGGCGAGTAGAATTGGGTTTGGAACTTCTTCTTGTTTTCCTGTTGTTCAGATCCCAGTAGCTTGATAAGCATCTGTACTACTTCGTAACACACATTACGAGTTGGAAGAAGGATCAATACTTTAGGACGAGTGAACCCTTGATCTCTCAACTCCGGTTCGTCTCCGCTGGAAACCTTCCCCTCTTTGAGGTTGGCTTGGTAGTTGTGCAACTTTTCGTTGTTTTTCAATATTCTGTCTCTGGTTTTGAAGATATGATTCAATGCATGGGTCACGTATAGTTTCTGGTATGATTGGTGGTTGTATCTCTGGTAGGGAAAACTGACATCCTGGTAGTTGAACATGGGAGCTACAATTTTGGAGTCAAGAGAAGATAATGAAGTGGAATCATAAGCAGATTCGTAGGCATCGAGGATTCTCTTTTTGATTCCCACATCCTTCAAGTTACTGACTTGTTTATTGTCAATCTTGATAGGCACTCCTGGAGGCGATTGAACCATTGACGAGTAATTCAAGTCAGGGTAGTTGGCTTTCAGAGAAACGCTCCATCTCTGTTTGTCTTTAATTACAAGCTTTTCCTGAGAATCGCTGTATTCGTCAGAAATTTGATTGAAGTGCACTTCAAAAGGGTCTGATGCTTGATCTTCAGCTTCATCATCACTAACCACTTCATCTTCTTCTTCTTCGTATTCTGGTTCCTCTTCCAAATTGGCTCCAGCGACCTCATCATCAGAGGGAGCTTCTTCAACCTTTCTCTTCTTCGCACGAGGAGCGTCTTCTTGATGGTCAGACTTCAAGAGTGTGAGAAGCGCATTATATGACTGAAGCGAGTCGGGTTTATAAGCTTTTGGTTTGGTTTGTTGCTCCTCTTCGGAGTCTTCTTGGGAAGCTTCTTCTGATTCGGGCTCAGGTTCCTCGAACTTGTCCCGTCTGGCAGTTCTCGTGACCGTTCGAAGTTGGTCTCTTCCGTGCTTTGGCCTGGATGCGGTCTTGGGGCCGGGGCCCGAGGTTCTAGACTTCTTCTTGTATGGGGCAGGCATGTGTGGAGGGCCATCTCATCGTGAAATTTGCAGGCTGATTTCTTAGATGCGATGCGGTACAACCCAGACCCGTACACTACATCCGTACACCACTTGTCTACACCCGTGCACCACTCATTGGATGTCGTGTGCGCCTAATTTGCTGCAAATGGCTGGTCTTCACCCTTATGACAGCCAACTGGTCCACCCCTCTGCTGGTGCTGGGCCTGCTGTGGGTCCGATTGGCGTGCTGGCGGTGGTGCCGGGCCCACTGCGGACTCAGAATCTGGCAGTGGCGGGCCGAGGGGGCAGATGTATCTGGCATAAGTCAGGCACCCAGTCAATTGTGGATGCGAACAATCATAAACCTTATTTGGCCTGAAATTGGGGGGCCTGTTGTCCCTCCGACGACATTCTCTATACTACTACAACTCCGTAAAGTTCATTATCTTTTTTTTTTCCCTACTCCTCCTTCTCTTCAGAAACCTCTTTTTTTTGCTTCCCTCTTTTTTCTTTCCTGCTTTTCCTTTCCTCTTTCTCCTGTCTCCTTTTTTTTCTCCCTGTTCCTCATACAAACCATCCCATTTCCCTCATCGTCAACGCGTGAAGAGTAAGAAAAAAAAATCATAAAATCCAAACACTTTAGTTACCGGCATTTGATCCTTCTATTCCCGCCACCGCATACTATCCGTTAAACATCAACTGTTTGCCTATCCTCCAAGCGTATGTTCCCCCTGCTACTTCGTTTTTGTTAATCCCCCTGTTTTTCCTGTTCATTTGGTTGTTAACCCCTGTTCGAGATTCATTCCATATTTATTAGCTGTATTTATTGATGGCCCACACCCGGTACCGAATCGCTCGTGCCATCGAGGCCGTATTATCCACCGTCTATTTGTTCCTTTTGGTGCTATGTATCCCACTAGCGTTTGACGTGGGTGGAATCGAATGTGGTTTGGCATTTTCGTTCACCACTTTTTCATTATATTTCGTTTTAACCACTATAAGGCTCATTGCCAGGTCCAGCAGATACTTTAAATGGGTATCTTTAGTATACTATCTCCAGCACACGTTCTTGCCTAGTTTATTGACCCTTTTCCTTTCGTACTACTCGGTCAACTCTCCATCTTTCAAGGCCGTAGATGTATGGAAGTTTTTCCTCATCAACTCCACCCCAATTTTCACCATTCTCGAGGGTTTCTGCTCCCTCCTTCTCATCCAGGCCATTGGCCAAACCCTCAACTGGCTCACGGTATACAAGTCCGACAGCTGGTTGATTGTATCGCTTGTTGGCAGTGGCTCCACCATCACCGGAGCCCTCTACTTCTTGTACCGTATCTACGTTTTCCCTTTCACCATCGATATCGTCAGTGCTTCCCTCTTGGGGTCTCTTCTTACCCTTACCATCGGATTGGGCTTGTTTGGAATCGTTTCTGGCAAAGGTTCCATGATCGAATCCTCACTTCTCTTCGCCTATATCGTCAGATGCATCTACGAAACGTTTCCTCCACTCTCAGAGGATGCTAGTCAGGCATTGACGGCTTTATTCACCCAAACCACCCTTAATCTCAAGAATGAAGTGCCTCGTTTACCTCCACAACTCACCAACACCATCTCCCAGTTGCTCCCCTTCTTGGCCTCCAATCTCCCTGGTTCGTTCAAAACCGTATGGGAATTCCTCATCATGGCCATCCAGAAACTAACCTTGCCCTTGCTCCTCAATTTGGCCTACAGAATTGGAGTGTTCTACGCTGCCACGAAGATTATTCCTTCGTTATACCACGGAGCTAATTACCCTACCTTTTCTCCCCCAAGAACTCCCCCACAAATCAGATCAAGACAAGCTTCAACCACTTCTATATCTACCCTTAATCTCTCCCCGGAATACCCTGCCACCACTGAAAATGGTGGTCTTACGCCAGCTGTACTGCAAAAAAACCACGAAGATAAAGCTGAATTGACTTATGATCATACGGAATATGATAGTGATACCAAAGTTTCGACTCCTACGTCAGGAATACCTCGTTCTCCCAGTAAAAAGAAGTCGTTTCACTTACGAAAGACCCAAAAACCTTCTACCGTCATACGACTTATTTATGCCTATTCTCCGTGTATTGTTATCGCAGTATATACCCACTTGATGATGCTGTATAACGGAGAGTTGGGCACGGAGCTCAAACTTTGGGGCTTCTGGGACTCGTCGTCAGATTTCGAGATTATCGTTCATCCATGGCAATTCTGGAATTGGATTAACATGGCCACCACCCTTCTTCTCTACACGGCAGAATTGGGTGGTAATAACGGTAATTCTGGTGGTACTGCTCTTACAAGCCACTGGAAAATTGAATAACTTTGCATTATCGTCATTAGCTTGTTTTTTTGATTAGTTTAGGCTGTTGATTAATATTCATTTCTACTATGTTTTACTGTACTATTTTGCGATTAATTGTATATCTTATGTTACGAGCTGTAGCTAGCTGTGCAGTGTATGCTTCACTAGTGCTGTGTATCGTCATTTGAGTTGTAGCTTACTACTTATGTTTAATAGCTCATCTCTAAATTTTTAAAATTGCTAGTTTACGGCTTTTCACAAATTTACAGTGGTCACTGGATTCACTACTTAATAAGTGTTTAATCGTGTATCAGAAATAATTGCAATTCTCGTCCAGGATATGAAACCTGCCATCTTTCCAGACAGTGAATCCATCTCAGAGCTTGACTCTATGTTGCTTGGATGTTTCATCATATAAACGCGATTAAACCATTACTAAATAATGAACAACTTCTTCTGAAGTCTAACAGTAGCCTGGCATGTTTGACCATACGAATATCTCAAACCAGAAGGTTTAGATATCAGGCTTGCAGAGAGGTGACGTCCATAATCGAGAGTGAGCTCCATTGGGTTTAACAACAGCGTTATCAATTTGTAAGAACTATTGCTTAGAATACGAAATTCCGTTGCCGAACTTAAGACCACACCAATCCAGAAATCTGGATGGGATTATTAAGCATTGCTACCATCAAACGCATAGCAGCAACATCACCAATTTCGTATGAGAAACAACCCAAAAACTCCAAAACCACTGAAGGACATGGAATGAGACAAGAACCTGAGACAAGCCCACAAGATCCAAAACAGGATAATTCTTGTAACTCAAGCAATCGGACAGAGTGTTGAACATCAAGGGTCTAAACAATCTCGAAACTAGTGACGAAAAACTGCTAGCAAAATGAAGATAACATCACTTAAACGAATTGATGAATTCGTTACGTTTCCGCATTACTGGCCGGAGACTTTCCCCAAAGCATGAAAAGACCTATTAGATCCGTTAGTAAGCTTCGATTACAAATCTTCGATCATGGACGTAAAGAAAAGAAGTACTATCGAAAAAAATTTTATAGTGAAAAATTTGTGATGATGCGAAAATTAGGGCTGGTACTTTTTTAGGGCTCAGATGTATGGGCCTAAGAGATGCCGTATAGTACGAATTCACGATAATATTGGGTTTCGTAGAGTTCCACTAGAAGAATAGAGGATTGACAACTACAGATGGAAGAAAAGAGGATGAATTACAATTACAGGTATTCACATTGGCATCAAAGAGGCCTATTTGAAGAATTGACAAAGGAGTATCATTACTATATACAGAAGATGGGTGTTGTATCATTACTTTGTTATTTTCATTCAGGTTTCGTCCACTAGATTGTAGACATTTCATTAATGAAGTTGTTACTTCCGTAGAATTTATCGTTACTGTAGTCAGCAGCTAGGTTAGGAAGAACTCAATCACAGAATCAGGAAGACATTTGGCTAACTTGTCGTAGCACTTGGCTCCTGTACCATAGTAAATGACTGAAGATCTACTTTTCTTGCTGTAGATGGTGTCAAACAAAAGGTGGTAGAATTCACGAAGACTCGAGCCCTTACCAGTGGTTCTGATAGGGTTGGACTTGATTTCAGAACGAGAAAATGGGTCAGCATAGATTGACTTGGTGTCCTCATCCCAATTTCTGATCTCTGAGTTGACGATTGTGGAAATTTTGGAGCCATTATTACCGCTATTGGTGACGTTAAGGTTACCCAATTTGATTTGGGTCACTGATAAACCCTGGTGCTTGATTTCTCTCGATAATGTGGTAAAAAGACTACGCAACGAGTTTTGAAAGATGGTTTCAGGAGCATGGTACGGCATATTCAACGAGCTGATAATGTTGGTGGTGATGAGGATGATTTTTGACTGTTCGTGTCTCATTAAATCCACCAAACCAGATGAAAAGAGCTTGAAATACACGGAAAATCGGTCCATGATCCGATTCCAAGAAGCTACACTCACCTTCTCTATTGGCCCGATGGGGAAGTACAAATTGGGAGCATAAACCACGGCTTTGAGGTTAAGTTTGTGGGGTTCAGCACCAATAAATGGAATTACTGGAGTATCCAATAATTGGCGAAATTTCAACAATTGCAAATCGTAGCTGTAGCTGTCAGCAAAGTTCAAGTAATTAATATCATCGGTGATAGGATTGGACTCAATATACTTGAAATCCTTCTGGTCTAAAATCGTCAAATAGACAATAAATCCTCTTTTCTCAAAATCCAACGATATCAACCTCGTCAATGGTTCTGTAGGAGATCCAACAACCAACACTACGTCTTTTCGAGCTCCATTGGCTAATCTCGGCACTTTTCTTCTGGGTCTTTTGCTTTTCTTGTCGGAGGATTCAAATAACAGTGGTTTATACTTGTAGAGCAAGTAGGTGTTCAACCCAATTCCAATGGTGAAAAGGGAGATATATTGAAACTTATGGGACTTAACATTGTCTAATAATCGAGTGAAGAACAGATCTGAAGGTTCTTCAACCACTTTGGTAGAAACAAGAGGGTTGTACTCTCCCAAAGTATCATATAACTTGCCATTGGAAATTTTATCCTGTTGGTTGGCCACAAAGTTGCTGGCCTTATTGTAGTATTTGTTTAATGCTGAAAGGGTGGAGTCAATTGCTTCAACCATAGTTAATAGTGTGGTACAAGGAAGTGTAGTTAAAAAAAAGGATATGGTCTTAAAAAAAGTCGCCATTGCATTTGATAAGATCTCAAATACTGTTAAAAAAATTGCCGGTCCCAGGAATCGAACCTGGGTCTTATCGGTTTTGGATGTTCCACAACGAGACGTACTGACCACTATACTAGACCGGCATTTCTTGATTTTTTTTGTGTGCATTTTCCAATTCAGGTGAGCAAATTGGGTCAAAATTTGGAAATCTGGTCCTATTTCACCAAAAGGTATCAGAGCAGAATTAGAGATTAGGTTTCTACTCTGACCTTTCTTTCTTTCCTACCTACCGTGAAGCTTAATCGGGTGCCATTATGTCATAAATCGAGGGACATTCGTGCTTTCACCAAGAAACGGTATATTCGCTGGGCTAGGAAGACCAGCCTAAGGCAGACGACAGTCTTTCAAAATCAAGTTGAGCTTGTTTGCCACATGGTTGCCTTTGTAATTGAGAAGCAAATTCATGTTTATATAAATACATAATCGTATCTCTCCATGGCTTTTGATTTCGATGTTAGCGGATTTTTGCGGATTAGTTGTAAAATCTAAGAAAAATATGTCACTTTCAACTACTAGTAGCACTTTGAATGTTGTACAAACTGCAAAGCAAGGACTTAAAAACCGGGATATACAGTACCAAGACAAGCTCTTAACCATAGCTGAGCCCTCAGCATCCATATTCTTAGCCAGCAAAAGATGACCAGATACAGACCCCTTTAGATTAGCTGTTGAAATACTACTCAATATCCTACAACACAATCACAAACCAGTATATTCCTATACAATTAATCAACAATCGAATACTTCTTTGTATGAGCAGTAACCGATTTAAAGTCATTTTCCAGGGCATTTTTCAAGATCTTATCCACCGATTCGTTATCAAACTGAATATTTTCAACCTCGGTATCCTGCAACACTTTTTCAATGTCAAAACCGAAGTCATGAGATGATTCAGTACATGACAGAGCATCGTTTCTTAAAGTTACTGGCAGGTCACTCACAGAAAACTTGTCTACTCCACTATTCAGTATTGGCAGTTTCAACTTTCCTGGGAAGATTGAACTAAAACTATTGGCAAGGGTGGCATTATCAGAGTTATTCGTTGGTGTCTTTGACAAGAAACTGAGTGAAGCAGAAGAGGGCATGGGGCTGTTGTTAGCTGATGCAGACCACATGGCTGAGAAGGGTAACAGAAGTACAATAATGATGATACTGATGGTAGCCAACACGGTATTTGAGTATTTGTCTGATTTGTAGTTGACAATGACCAATATTGAAGGAACAATCATCACCTGGGTAGACATAAGAGTCAAGATGTGGAACGAGTCGAACTTCTTGAGTCCTAGGTACCTTCTCGTTCTTATAGCAAGCACCAACTTCATGATAAGAATACAGGTTATGAGGTTTATAGAAGTTGCAAAAAAGATGAACTGGATATTGTTAGCCCAAGTACCCTCCCGAGCAACATTCTGGGACTCTGAAAAGAGCTGGCGGTACATAATAGCTGTGGTAGCTGTGGTATAGATGTAGAGAGCCACTGTAGTCAATGAAATACTGGAGAATAACGTTGTCAAAACGATGCCTAGCTTGCGGTCACTGGGAGAGTGAAACACAATGAAGATCTGGTAGCAGAGAGAAGCCTCAATAGTAGCTATGAGCAAAGTGTGGATAACGTTGGAAGCGACAGTCACACGGTAAGAGTTGTAGGTATCGGGAATAAGCATACCCGTAAAAGAGAAAGCAAGCGAAGCAAGAGGCCCAAGCAAGTAAGTGAGGTAGAGAGCAGACTTGATAACAAGCAAAACCAACGATAATTGGTTGAGGACGAACATAGGAGTTCGCTTGGACTTGATTATCATCCAGTGGAACACCAAGAGCACTATAGCAGCACCAAGAGCAACACCATAGACGATTCCGAAGGTAATGGAGTCTTTCATGTAGACATCCAAGTCTTCAAAAGTCACAGCAACATCGTCACCGAGGACGGAGTAGTATAATTCAACGAACCGAGGGTCCGAGGAGAAAGCAGTAGAAACGTTCATTAGAATGAGGAAGCAATGACGAAAGAGAAGAGAACAAGAGGTGCTAAGAGTGGGTTTAAATAGTGGATTACCGCAAAAAAATTGTCACATTTGGGACCACTTGCCTAATCGGGCCATTGCAATGGGAACCACTGGGGATTGATTGTCTGTGGTTTCATCTGTTATTTTGGGAAGCTACAATAGACTTTGAAGATATAGATGCTGCACTATCCAGTCCAGATCCGTCTCGGAGAAGGAACAGACAATGTGGAGACTAGGGTGGAGGAGGACTAAGGGGCCGATAAGAGGACGATAAGGTGCCAAGGGTCCACCCCTGCCACGGAGATCGAACGATTACATGTGAGGGAGACGTGAGGGCGATCTAATGAGTTGTGCTGGGTGCTCCAGCAGTCTTCTGCTACAACTACTTGTTAGAATTCGGGATTTGGCCGGGGCAGTCGTATGGAGGGTATACTGGGTGCACGGGTGTATATTAGGTGTACGGAGGTTTCTGTATCACGGACTCGAGCGCGGGTTAATTATCTGCGGCTAAAGTAGCGGCTAGATAGCCTACGGCAGCACCCACCTCTAGCCGGGCTTTGGTAGACCCCAGACTTCGGCCAGTCCCCCCGCTCATCGTTGCCAGGTAACCGCAGAAGCCTGAGCAGTTTCAGCGGGCGTTTCGGCCCGTCTGGGACAGTGGGCCTGACTTCGTCAGTGCACCCGTGCCTCCGGTGGTTTTCGGACCAACGTCATTAGGGGAAAAACAAAAAATCAACAGAAAAATGAACAACGAGCTCCAAAAAGATCGTTTCTTCCACATACTACTCACGGTATTCGCTACCATTAGTGTTTGATTGCGTATTGTGGACCTTTAAATCGAACCAAATCAACCATCAGCTTGTAATAAAACCAGTTAGGGAATCTATCCTCTATTTATATTCCTGAATTTCCGTTATCCTCCTCAATGAGTATGTCTGAACCCACCAAAGACGTCTCTATGGTGGACGTTTCCATCGCTTCCAACGTCAAGGACGAGCCTCCTGCCAGAAGAAAGTCCACCCTTATCTTGTCTGACGAACAAGACTTTGATTCCATGAATGTGGATAAGAAAGACCCTGAAAATGGGATGGTTGTAGACAAACCTCCTACGGAAGGGGTGGAGAAATTGAACATATCCGGCGATTCTCAGCAACAACAACCTGCCCAGGCCCAACCCCAAGCCTCTACGCCCACTCCGGACCCATCCATAAACATTCCTGTTGATATCAAGTGGGTCCAAGGTGGTCTGAAGGTCTACGTAACTGGTTCCTTCACTGGATGGAGAAAAATGATTGGTTTGGCCAAACAACCAGATAATACTTTCCAAATTACCCTTGGGTTACCTGTGGGAACCCATAGATTCCGTTTCGTGGTGGATAATGAGCTCAGATTCTCTGATTTCTTGCCTACTGCCACGGACCAAATGGGGAATTTCGTCAATTATGCCGAGGTTAGTCCCGAACAAGTGGAGGCACATTTGCAGAAACAACACGAAAAGGACCTACAGAAACAGGAACAGGCCGAAAAGAAGGCCAGACATCGTAGAGTTGATTCCGGGTTGACCCAGGAACAACAACAGTACCAGCAACAACAATCACAACCCCAAGGAAGATCCAGAGCTTCGTCCATATCCAAGAGTAGATCCGACTCCATCTGGGGCTTAACCAATGACGATGACGACATGGGTAACGGATATTCACGTTACCATGACGAAGAAGGAGAAGGAAACCCTTTGTTCAAGAAGTTCCAGTACATCAACGACATTCCTCCGATTTTCACCGATCCGAAAGTCATGGAACAGTACTATATGGCCATTGATAAACAGTCTAAACAGCAGAATGGCCAACAGCAGGCATGGTTGCACCCACCACAATTGCCTCCTCATTTGGAAAACGTCATTCTTAACAACTTTAACTCTCAGGATAAAGATAATAACTCCGGAGCCCTTCCTATTCCAAATCATGTGGTGTTGAATCATTTGGCCACCACCAGTATCAAACATAATACGTTGGCAGTAGCCTCAGTGGTGAGATATAAGAGAAAGTATGTCACCCAGGTGTTGTACGCTCCTCTACAACAAGCACCTCCTCCAGCTACATCTCAAGAGCAAGCCCAAGCATAGCATTGACATTATTTCTGCCACGACGTTTAAGAATATGAATCCTAATTTTTCTTTTTTGTTTCTAGTCCACTCTAATTGGTGTGTGGTGAGTGACCTCTAGATTTGCATCTGTTTCAAATTCGTATATACAGCAAGAAACGACATAATACAATGACAATGTAGATCAGATATGAGCAAGATAATACAGTGACATGTAGATCAGGTATGAGCAAGATCATTGCAAAAGTACAGCGAATTACAAGGTGTGTAATGATATGTATGCAATCTATGTACTAGGTGAAGGACTCTCGGTACCTTCCTTATTCTCTGTCTGGTCCTCCGATTCCTCAGAGTCAGACCCTCCGTACATATCTTCGTCCTTCGGTATTCTTTTGTTGGTGGTGAACAAGGATGCTACGAATGAAACCAAAGATAAACCCAAACCCAAGTAGAAGACATTTTTCAATGCCTTCATGAAAGCATCAATGACGAGCTCTCTAGCAGAGGGAGGTAAAGAATTGATAATGTCTGGGGTCTGAATGAGTCTCTCAGGTGGGTATTTTGACAAGCTCTGGTAGTCTTCGGAGTCAGGGGACAAGCTACTTAAGATATCAGCAACATAGCCTTTTCCTGTGGTTGTGAATATCAATTGAGCCAAAGCCGTCCCCACAGCAGCTCCTGAAGATTTGGAAAAGTTAAGGAAAATGGTGATTAAAATCAATGATCCAGGGACGTTTGCTGGAGCTTTCATCTGAGCAGAAAGCAAAGAACTCTGGAACTGCAACCCAGCAGAAATACCAATGATAATGAGTAGCCCGATTCGATCTTGTGAAGGTGAATGCTTGTTTAAAAGGAGCAATAGCCCGTTACCAATAGGACCAAAAATGGCTGACATCATCATGGTCACCTTGATATAACGGGTGAACCTCATGAACATTCCGTTCAATGCCGAAGACAATGTGACTGAAACGATGAGTGGAAGCAAGTCGATACCCGATCTCCAGGCTGAAGCATTGAAAATGACCTGAAAGTACACGGCCAAATAGGTTAAGGAAGTCATGAAAAATGCAAAATTAAACGCAGCACTTATGCTAGAAGCCATTACCTGGGGTATAAGAATGATTTCCTTGATAATGATTGGTTTGGTTGACACCCAGAAGTTGTAGTAGGTGAAAATGATCAAGAGAACTCCTCCCAAGACGAAACAGCAGATGACAGCAGCTGAATGCCACGGAAAGTCTACACCCCCAAACGTGAGTCCTAGCAACAACAACACCAAACCTGCTGTTAAAAAGAATGTC
Organism: Isabelozyma gotoi; assembly: GCA_003708205.2. Taxonomy (NCBI): domain Eukaryota; kingdom Fungi; phylum Ascomycota; class Pichiomycetes; order Serinales; family Metschnikowiaceae; genus Isabelozyma; species Isabelozyma gotoi. The sequence goes on along the minus strand of PPNP02000009.1, from coordinate 357,204 downwards.
CCGATATAGTCGATAGTTTTGAGCTTTTCCATCACATTACCCTGAGTTTTTGGAGGTTTGAAACTAAGAAACAATATGACAAATGCTATTCCTCCAATTGGTAAGTTGATGTAGAAACACCATCTCCATGATACGTGTGTTGCAAATCCTCCGCCTGCGAATGGACCCACAACACTTGCAATGGAGAAGGTTACTCCCATCAACGTCATTGATAATGCTCTTCTTGACATAGGCACCGATTCGGTCAAAATGACGATAACCATGGCCTGGACTGCCCCACCACCTATTCCTTGGATCACCCTACCACCAATCAACATATCCATGTTCTGAGCTAGCGCAGCGATAAGTGACCCTATTTCAAATATAACAATACCACACAAGATGGTGTTTTTACGGCCAAAGGCTATGGAAATTTTCCCGTATGACGGTGCCAAACACGCCATAGGTAGCAAGAACCCACTGGTAAGCCATCCAATTTGGTTGAATGCTTTAAACTTGTCACCAACTTCAGTTAAAATGGTGGAAACAATGGTCTGATCAAGAGCCACGATAAATAAACTAGCCACACAACTAATTAGTGTAAATGCTAGTCTGGCTCCAGTAACATACTGGTCTTGTGCACGGGTACCATCACCAGCGTTACTCTCGTAGAACTTGGAAGGATCTCTTGGTTTATTTGTCCTTTCTGACGATGTTTTCGAAATTACGGCTGGTGAACCTTCCCCGGTATCACCGATCTCACTCATGTCTTGTGATCCACAAAGTTTTGAGTCTTTTGCTAATATACTATACAATACCAACTATCACCGCCTTGTCTGGTCATACCGGTACCTCCAGAAAAACGTGAGATCTGACTGTATTTATAAAGAAAGCCTGAAGCTTAAGGTTTTATTCAGTTTTTTTTTTTTCATATTGCTGCATACTCCAGAATAATTATGTCATTCGCTTCGCTACATTAAGGTTTTTTAAAAGCAATTTTCTGGCCTTGCATTGCGCATATGCGATTATACGGTTCCAAAGCCCGAACAAAACCCAGACCCATCCTAGGCTGGAAGTAGCGGATAGATAGATATGGTATTGCCACCGACAACTATGGGGAAATTGCGGTAAAGCTGAGCTAAAATAGAGTGAAATATGGCGGAGAGACTGCAAAAGGTGAAATTTTAACAAAGCACTAATTGGCTGCGTATGACTAATTTCTCATGTGCTTAGATTACAATGTAGATGGCATTTGACAGTGTGACAAATCTGAAAATATGCTTTTATGCGTAAAGATCGTATCCGGGTACTTCAATAGCCTAAGAGAGTACAGGGTTGTTTGTCAGTTTTTGCAGCTATTATGCATTGTGCCGCAGTAAGCTGCAAGTAATATACAACTACTGAGAATTGGATAGTTAAGCCGAAACTAGTATACGCCATGGGACTGATGTGACTACATGGATTTATTAGGGAGAATTAATTGGTATGTACTTCTGTATACAACAGGAATTTTGGAGTCAATTAGCAGCACTTTAGAAACGAGTACGTTGATTGACCACAGAATTCTAACATTTATGCTTAATTAAAGTCAATAGGATTCTGTTTTTTGTTTTGTGAATAAATAGTGAATTAAAAGTCAAATGAATTATAAAACAAGCGACGATCAACTAACTAGGACCTTTCCGTAAAAACTCAAGGAAATCCATTTCATCATCGGGATCTTCTTCTTTGGGTTCTACAGACTCCGATTGAGAAGGTCTCTTTTCCGGACGGTTGGATTGCTTGGTGAATCTTCTTGGTAACGAAAAGCTAGCTGATGAACTGTTGGCTGAAGAATTAAAACTGCTAGCACCAGTGCTAGAATGTAAACTATTTTTATGGGCACGATGTTGTTTCAATGAATTAAGTAAACTGATGGTATTTGCAGCAGCAGATAATGATAATTGTGATTGAGGTTTCGTAGATATGTCGATGTTACTTTGAGGAGAATCGGCCACCGAGTTCATATTATACCGTTTCCCTTCAAAAATGACTGGCTCATTAGGGTCAGCCATGGAAACATGACGGACTTTGAATGGTTTTTGAGAACTAAAACTGCTGCCAGCACTATGGTTGATAGGATTATCATTGCCAGCAGAAGCAGTGCTCCCGTGGCGATTGGATCCAGTATAAGAACCATTATCTGAGCCATTAATAGTTCCAGTACCACTCGAATCATCGCCAGCTGGTGTGGGTTTGCTGAGACTGTTGTGGCCTCGGCCACTTTGCAGCAATGAACTCAAGGATTCCCTCCTTTCGGGGTTAAAGTTAAGAGAGAAGTTCTCTAACGTGGATCTGAAGTCTTTTTCGGACAAATCTCCACTTAAAACGTTAGAAAAGTCATGTTTGGATAATTTGGTTTCATGGTATTGAAGATTATTGGTGGCCGGATTCGAATTATTCATAAGTTCCAATTGGGTGCCTCTGATTTCATCTAGTTTGTTATTAAGATATTTGAATTGGAAATTGGTTACATTTTCTTCGGTGGGCAAGGCAAAATAAGGGAGCTTAAGCTTACTGAGTACCATTCTCCAGTATGGATACTGGGACAAGTCAACCCCCAAGCTAATACTTAAGGAGTTGCGGGTATATCTGGCACTAGTAGCAGTGGATTCCGTATCGTTGGTATTGTTGTATCCTTGACTATTAGCCCGATTGTATGGGAAACTGTTGTTGTTAGAATGATGACCTTGTATAACAAGATTATTCATCTTGAGAGCATGCTCTTTTTCAAAATTTTTCATGATGGTATGCTTCCATGGTTTTTCACGGTAGAAGAACACGAGAGAATCAATGAATCCATTCAATGGTTGCATGAATGCTCCCATACAATTCAACCAGTAAACCGGGCCATTTGTTTCTTCGTAATTGAACTGAGTACACTGTAAGATGAACGGGAACAACCATACAAAACAGTAGGCGAAAGGATAGATGAAAATGGATTTCATCTGTTTTTCGATGATTTTCTGACGTTTACGGAAGTTTTCCAAGTTGGCGGCATGGATATCGGGGTCATTAATGATGTTTTCGGTATCGAGTTTCATTTCTCCAAAAGTCACGACACCAGTGTCATTATTTTCGTCATCATCGTCGTCGTCATCGTCGTCGTTGTCAGCTTCGCTCTGATGCTTTTGCGAGTTGGTGGTTTCCTTGGGGTCGATATTGGACTTACGGGAGGTGCTTCTGGTGATATTGTCGTTTTCTTCAGGAATGACCAATTTAGGAAGAAGATGGTCCTTGACTGCCGAAAAAAAGTAGGTTAAAGCCGAAAAAAACGAAGGCTTATCGTTCAGTGAATGCGGATAGATGCCATTTGCCTTGACTTTATGGATGGTGGTGAAGACCCCACCAAGGGTTTTGAATTCTTTGAGAACATGGAAATAAATGGCTCCATAAACCAAGAAAATGATCACTACTATCACGTACCGAGGAACCCAGCTCAACACCAACCGGTACCAGACCGGACGCTGGGGGAGATAACACCAGCATACGAATGGGTCGTAACCGTCACTACGAATGAATGCCAAACTGGCAAGACAGAGCGGAATGAGAAAAGAGGCAGCGTAAACGTACCACCGATAGCGATACAATCCTCCTTCCATTCTATCGGAGTTATTGACCTTTATGGAGAAGCTGGGCTTGAAGATAAGTAAGAATGTGTGAACAGCAAACGCCAAAATGGCCATGTCAGCCCCCTCGATGGCCGTGGCGGTGAAAAAACCAACAATTTGACAGAATCGGTCATTGTAATAAGCACTGTAATGGGTCAAAACTCGCGAGGGATACAATAAAAGAATGCAGGCCTTAAGGAGATCGAATAGGATTAAGAACAAGATGAGTTGGTGACGGAAGATGAACCGACGAGGGTCAATAGCAAGGAGAAAGTATATGGCAAGCAAGCAGAACACGATGGAGGTGCACGAACTAGATACGGCCAATATTCGTTGCACTAGCGACTGATGATGGGTGAATTCCTGTTCCTGGTCCCTTCTGGGCGATAGTAGGGCCACGGTAGCTCGTAGACTAAGGAGTTTGAGCTGTTCTGAGATGGGCATGGCGGTATTAGATGCTAGTGCTGGCGAGGAATGGAAAGAAAAGACGGGTGGGAAATTTTTTTTATTATTTTTCAACAGACTCCCGCTTTCAATTTGTTCTATTTTTGCCGCTACCACTAAGCAGAATTTGACAGAAGATTAGCCAATGTTCTAATTAGTAAAAAAAAATAAAGAATACCAAGCAAAGAAAGGAGAGTCAGAGATTTTCATTGAAAAATGAAACAAAATCTCTAATCAAATGCTGGTACAAACACCGCACCGTAACTTTTTTTTTTCTGGTTTCCTCGCTCAGCTAATCGCAGAATAGATGGAAGGCTGAATAGGCGTCGTGGAATGCCGAATACTTTGGGCGTGGGAGGCCAAACAGACAGGCGTGCATGACGGTCTGCCACTGCCAGAACAGCTTTCGACATGACCCTGTGGAAACCCCGGATTCTGGGGGGTCATTCTAACGACAATGGCCCCCTTGTAGGTGATTGTATGCGGCAATTGAAAGCCACCTGTGCTCCGTGTGCTGCGGGCCCATTACAAGAGCTCCGCCAGAGGAATAATTGGGGGCCAGGTGATGGGCCACGCTGCTGTCCAGGCAATGAGATGCTCATTGTCTCTGTCTGGTCCCAAATAGAACCTCAAATGGCTGCATCGGGCCAGGACAAGGGCGCCGCTGCAATTGGTCCGATAACCGTATGCACCAGCATCAGACTAAAGACCTGTACCTCTCGCATATTGCAGCTATTCTGACGTTTTTGGTGGTGGTTCCGGGATTTTTCAATGGGCCGCCTCTGACAAGACTCCTTGTGTGTATTCGGACCCTTGCTGGGCCACCTCAGAAGGCTCCTTTGTGTAGTCCGGCCCCAGGTATAGCTCTCGGGAAATCTGCTGGTACTCCCCGGCCCGTTCTGTGCGTCTAAGCGAGCAGACGCAGAACTGGCCCAACTGGTGGAAGACTGGGGAAAACAACCCGTACCCTCATCTCAAGGAGGTTGGCTCATTAGAATCACTGGGTGATGTTTGGATGCTAGATAGTTCGTGAGATGAACTGCCTATTTTGGTGAATGTTGTAGCATGGACTAAAATTGCAGCTTTTCTGCGCATGTCTGATCTGCGCAGTACCAGTTATGGTAATTCCCTAACCGCAACTATTAATTCGGAATTGGCCAGTCATCTCCGGCCCCTTGCTCTTGAAGTAACAATCGGGAATGGCATTAACAGTCGCCTACACCTCAGAACGTCCAAATAAAATACTTTTAACTATCTATGTAGAACTAAATAAATATGAAATTAATCACTTCCAAACAAAACCGTGAATATTCTGACTCTCCAGCTGACCTTAACCCTACCCTCGTCAGTCAACTTGTGCTGCTCGAGCAATTGGGCAAAATACTTTTCTTCATGGAGTTCAACCTCCTTGGATCCCGAAACCAAATCGACTTCCGCTGGGTTTTTCCATTTGGTTCTTCTGATCACCTTGTATCCAACAAACACAGCGATATCAATGAAGATGAACAAGTATGAGAACAAAAATGTCTTAATGTCCCATTTTCCAGGTAAGAACACCTGGTACGTGGAAACAAACAACATAACAAACGCAGAGACTCCTCCGAAAATGGCAGTGTAGGGCTGGAACCAACTTCTGAATGGAAGATCTCTTCTGTCCTTTCCTTGTGCTTGCAAGGCCCGGTAGAAGAACACATACGTGAAACACAAGACCACGAAGTTGATCAACTGACAGGACGTAATCAAGTTGATGATCCAGTTCAATACTTCTGCGGTTTTTTCTCCCAACTGAAGGAACGAAATCAATGACCAACATAACGAGATCAACACACAGTAGATGGGAATCCCGGTGTTGGTGGTAGCAGTCAAGATTTTGGGTGCAAAATTGTCAAGGGCCAATCCATAAAGACATCTGCTACTGGCGTAAACATAACTGTTCCCAGCAGAAAAGGCCGAGGTCACCAATAACACATTCATGATGTGAGGCAACACATGAATATGTAAGTTTTGCATGGCAATAACATAAGGAGACGAACCAGCACCTGGCTTACTGGCCCCCAAAGTCTCTAACAAAATAGGATCGTTGTAAGCAACCAAGATACCGACAGAGAGAGCACCACCGATAAAGAAGATGGTCAATCTGACAAACACTTGCAAGTAAGCGGATTTCAACGTCTTTCTCACATCTCCTCCAACCTCAGCCGCAACTAAGGAAACGTATTCGGGCCCAGCAAAAGTAAAACAGGCCTGGATGAGACAGTACAAGTAACCCTGAAATCTTCCCAAGGACCCAGTGTGGTATTGTTCGTTCATGGGCCCTGGATTCTTCCAGTATCTGAAACCAAAGGCATCGTGTTCAGGATTTCCCCCCACCATTACCACGAAAGTGAAAAGCAAAAGTCCTACTGCCAAAACAACCTTTCCCATACTCAACCAGAATTCGACTTCACCATAAATTCTCACTCCGAAAATATTGATGAAAAAGTACAACACAACCTGAACGGCCAAGGGAATACCAGGAGAGTAGTCGTCTCTCCAGAAATGAATGATGGAGTTGACGGTAACCACTTCGAATGGGATTTGAGCACAGCAAAGAAACCAGAAATTCCATGCCGTCATCACTTCCAATGCAGTGTCACAACATCTACCTGCCATTCTGACGAAACAGGAGGGAATAGGCAAGAAAATGACTTCTTCTGCAACACTGACAGTGATGGCCAAGATAGGGAAACTCCAGGTAATGAAACCCAATAATAAATTTAATGGCCCACCAACTGCCAATGCTCTTCCGATAGACACGAACAAGGCACTCCCAATAGTGGCACCAATACCCAACAACTGGACATGACGACCCTTCAACCTACGGTGCAAGGTGTTGGCCCCGTCCTCCACCAGAATGGTAGATGTAGAGTATATGGAGTTTTGATCTTTCTTGTCTTTCAGGTCCTCGTTAATTATGACGTTATCTCGGGTAATGAGGTGGGACCCTTCGACGATCTCCGAGGGCTGCTCCCCGAGGATCTGGCCCGGCTCGGATTGGGTCTTGGGGAGGTGGGGGACGAAGTTGTCGCTAAAAAACCTCTTGACTGACATTGTAGCAAAAATGGTTTAAACAACTAAAAAAGTTAAAACAAAAATATGGAGTCTGAAAATTTTTTGCTAGAGGTGGTTGCTATGCATGTGATTCTGGAGTAGAATAGCAGTAGAGGTTCGAAGTCACAAGTAAATAGCAGTAGTTGTAGTTGAGGAACGACAGAAATTATCGATCCAGCGAATGTATATGAATATATATATATAAGGGAATGAAAAAGATCTGGTATTTAAGAAAAAAAAATGTAAAAGATAGCCTTATAATTTAAGAAAAAAAAAATTAGCTGAAAAAAAAAAAAGTTTAAAAATATAATTGAAAAAAAAAAAAAGAAAGACATGAACAAAAAAAATAAAAAAGAAATGGTTGTGAAACTTTTACGACATTTAAATGTCTATTGGCTTAGAGAATGAAAAAAATAGACTCGGCTCAAAGGAATGGTATATCGTCATAGAAAAAACGTCCCAAAAACAGCCACTTGCAAGCACAGCTTCTTATTGGGTGTTAGGTGGGTCCACTGTCAAGGGGAAAAATCTGGGGCAGAGGAAAAAAATTTTTTTTGAGCATATGCGAGATTAGCAGGAATATAATGGGGCCCGATTAGGTAACAAAATGAATCAATGTGGTAGCGAAGGCCGAGTAGTACTGTCGACAGGGCTAGTCCGAGTCAGTAGTGGGGTTAATATACATTAAAATACATAGAATACAGAGTCTCAAGCCGCACTATGGTGGGTGTCTGGCTGGAGATGAGCTAACCGAATACTCATATCGTATTGTTGCTGATGTCGTATTGTTGGCTTCAGGATACTCATGTCATATTGTTGGCTCCGACGACCTGAGATGGAGTGGATCCAGTTGTGGTTTGAGCCTCTAGGATCCGGGATCTCAATCAGCTGGCATCCTATATCTTGGACTCCATTTCAGTGAGATAGAGCTTGAGATGCGATGTTAGTCGGGACACTGCCAACTCGGCATTTCTCACCTCATTCTGAAATTGGTTCTTCTTCACTGCCATCTGCTTTTCGAGATTAAGGGTCATATCCTTCTTTTTATCGAGCTCCTGCTCCTTGATCTTTCTCTGTTCAATCAACTGCTCGTAGCTCTGCGTGAGCTTGGTTAACGTTTCTCGAGAATTCTTGTCTCTTTCCGCCGACTGGTTCTTGGTCTTTTCGATCTTGTCTTCTATATTAGCGATTTGTCGTTTTACCTGCTGGATTTGACGATTGAGGTCACTGAGCTGTATTTTTTGCTGTTCCAAGAACTCCTGGTACTTGTTGAGTTTGTCAATGGCAGCGTCGGACTTGTTCAAATCATTGAGAATCTCCTCGAGGATTCTAAACAAGTTCTTGAGTTCTTGCTCAATGGTTTGTATGGATTCGATTGTACCTATTTTATTCTTGTAGGATGCTTCTAAGGTGCTGAGACTGCTTTGATATTCGTTCAAATTGCTCTGTAAGTCAAAAATAATCTTCTTAAGTATTTCGGGATCAGTGGATAAGTAGCTCTTCAAATTTTCCAATTCCTTATTGGACTCCAAGTTGAGGTAGTGATGGTCTTCTAGTTTTTCAATTAACCTCTGTTTTTCTTCCTTGTATTGTGAATGCTCGAGGGTAAGAATCTGCTGGTTTCTCTGGAGTGACTTCAATTCACTTTCTAATTTGTGATTAAACGAATTGAGCTGCTTCAAGCTTGTTTTCTCGTTGTTTAGCACGATTCCTTGTTGTAACAAATGGTTGAGTTCACTGATATCATTAGTGATTTTAGCATTGATTCCTTGTAAGCGTTTGATTTCCGCAATGTTGCCATCACTGTTATTAACCAAATCTTCACATTCCTTTGAATGCTCTTCTCTGAATCGGGCATAATTTACTACGGCACTCAAGATTCTCCTTATTCTGTGACTCTCTGGTCTCATCAAGTCCAGGAGGGTGAAATCGTACACTCCGCACGTCTGTAAGAAAACATATGAAGTTCTGAACAAGATCAACAAGTAGAGAGTATTATTAGTATCATCTGCTTCCACATCTTGGGCTATTTCTAGGTCCTGGGCAGACTTGTTGATGGAATTTTCCCGATTGATCAACGTTTTAACCTTCTTATCGATGATATCAACAGGAACCGCCATGAAAGCATCCAAAAACTGTTCAAATACCGACTTTATGAACGATGCTGTGGGTTTGGAAATCAACTCTTCTGTCACCAGGAACTCGCATGTTTGCAAGCAGATCGAGATCTCCCTAACGTCCAATATGGGGAACTCATCCTTGCCTACGATAATCTTTCGGCCACTACCCGAGCGGTATATGGAGCTGAGCCGGGACATGAAGCAATGGAGGCACTGAAGATCAAGATAGTTATGGGGATGGGTTGTTTACGTGCAACGCGAAGTTTATGTACATTATCCATTATTTAGAAAATACAAACACGTGACATCCACGTGATGCGAAATCCACGTGATCAAACTCTTTCAGCAGTCCAGATGGCACTACGGCAGATGAGCTTGATGAACTCGGTTAGCAACATGTAAGGCACGGCTTTTTCGGCGTCGTGCTCAATGGCAGTGTCCAAGTGCTCCAACTCCTCGTCCCTGAATGTGCTGATAATCTGCTTGAGATGAGCAAGTTCGGGAGAGTCTTCGATTTCCTGGGAGAGTTTGGCCTGGGGAACCACTTCTCCGGCTTTATCGTATACAGGGATATTGAATTGGTTCATGAGAACCCGTAATTGCTGGTTGTAGTGACCGCCAATGACGGTTTCCACGGCCACGGTACATGCCATAGCAGCTTCTTTGCTGATAAGACCCGTACCCACGCCCATACCAAAGGCACCTACTTTCCACAACGGAGTCAACAACGAGGGTCTGACTCTTCTGGTGGTTTGGAGACCGTTGAACGTGTTGTGATGGTGGATTTCCTGCTCCCACATGTGCTTCAACACCGGCTTAAGATGAGGATACTTACTAGCAAGCACAGTAAACTGGCCGTAATATATATAATTAGCTCCCAACTCTCCTGCCTGATCAACTCTGATCACTCGGTCGAGGAATGCTTTTTGGGCCTTAGAAAGCCCTCCATAATTCACGTCTTTGGCGGTGAGAGCCTTTGCTTTCTTCGAAGCGTATCTAATCTGACCCCAAGGTTTCATCATTACAGAAAGAGAGTGGTGCGATTTTAATTGGTGCCAAATTTGGCGAAAATTTCAAGAAAAGCGACTGCAATTGCAAACGGAATTTCCTGGGTGTCCCGGGAATTGGTGATGGGCTTTCCGTTATTGGTTACTACTTTGAGGTGGTGGAAAACACGATGAGGAACGTCTTTGATATAGTGCCATTCAATGGGAAAGAATCCTTTGAATTTGGAGTTGAGCCATACGTTGGCGGACTCGGTAAAGTTCACGGGCCCTTTCATCTGGCACACTCCACAGAACTTTCCCGATTCGTTTACCAGAAAGAAGAGGAATACCGATCCGCATTCGGCCATGGCGGCGTCAAGCCGTTTATTGCCGAGGGTGGTGGAGGTCCAGATGTTGTAAGCGAAAGCCGACTCCACGTCGTGGACATTATTGGACTTGATAACAAAGAAGCGAGAGTTGGGTGGAACGTGAAGAGGAGAGTGGTGGGTAATGGGCGTAGAGTAAGAGGTTGGGTAATAGCGCCAGATATTGGGTGTAGAGGGAAGGTCCAAGTTGGAGAACATGGAAATAAGCGCTAATGACCGGGATGTACAATAAGGGTGAGTCATAAAGAAGGAGCAGAGAGAGAATTGAGGTGCTGAAGTGGTTAATATGGGCAAAAGTGTAATGATGTGAAATGTTGTGTAGAGTTGTAGGTACAGTAGCACTGTTGGCAGAATTTGCAACAAATTCGCAGACAGATGAGAAGAAAGAGAAGAAAGAAGAGGTGAAAAGAAAGAGAAGAATCAAAAAGCTCCAGCGGCGAACCAGGGGTTTATATACAAAAGCGGGCGCTATAAGAGGCAAAAGTGATACATCAGAGACGCATCTGATACCTAAGTGATACATCAATTATACATAAAGGCAGCAGTGACACCTCAGACATTGGTGAAACAACAGTGATTCTTCAGCATCCATGCCCCCCAAACTACCTAAGATTTTTAAGCAGCCCGTAGACGTTGACCGGGTCAACTTGGACGTGATCAAAACGTGGCTCGAGACGAAACTCGATGGGTTGGTGCCCAATGATGATATTTTGGTGGACTACACGTTTGAGTTGGTCCAGAACAAGGACATCTCCTACATTCACCAGCAGCTAGTGGAGTTTTTGGGGGAAGAAGAGTCGGTGGAGTTCTGTCGGGAGTTGTGGACGTTAATGATAAGTGCCCAGGAGGCGAAGGATGGGGTGCCGCCCCTGTTAGTAAAGAGAACCAACTACAACCGAAGCGACACTCGAGAAGAGGGAGGCGACAGAGAAAATGGGCAAGAATACAGAAACCGGGGAGGGAACAGAAGAGACGAAAGGAAAGAAAGGAACGAAAGGGGAGACGAAAGAAGAGATGGACTGAGAGATGGACTGAGAGATCGTAGACACACAGAATATAGAGGGTACAATAGAACCAGCGGTGGACGGCCGAGAGGTTCTTCAGGTGGGTTTAGAGGGCCGAGGGGCCGGGCCCAGAGAGACAGGAGCCCGTCGCGATAGGCCGCGCCAGCTGAGAGAAGTCCGCCCATCTGTGCCCAGTTTTCTGCTGCCCGCATTGGCTGCAACACACCTAGTCTGCCAGTAGACTATCGCAGGCTGGAGCCAAATCCTACTGGGCCCAATCTTGGTCCCGCGTTAAGCCCTTTTCTGCCCCAATTGCTCGCTACCAGATACTCTTCTCGCTGGCCAATAGCCTTTCAGCATTTTTCACCTATTTTGTAGCCAATAGCCTCCTACTGACTGTACACTAAATAGGCACTCTAGCCACATTAAATAACCTTTATACCCACATTATAGGCACTATAGGCACAACAATTCACGTACGATTACAATTGCAACGCAATTGACATGAAGGCACACCAGCTTGCCTACTATGCGTTACAAAGCTTTGACCTCCGTCCACCCAACGGCCTCTCCTCTTTTCGTTCGGCCCCTGGTTCCGTCCATCCCTTGCTCACTGTATCTACAACACACACTTACAATTCATTGGTTGCTTTCGTACCAATCTGCTATTTCTCTGTATTCCTCTCTATCAACCAACCTTCTTCTTTATCCACCTCTGCCTTTTCCCCCTCCCATTGGCCATTGGCACCCATATTTTGTCCCCTTTCTCCTGCCATTCATTTTTCCCGTTTTGTGGATTTTGTAAATAAAGAAATTCTCTTAGACGCCAAATTGCGATTTCATTATGAGGATATCGTAGAACATCGCTATAGAAGTTTTAACCATCTTTTCCACCACTTCTTCTTCTTCTAACCACGATTCATTCCTTTCCGTTTCTCTTTTGCTGATTTGTACTACAGCATCTCGTCCCTCCTCCTCGCTTAACTCCTGATCACTATGAAGACCGTAGATTTGTTACACTACAAGGACAAACTACCCAGTGAGGAGTCTATTAAGCTCAATGAAGTCACCAAAATGATCTTCAAGTCCAAAAAAGTCATCATACTAACCGGTGCTGGTATTTCTTGCAACGCTGGAATCCCTGACTTTCGTTCCGCCGACGGTTTATACAATTTAATCCAATCAAATGACCCAAAAAACTACATTAAGGGGAAGGATTTATTCGATATCTCCCTCTTTCGTGATGAATTAACCCTCCAAATCTTCTGTAAATTCATGGAAGGGTTATACAACTCATCCCTTATGGCAAAGCCTACAGAAACTCATAAATTCATCAAAATCCTTAAGGATAGAAAAAAATTGTTGCGATGCTATACCCAAAATATCGATTGCTTGGAGTCAAATATTAACTTGAACTGCGGAATTGATGTTGCTAAATTCGACGAAAACAGTAATAAAAATTTTTCCAAAGAATGGAAGGATTTGGACGTCGTACAACTTCATGGTAATCTTCATAAGCTCTCATGTACCCAATGCTTCAAGAACTTCGATTGGACCCCTGACCACCAATATAAACTTAAAAATGGTGAAAATCCTGAATGTGAAAACTGTTACATAAAGTATCAACAACGATTGTACTCAGGTAAAAGATTGACAGGCAACATTGGGATTCTCAGACCAGATATTGTATTATACGGAGAGAACCATCCTCAATCAGAAATCCTTACAAAAGGGTTGAATATCGATTTAAACATGAAATCAGATTTGTTGATTATCATGGGTACTTCCCTTAAAGTTGACGGAGTGAAAAATTTGGTCAAGAGTTTGTGTAAAAAAATTCATGAAAAAGGAGGTTATGTGATATTCATCAACAAAACCCCATTATCAAAACAATGGTCCAACTACATTGATTACGAAATATTATGTGATTGTGATAATTTTGTGAAGATACTAAAGTCAGAGATCCCAGATTTATTCTTGACCCAAGAGCAATTAGACTCCAAGAAACTTAAAATGAACCAACAACAATCTACCCCTCCAACCACTCCAAAGTCAAGTAAAATAGTCAACTTGAAGGATTGTAAGAAGCTCAATAACACTAAAATAAAGAAAGAACTTCCGTCCAAGAAGGTTGTGGTCAAGAAAGAACCCAAATCAAGACCGACACTCAAAGTCAAAACTCAAGTCAAAAAGGAGCCTATGGATTTTTTACCAACTCCAATGTCAAGTTTCAACGAAGACATCGAGATCAAGCTCGAGTCCAAGACCATCAAGCCGCTAAAGCCTCTCACAAAGTCACAACTCAACCAACGTAAACGTAAACTTAACGACTCTGATGGCCTAAACAGTAAAAAGTTGAAAGTTTAGCTCTATACCTATTCATCTAATGCATTACCTCATGACACGAATGTAGACTTATTACAGTAGACAGTAGAGACGTTGCACGTAGCGCCTTGGTGTGACACTGTAGCATTACATGGATCAGTATGGAACTTGTTCTACTGTCAGTTTTATCTGACTCACGGGCATCTACAGGAAACATATTACATACAGTGCCAATACAACCAACAGTAAGTATCTTCATGTAAGCTCTACTTCAATCTTGCGAAATCTTGATTTATTGTTTATCTGTACATATTCAACGCACAGTATAACGTACACCCCATAAAGTACACTGCATAATGTACACCCCTCAAAGCACACCCAGTATCTATAACGTACACCCCCATTGGAAAGTACATCCTGTCAAACAGGCTTAGGCACACCCCATAAAGCATACCCCATTCGGTAGCATAGATCTTTTGCTTTTTTCAGACATCTCGTATTTTTACGCAGGTTCGCATATAATCATGATGCCAGCTAACCCCAACTCATAGCACTCTTTTCTCCAGGGAAATCATGGACCAAGTATCCAGTTTTTTCGAAAACATCTTGACTGTGGAGTCCAGTAGTGAACAAGAGAAGGGGGCCACTGATGAATCATCTCGGCGCTCGTCATTGATTTCTCCCACTACGTCAACAGACGACAGCAATGGAGGCCAACCCCAACCATCGCAGCCAAAACCCCGAACCGACAGCGTACAGTCAATTGACAGCCACCTGCTGGATCAAGAAGTAGAAATAAAGATTCCGTCCCATTGTAATCCTGAAGCTATAAAGGATATTTCCTCGTTTTGGTACCTTAATGAATCCTATGATGAATCCAAGAAACCGGGGAACATCATGACTGACAGATTGATGGAGAAGATCATTCTGATGGTAATTCCTGAAGAAACAAGTGACAGTAAGGTAATCAATGATAGAATCGTGATGCAGAGCCAAAGACCCCAATTGTCGATGAATATCATGTCCAAAAACTCAGTGTTGCTTAATCAGAGAGCTTCCGTGATGTTCCATAACATTGACAACATGATAAAGTTCATTGGATGGTATAATCCGTTTCTTACCATAGGTGTATTGTTAATAATCACCCACATAATCCTAAATCCGTACCTTTTATTGATACTACCCATGTTTTTGCTTATCAATAATGTGCTTGTACCTTATTACTTGATTCGGTACCCTCCAGACAACTCTCAGTTGAACAAGTTCTATAACTACAACCCCATTCCCTACGAGAGTGATAAACCGTTGATGAATTACAAGATTCCTCAGCCAATCCCACAATTTACGAAGGAGTTCATTCTTAATCTCACCGATTTGCAGAACCACATGATTCTCTACATCAAAGCCTACGATTTTGTCATCTGGCTAACCACAGACTACTTGTACTTCAAGGATGAAAGCATTTCTAGTTTGGTATTGATATTTCTCACCTTGTCGTCAATCTTCACATTGGTTTCAGCACCTTACTTCTTGCCAATAATTGTTAGCCACTTACCAGTGAAATTCTTATTAATCATCAACACTTGGGGGTCATTGATTCTCTGCCATCCCCACTTTAGAACCACCATTCTTGATGCTCTCTACACCGAAGAAAGTCGATACGAAGCTTTGACAGTGGTCAATGATTTTGAGAAAAAGTTGATTAAATGGATAATTGACGAACCGGATAAAGGCAACGACAACATCAAGTTTGTGGAAATATTTGAGTTGCAGAAACTTAACATGAAGACAAAAGTTTGGGAGTCGATAGGATTTGGTAATGACTTTTTCACTTTAAACAATCCTATCAGAAAATTAAAGAGCAATTTATATGAAGAGTTTGAAGATGAAGAAATTGAGCAAATCAGACTCAAGAACTATGAAATTGATCGGGCCAAGCACCAGGAAGCCATAAATCAGGCCAAAAAGATTAGCAACGACCAAAAGAAAGTGAATTACGACGTAATCCCTGAACTGACTGAATATGAAGATCCAAACCAGTCGATTAGTTTTGATGATGACATCGAGATGCTATTGATTAAGATAAATCAAAAGTCAACTTTTGATGAAATCAAACCACCTAAGAGCTGGCGCTTTGTCGATGATTCCCACTGGGAGATCGATTTAAATCCCCATGGGTGGGTGGGTAGTAATTTTATCCAGGATTTGGTAAGTATTGATAGTGATGAAAAATGGGTTTACGATTTTATAAATGATAACGATAATGAAAATGAATTGACAGCGGGAGTTTTCCGGAGAAGAAGATGGGTCAGAGTATGCGTTAGAAGTGACCTGGAACAAGTGGTGGAAAAAGTGCCGGAGACGATATACTCCACTGATAGGTTGAGTAAATCGTTTTCGAGCTTCCTTCTGTGATCTTAGACTTAAGTAGAATATATGACAATAACATACAATATTGCAAAAAAAATGTAATAAATCGTAAAAAAATGTATTAACATAAGATATTGAAGAGATTTTTTAAGGTCAATATACACAATAGGAAGCAATACAGTAGCTATCCAAAGTCCATCCATTAGACTGGCTAGCTGGTGGCATAGGCGAAGTCTTAGGTGACTTAATGAGACAAGATTTATTGATGTTTGATCTTGCAGCTTTTGCAACAATGGTCCATGCACATAAATGGGGAACCAGAAAGTAGAAAACGCAAGATTTAACGATTGAGTGTGTCAATATAGTAGGTTTACTGCAGTATTATTACTGGGATTTGACCACAACTGATATAGTTTAATTGCAGCCATCCAGACAGACTGAGCAAAATGATTTCAGACTCTTTTCTGTTCTGCTTCTCATTTCTCTTCTCCTTATCTTCTCCTTCTCTTCTCTATATCTTCTCTCTCTCCTCCTATCTTCTCCTTCGCTCGCTACGTCATAAACTCCATCAAGCTCAAACTGGCCTTCCTTGTCTCCTGTTTCTTCTGCAACATGCTCGACAAATCATGTCTCTTCTTCTTCCCCTTCTTCTCCTTGACCACCTTCTCGGCCTTTTTCTCCACCTTCTTCTCTTTGTTCAACAACTCGGTTCTTGTCTTGAACCCACACACACACTTCGTTTCCAACACCCTCTGTCGGCTCTTTTCGTAGCGTATTTTACTGGTTTTGGTAATGCCCGGGATATTCAACAAGCCACAGCCGGTACACCAGTGGTTGTCAACGAAATCCGGTAAGTTGACGATGGCACTACCATCATTGGCTACATGGCTAAATGCCCCCGCGTGGTGGTCACTGGTGGGGAGGCCGGTGTGGGCACAATTGTACAAATGTAGTAACTTTAATTGGTTCATGCGATGAGATGAGGTAATGGTATGGAAACAGTTAAAGCTCTGTTCTATACGTACGCGGTGTCCACACGTCTACCGGTAATACAACCCGTTGATGACACAGTAGAGACGGTGAATGGGCAAGCCAGGCTCAGTTAAGTGACGTGACGTCAAATTTTTCCGACAATAATCCGTGGCCGTAAATGATGCCCAAAAAAAACACTGAGCCAATGATGGCGTGCCCGACTGCGATTACTCGGTCCAGATCTTGTGGTGGGCCCGGGCGCATCTCTGGTGAGTCCGATTTTCGGGGGCCCGCGTTTTCCGCCAATAATGGGCCGGCAAAAGTCGCTTATTCAGCCAGACCACCCTGAAGCGATAAAAACGAACGGTTGTTACACCAGAATTATTTGACGTTAACCGATAAGCGGATTCAGGGCTAACCAATTGAGACGGTGGCAACTACGATTATGATATGAGTTTTTCTATATGATTGCGACACCACTATTTATCTCCATTACCATCCACTATCTAGTCTGTCCCCCACGAACATCGTATACCACCATTTAGCATATACTCACGCCAAATAGCGTACCATACTGATTCTACACATCTACCTACCAGCCCCGCTCACCATCTCGTGTATATCTTTGCTCATAGCCCATTAGCTGAGCTCATTAACTCCTCCATAAGGTCCACTTTTCTTCATAAACCCGAGAAAAGCTCACCTTTCCCAACACAACTTCATACCCATACCCTAAACCCACTGTTGCTACACATTTACCCATACTTCCTTCACATCTGGCCCTTATCCATACGCACTTATGGCTACAACCATCATAATGTCACTTCAGCAGAAGAAACGATTACGTTTAATCACCCCCAATATCCCCGCCAAAGGGAAAATACTAAAGTCCTGTGTTCGTTGTCGCCAACATAAAACAAAATGTGATGCCGTGCTAACAAACCCTTTCCCTTGCACCCACTGCTACAAGAAGAACATCAACTGTACTCTTGACATGATCACAACCACCCCAAAAAGAGCATACGACGTAGTGGAAAAGTTGACCAACGAGGTGCAAAATTTACGTTACACCCTCGACTCCATCATCGAAAAGAAGAACCATATGATCAAACTATTGATCGAAAACAGTCATAAGCAACAGCAGCAAGAAATCCTTCCTGTAGAGTCTCAGTCTCCTTTACCTGCTACCCCCTCTGTCACAGAGATCCAATCTGTGTTGAACTCTCCCCAATCATCTCCCTTGTCTGGAGCCACTCCTATTGACCCAATACCGACAAAGGTGGACAAAAATAACAATTTCGTTATCTCCTCCAACAACTCCATCCTGCCCATTGTGTTGTCTTACAATCAGGCCTTGAACATGTTCGACAACTACCACATTAACTTCCATAAATACTTGCCAATTTTACCTGATTCGTTTTTTGAAGACATCAACTTAAACCAGGTGTACAAAGAAAACGATCTTCTCTTCTGGTCCATCATTTTGACGTCTTACCTCAACCAAGACGACTACAATAGTTACTTAACTCTTGCGGACCATGTGAAAAAATTGGTGGTGTTCAAATGCTGGTTAAATACCCCTAGATCAGTGTACGCCATAGCATCGTTATTGATTTTGACTACCTGGCCATTACCCATGGAAAAGCTTCAAAAAATCCAGGATAACTTGTCTGTCAAGTACATTTCATTAATGAAGAATTTGTCACTACAATTGGGATTACACAAGTTGGAGTTTATCAATGAATTCAGCCATAAAACAAAAGTTAATATGGCCAGTGAATCCGATTTGAATAATTTAATCAGAGAACGGATTTACAAATTTATTAATATTAATTCAAACTATTGGTTGGTCTTCCTTGGTTTAGCTAATTCCAATTACAATGGATTACACCAAGATTACATCATTAATAAGGCTGCCAATATTGATTTATTTAATAACAACAATTTCACAACTGAGGATAATTTTATTAATTCATTATTGAAAATTTCATTAATTCAACTGAAATTAAATGAAAATATGAATGATTTGATTGACAATCCAAATCACGTAAGAAAATTGATTGATTTGAATATGTTTGAAATAATCTTGAATGATTTTAACAACTTTGATGATAACAACAAGTTATTCAACAATAACTTAATTAAGTTGTCAATCGAATTCACTAAATTACAGTTATTCACTTATTCATTTTCAAACATCAATTTATCCATCGATAATTACAAAAGAATGATTTACAAATGCATTAATTGTTGTCAATTGATTTTGAATCTATTCCATCAAGAATTCAATGCTGGAGTCAATTTTAATCAATTACCCATTCATTATAAGTTCATTATTGAATTGAGTTTATTAACTTTGTTGAGAATCTTTAAAAGTCCACTTCTCAACTCTGTTAATGACTATAAATCAGTTAGACAGTTGTTCTCAAAATTCTTTGATATCTTCCATAAGGAAAATTCAAGTTGGAATGACCTTAACTCCAAGTTGTTTAAAATACTTTCCAAGTATGACAAAATCAATAATTTAAAAATTTTGAAAAATGACAATTACAACTCATTTTTTTTGGTCAATAAAATGAAAAATTATTTAATTTCAAGCTTGCATTATGAATTGATTTGGACTATCTATGATGAACAAAAGTCTGATGATAATTCAAGAAATTCCGGTCATAATGATAATGAAATTAATTGGGATATGTACGGTTTAAATAGGTCAAATGATGGAGAGTTGATTAAATTCATTTCAACATCTCCATCCGTTTTCAATTCAAATTTATAAAGGTTTCTTTAATTTACAGGTTTTTTCTATACTTCATGGTAATTTGTATTATATTTATGAACATCCACATTCAAGTACGATCTTGCCAGGCAGCATTAAGTTTTTTACTGAGGACTAATGGTTTGGTGAATAAGTAAGCCACTAATAAAATGGCAATTGTAATACTCAATTTAATTTTGTCAAAGTTAGAATTCAATAAGTCATATGATAATGAAGGTTGAACCAAAGTACAGAATTGATTATACTTGTTAATGAAACAAACCACAGATGTAGATTCTAATTCTGTGGCTTTGATTAAGATATGATTGTATTGGTCATCAATATCTAACTTATGTTTATGATTCAATGTTTGGAAGGTGTTTTTAAGAATCACAGGTTCGTAAGGCATTATTCTGAACTCATCTTGGAAATCTTCTTGGGTGACAGCTCTATCATCGATTCTTCTACTGTTCAAAATGAATTTTGGAAGTTCAAATAAACTTCCACTCTCAGTTAATGCAATTATTGATTTTAAAGTTATACCAAACTTGGTGTAAGTTGGCTTTATGGTAATAATTTTTTCTGGGAAAATATATGACTTTTTCGAGATTGAGTCAATGCTTAAGTCGAAAGTGTTTTTTGGATCGAAGATAGATTTCTCTTTGCTATTGGAAACAGCATTATCTGCCGTATCAAAAAGGTCAACGACGATAATTCTTTGTTCCAAACTTGGTGCCTTGATAAAATAAGTATAAATGATCCAGTTGTCGTCTTGAACTAAGTTGATAGATTCAGGATCAACCACTTCATCTTGATGTTTATGGGTGTATAAGAGAGTACCCGTAACCCCATCAATTAAATAGAAGTTTAGCTGGTTACTATCCTCGCTTTGAGTGATGATTGAGATCAAGTTAGGATTTAAGTACTTGTAAATAACCGATTTGTCAAATCTGGCAATTCCAACAGACGAAGTGACATGGTCCAAAGGCTTTTGTGAGATGGAAATAATGGATTCAGAGCTCTTAAGGAACTTCCAAGTAGGCACTAATTTAGTATCTATCAACTTATATCCATCAATTTCATTATTTCCGCTTCTTTCAACGAAAAATTGGGATTGTTTGAAATCAAAGTTTGCACCATTGTCTAGTAATTCAATTACATCAGAACCAACAAATTTCACTGCATAGACTTCACCAGGAATCTCATTATCTTCAATTGCATATTCTGCTTCAGGTAAAACGACTTCGGTCAAAAAGATATTAGCAACAGGCTTATCAAACTCTCTAACAGCAACGCTCAAGTCACGTACGTCAATAGTGTAAACAGACTTTTCAAAAACAACATAAACATGAGTGTTAGCATGAAGCAAATCTTTGACTTCTCCTTCAAATGGAATAGTAGAAGTCCATAATTCTTTGGCATTGGAGGTATCGATAGCAACTATTGCTTGATTTACTTCGTCAGTGTAGATTAACATTTTACCAAATCCGTACACATCCTCTTCAATAACTGGGTTGGTGGTAGTTTCTTCAAAGCTGGAATCAATTAAAGAAATGACAAATCTGCCAAGATCAGATAAGTGTCTTCTTGTTCTGGATAACCAACTAGTGAAAATGCTGAGAGAGTAAGCATCTTCAATGATATGATGAGCTTTATCAATGGCAGTCTGGGAGTATGGCTTATTGACAAGAATGGCCTTGGATGAGCCAGATAAATAATGTGAATCCAATTCAACGTAGACATCAGTAGCAGTATTGTTTTGGAGAGAGTACTTGGCGAAATGAAGATTGGAGTCGGAAATAAACTTTGCTGTAACAAGTTCAAGTACTGATTCGGAATTCAAAATCATTTTGGCATCCTTGGTGAGAGCAAATGGATATTCCACCTTTTTGATGGTTTCTGGGTCTTGGGTGGTTATGAAATCAGTGAAATCGTACACTACAGATTTCGTAGACAAAGTAACAGACACCCAGCTTGTCAACGAGTGTTCGGCAGTATCAACGCTAACGATAGGTTGATCAAAGGTCTCAGTCCATGCTTTATCAAAGACACCATCAATAAAACTGTAGACAGTGAGCAGTTTGCCAGAATACTCAATTAAATATTCGTTGTTAACAATAGCAACGTTGCTGAGTTTGTATGGAATATCTACTGCAAAAGCTAAATTTTCATATTGGACTAATTTGTTGTCGGTGGTGATGAAGACATCTTCCTTAAAGGCTTTCACTTTTTTGAATGGAGGAGGAACCGATTCGGTAAGGATGTCTACCACTCCTGAAGCACCAACCGATATAAGTGAATCATTATCAAGCAAGACACACAAAGCACCATTAAACTGGCTAATCTTAAAGTCCTTGATAGGTCTGTTATCTTCATGAGAAACAAAAGTACCATCACTAAGTAAGATATGAATGTTTCCGATGGCATCCAATGCTATTAAATTACGGTTGAAGAAATGTTCATATTTCACCAATTCACCTCCTAATTTGTAGCTATTTATGAGAACCCCAGTGGATAATTCCCATGAATAAATATAACTTCCTGTCGTAGAAAACCCGTAGATGATGTTGCCACTCAGTAAAACCAAGAAATCATCAATAGGCGACGGTAATACATTCAAGTCCACAGACCAACGAAGCTTGGAGGCACTATTAAGATCAAGGTTCACCAATTCACTGAAATCAGTGGTAGCAATAAGGGTATCATTGGCTACCAATTCATATTTTTCAAGCCGTCCATAATGATGGTTGATCCAATCCTTAACAAAAGCGTCCTGAACAAACACCCCAAGCACGAGGGTTGCGTAAAACGTCAATAATCCAACCAATTGAACTACCTTCATCCTGTGCTGGTGGTTGTGTTGGGAGTAGAGGAGGATCAAGCTGAAGAAACCCGTGCCGTATTTTTCTCCGATCAAACATCGGTACATCCTGGGGGAGAACACCCGTACATCTCGTCAGTCGGTCACCCGTACACCTATGAATCGGGGGTCCGATTTGTTCGCAGCAATGATCATTTCCTCACCACTTCACATATAAAGGTTGCTTTCCCCAGAAATTTGTCTCAGATCTCCTGCTCAAATCTCTACAAAAGTTTAAAGAAAATGCAGGCTCGTGATTGGTTTTTGGTGTTAATCGCTGTTTTGTTTCCTCCTATCCCTGTGGCCGTTAAAAGGGGATTATCGGTGGATTTGCTCATAAATATTGCTCTTTCGCTTCTTGGTTACTTCCCTGGTTTGATCCACAGTCTCTATATCATCTCTCTCTACCCTTACAGAGAGACCTATGCTGCTCTTGGAGGGGATGGCCACAACAACAGAAGCAACTATGGTGCCGTCTCCACTTAGAAACGGTTCCTGCTTTATTTTGAAGGCGACTTCTATAATGATGTCTTACTTCTGTAACGATTACGGCAATTTTATTCTCTAATTAAAATTTTTGCAACTCTTTGAACTTCTTTCTTAGAGTTTTGGTGTGCTTTCTTCATTTCCTGCCTTAGTTAGTCTGTTTATTGGTATATACTGCAACGTCCTTTTCTCATGATTGTCTGTAAGTTACAACGCAAATTCTTCCTTTCGTTTTCAATTGAATGTGAATCGACAATTCTGACTTCAATTCATCGTCAACTTTTCACTTCTGCTTAAAACCCATAGTAAACATTCTGTTTCTAACTGTCTTTAAGTTAAGGTGATATTTCTGTGGTTACCCGGTCGCACTACAAAATTTATAGTGAAAAAATTGGCAGCTTCTTTCTGTTCTTACTCTTCTTCAGCTCTTCTCTCTCCATTTAACTGAATATACAACTCTTTCTCCCTTCTATATGTAGTCTCCACCGCATAACTTAAGTTGTCCGATCAAGTTTACGCTTACCCTTTCAAGGACCATCGGTTCAATGTGTCTATATGCGAAGATTAACTGAAATATCTCTATCCATTGCACGTAATAGTCACAATTGTCCTCGAAATTGGCTTGTTTTGAGCTGATTTCATATAGGTCATTTTCGTTGCTTTCGTCTGATGACACCAGTCTTTGGTGGCTTCTACAGATTGCGACACTAGCTGTGTTCCCTATGGCCTTGTGCCAGAGGTTGTGCATTGGAATTCGTTTGGAATAAGTATATACTTCACTACTTAGTCTTTGCGAGATACTCACATTCATCTATAGATCCTGCTGTCGGCCTGGTCTTCTATTTAATCTCTTGTCTATGGATATGGCCGACCTTTGCCATTTTTCAGTCAACCTGACATCTATAAATTGTACCGATGCCATTAGTTCTGAACGGCCTTCGTTATATACTCTTCATCTGTATCCATTGACTTTCTTCCTCCTCCCTGTTTCCATAACCATAATGCTTCTAAAGCATAGTTTCTCACCGACAAGTTTCTTGTCTTTTGCTCGTCAGCAGCCTCTTCTATGGATTCAATGATTCTAAGTTCCTCTATCAAGTCCCACATCATATTCTCGAAATTGTCAATCAATTCCTGTGACAACTCGTAAAATCCTTCATCTTCTTCTCCTCCCTTCTCGCTCATGGGGAGAATATTGTACTTGTGAAGGCCAAGCTTGTGTAAAATTCTTCCCAACATCTGAATACTGAAACATCTCTGCGGTGCAACTACTGATCTCGATAATCGTCCTAGCTCGGCAAGGGTATAACCTGCTAAGTGGGGGTTTTCAGAATGATGATGGAGTCCCTTGTAAGTGGGAATCTCTTTCTCCTGGCTTCCTGATTCGTTTAATTCAACAAGATTTCCCTGAAAATCGAATCTCATGTCGCTGATGCAGTCGTAAGTCGTGCTAACTTGTTGCGGCATAGGATCTGTCATCCATGACAATTTCTGGTTTTCTTTGGGTAAGTCGGGATAGTACTTTTCATGAAGCTTGTCAAAGAAATCAGGGTCATTGAGGTCCAAATCATCATTAGACTTACTCTTTGGTTTGGGAAAATGAACCTTGACATCATCTTCGTCATCCTTTACAATTTGGTAGTCCTCATGTGCTATTTCATCCTCTTCGTTGTACTCAATTTCAGCTTTCTCTTCGTCTAATTCCTCATCTTCATCATCCTTTATGTCTTCAACATCTTCCCAGCCCTCGTCATTAGCTTGCTCCTCGGCAGGTTCTTCATATTTTACTGTGGCCACATCACTAAACCTCACTGACTTCAAAGAACGAGGCAATGACTCTCTTGAATTGTTATTGGTTAGTATAGGTTTAGCTGGTGGTTTATCATCTATGCTCATCTTTTGGATTCCTAGGGCCCTATCCACATCCTCGGCATCAAGACGTGAGATATCCTCATCTTTGGTGCCTCCAATCCATCCGTGATATCCTTCGGCATGGTCATGGACGTCGCCATCACAGCAAGCTTCTTTTTTTACTCTGTCTTCTGTCCTCTTTAACAAACTCTGGATCAATTTGGGATCAAGGCCATTCAATAGCTCCTGTCTTTCTTGGTCAATTTCTGCCTCTGTGAGCTGCGATATCTTCTCCATGTTCTCTCTATGAATCTTCTCGGCTTCTGTTAACTCCTCTTCTTCTGGTTTCACTGGTTGCGGTTGATTACGTTTTTGCATGAATCTTGATCCTTTCTTCTTTCTATCTTTGAACATTGAACGCTGTGGAAATCCACTAACTTCGATCTTTGTAGGAGCAACTGGTGCCTCAACATCGTGTTCCACAATCTCTCCTATCAAATCCATTGTATAATGTCAATTTGTGGGAAGAGAATAAGATTTTGAATCTAATATGTCATCTCAGATTAACGATGCCCATGTGCGCAGGAAATTCCTGTCCTCGTTGCCGCTTTGGGATACCCTACATATGACCGCTCACCAAATACTGCTTGCAGCAATAAAATACTGATATTATAAATGTGATATATATGCAATATGAGAGATGATGCATGTCATGAATGCAATAGAAGACTTCTGCAGTGTGTCAAGGCATGGAAGTCGGGTTACTGACTGACACATTGGCTGCAATCGTGATATCAAACACCCCTGGTACCTGTCATTCTGGTGATTTGATTGTATACATCGAATAAGATCATTAGGATACTCTCCTACTATTTTCAGTTCATTGGCGGTTCCATTCGTGGATCTCTGTGTCTATCATTTTCCTATTTGTCATTTTTTGCAGTCGTGTCAACTTGCGACCCTTTTCCTTCGCTGTCCTCCTTCTCTGGGGTCTCCATGGTGGACTTTTCATAGCTTTCACCTGCTGTACCTGTTTCTGTGGTTGTTTGGAGATATTTTGGCACAGTATATTTGCCTTCTTCGGCCTTATTATGTATATGCTGCAAAAATTCCTCAGTAATGTGTTCCTGTCCTGCCCCAGTCCTTTTGACACGTAGAAGATCAATGAAAGGTAACATGAGAAGTGACCAAGCCCTTATGTACTGATGTGAGGAATAAAATGAAGGGTTGTCATTGGTGTTCTCATTGTTATTTAGTGTTAAGTTTATCAAATTTTGTCTAAATCCCCGAGTGAATGGGAAGTCTTTTATGTAGTACTGAACAACCACTCGCTTATTGTTATGCATGATGTTTAAGTACCTTTTTCCTGTTTCCTTTCGTGGGGCTCGTTTCTCAAGAGAAGAAGTGCTCTTGCCAGCATCCTTTTTGGCTGTATATCTATCCTGCCATCTAAAATACCTCTTCATTTGATTCTTGCTCAAGTCATCAAGGGTAGTCATATTGTAGTAAATGTACTTCACGTGAGACAAAAATAACACCAGGGTCATCAATAAACCCAACAGTCCGTAGATGATAAGCGCAACATAGTGCAAATTAACAGAGTACCCATTACGATTAAATTTGGGTCTCATATACCTAGCAGCAAAAACAATACATAACAAGTATATTGCCGAAATATTCTGAAGAAACTTGAAGAACCAGATATGATTTGCCTTACCAACAACAGTACCTAGCCATATACAATAATGATCAAATTTGGGAACACAGTAGTTCAAATCCCTCAGATGAAACGACCTTATCGGCTTAAGCGACTGACATGTAGAACACCAGAAAGGGTATCCATCCTTGTCACACACAAAGTAGTCAGGAACCGGCAACAAGTCCTTATCTTCAGCATCACCATACAAATTGAACGGCAGAATCTTCGTAGCAGCACCTGGACCTATCAATAGCACAGTAGTCCAGTAACAAATGAGAGCCAATTCAAAAAAACCAAGTAGCACCCATAGTACAATGGCTACGGCCCTAGAATGGTAGTGGTACACCTCTTGATAGCCAACGACATAGCCTAATGAGTAATTGATGTAGCCAAAAGATAGGAACAACACCACGGGGACCACTCTTTTGGCCCAGATGTTTTTCGTTCTTAGCACATCAACGATCATTGACCATTTCCTCCACTATACCTGTAAAGAAAACAAGAAAAGACGGACCTTTGGCGGAGGTTTGGTCATGAAGTTGACATTCCTGTACACAGCCGTGATGTTTGTCCTGCAGACAACACCGTCAAAAATCTCCTGCATATACCATGGATTCAAAGTCCTGTATATGGGCAGCTTTATATATGGAAGTCTAACTGATTCTGCTGAATAATCTTCTGTTTAACAACTATCTCTTGCCAGATGGTGCAAATTGTTGAAGGTAAGTAAACTAGTGACGATAATTGGAGATTGTGCTAACATGGATATTCTAGATGACCGGTCTAAGGACATGTGTCCTATCTGTAAGACCGACAAGTATTTGTCTCCCAACATGAACTTTCTAATAAATCCTGAGTGTTATCATAAGATATGTGAATCCTGTGTGGATCGTATCTTTTCCTTGGGTCCGGCTCCGTGTCCATATCCCAAATGTGGAAAGATTCTCCGTAAAAACAAGTTCAAGAAGCAGGTATTTGATGATATCCAAATAGAACGTGAAATAGATATAAGGAAACGAGTCAGTGCTATTTACAATAAGACAGAAGAAGACTTTGAAGATCTCAAAGATTATAACATGTACTTGGAAGATGTGGAAAATATAGTTTCTAATTTGAATTATGACATAGATGCTGAGGAAACTGAAGCTAATCTTATCAAGTATGAAGCAGAGCATAGAATTGAAATTTTGGAGAAGAATATGAGAGAAAGTCAAAAGAATGCTGATGTCAGTAAATACCAAGATTCTATGGCAAGATTAAAGCAAGAGAAGTTGAAAATTCAGAAACAGATGGAACTCGAAGATTTAGAGTACCTGAAACAACAAAAACAAGAATTATTGGACAAACTCTCCACATCTACTGCTAATTCAGACGAAATTATCCAGCAATCACAGAACAACATTCTAACTCGATCATCTATGAGAAAGAAGCAGTTGCAGCAAATTACTAATCAACTTGACCAACAATTCCAGAGTTCCAATCCATTCGCTAAGCATGCTAAAGCTATTGATGAAGAAACAGAAAAAGCTCCTTTCACTCCATTCCAAGGTGATAGAGAGAAGGTGAAAAACTACAAGTTCTTGGGAGCCATATCAGAAGAAGATGAAGAGCCTTCCACTGAAAATGAAACTTACTATGACCCTTACGTCAGCAAGCTTGCAAAGGACAAGCAGTATTTGGGAGGTGGTTGGAGACTCAACCTTGTATTTGAGAGAGCATTAGATGAAGCATTCATGGGATTGAATTGTTTCATCGATAAGGAGAAACTGGAGGTGGTAGAACCAGTGATAAAGGAAGAGACACAAGCAGTGGAGGTATAGTCTAGGTGATCTAGACTGATTTATACATATGTAGCATAGATTCAAATAGTACATCAGTTCATAGAGATTCAAATTGTAGAGTGATATCTGGTAGAATTCACATAACACTAATAAACTAAATATATATTTACGGTTACTTCTATTCATATAGCTAATGTACATTTTAAATAAACTAAAGATTTAGTAAGTTTTCGTCATTCGTAGAATAAGTGGTTGGGCCAAGGTCTATAATCTGGTCTGAATTGGTGGTTTGTATGGGCAAAAAACGATGGTTCAAATCATCGTTTGCGGTCTCATTAACTTTGAAATGGTCCAACTCATCAAATCCAAATATAACAGGTTGAGGTGTGGGTTGAGAGGGAATGGTTTCACTTGGTGATCTTATTGTTGGTGAAAGTATAGGAGTGTGGGATGCAAGAAATGATTTTGCCGTAGGACTCCTGATTTTGGGCGCAAGTATAGGCAGCGGAGTATTAACATTTTCGAATAGTGATTTCGCTGTGGAGGGCTTGGGAGAAGGAGAACCCTGCAAGTCGGTGAACTCGTCTACATCAGATTTGGTGGGCTTTACAGCTTTGGCTGGTTCTTTTGATGCCTTCACGGATTTCACTGATTTTTTGGATGGTTTCACAGATTCTTTTAATGGTTCCTTTGGTGGCTTTACAGTTTTGGATGATTCACCTGTGGCTTTGGCCGCTGAAGAAGAACTGTTACCTTCAGGCAAAGGTGAAGACTCAAATTCTTCAAATTCGTCAGCTTCCTCTTCTGTTTCTTTGTTTACATTCGGAGGAGATTCCTCAAAATTCTCAAACGTATCCTCTTCTTGCTTGTGCTTCTTTCCCAGCTGTTCTTTGTCTAGATCAAATACCATTTCGTTCTTCTCCAGTCTGTTAGTTCCCCACGGAAGAAAAGAGAATCTCTTTTTGGCATTCTTAGAGTTGCTGCTCGTGCTAGAAACCACAGTTTCCGATGAGGATCTCGACGGAACTGGGGTCTGGGATGGAGTAGACTGGTGATGATTATGTGAAGCACTAGTTCCCGAATAGCCAAATATGGCACCAAAGAATCCACTGTTGCGAACCTGGCTTTGCTCTGTTACTGCTGCCCTTAATGCTCTTTCGTATTCCTCCTCTTTCTCCTGGAGTCTTCGGAGACGTAATTGATGATCCTTACGCTTTCTTTCGTGGATCATTTGGGTGATTTTCATCGTGTGGTGGTCCTTTATCACCTTTATTCTATCATGAATGAATTTGTTTGACTCTAGTTCTACAATCTGGTTTAATTTGTTGGTGAATGAATGTCTATCCACTTTGATTTTTAGTTGAGTCGCTAGACTTTCCAGGATTATGGGTGTTTCTTTCTTGATTTCGGTCTCAACATCAGCTACATTCCGTTTAGCTATCTCCTTTCTCTTTGCTTTGACGTATGAATCACCTGTAGACCAACTAAATAACGTATTCAGGCCCTTAGCAAGTGAATTGGTTCGTCTTATGCCACCATCGTCCTGTTTGGCCTCTTTCAGCACTTCATTAACTTCATGATCTGAGCTCAGCCAACGCTCAACGACGGCCCGTTCTGCGGTTTGAATCGAGGAATTGGTCCATCGTATGATGCTGGTGGGATCGTTCTCGGCAACGAACTGTTTATGGAAACTCTGGAACGAATTGTAGAGTTTTATGCCCTTGGATGACTGTTGTAGTAAAGCTTCTGGATATTCGTGAGCTGGCTCCGGTACAGGGTCATTTTCTCCGGTTTCAAACACCTGAAGTAGCAACTCTTCCACCGGTAGCGGCATCTTCTCTCCATCATCGTCTGCCATGGCGTAGTCAGGATGTCTGGGTCGAAGTGATGGAGGATAGGTTGAAGAACGTGTTTTTCGATAACGAGAAAACTGAGAAAGTGAGATTTTGTATGGGACCTTTTTCAGAAAGAGCTTTGACACTTTTTTACCGAAACTTCTTCACGAAAAACGAAGTTTTTGAGCATTTCGTGGTTTCTTATATTAAAACGGTCATATGGGTGCTAATTCGGTGGTGTTCCCCCAATTTCCTGGGTCTCCGGTGCTAATTAGCTATTTTTCTGGCCTCGATGAGGTCAAACTTAAGGAAGTCAAGCAACAATTGGTTGCAGGCAATAAGAACTACGACTTCTGCTTCTTAAATACCCGTCATATCATTTCTTTGGAACACTTGTATAGTTCCGTTCACAAATCGCTCCTAAATTGGAGTCAGAATAGCATGAGAGCAAAAACTCTTAATACTGAGATCATCTTCAACTTATCACCCATCAACAACATCATGGACGCTTTGAAACGTTTTGGAGTGGATGAGCTGTGTCCGGCAGTGATTGTGGTGAAGGTTTTGGAAGAAAACGAAGAGGCAAAGGTTATTGAAGACCATTTGTCTGGTATTCTTGGTTGTTCCAGTATCGAGTTAACAGATGAGATACTTGAAAAGTCTGTAGACTTGAAGAAGTTCAAAAAGGTTTACAAGCTCAATGATGCTAAGATAGTGGATGAATCGCAGGGACAATTGACCCGTTTGGCCATAGGAGCATGTCAACTCCGAGGATGCTAGAAGATACATCATAGGAAGAGATGTTGTTGTAAATGGAGCTTGACAGACTAAAGATGACTTAAACTATAAGGAAACTAATTAGAAACCTGTACTAAGGAAAGACTGTTTATTTGCCTATAGCCTGCTTACTATTAACTAAAACTACGACCAAATGAAGTAGCTCCAGCAATGACAAGGATGAATACTAAACTAAATGATCTTAAATGCTAGTGTGTACTATAAATGCTATACTAATATACATCCAGACTACGATCTGGTGAATGCAAATTTACGTAAATCGACATGAGCCCGTTTTTTGGGCTTTTCTGGTACTGGTTCTGGTTCTGGTAATGATAAAAGCGACTCTTCAGAAGAATCAGGACTATCGTGACCGTCAATGAGAGAATCTTCTCGGGTAAGAAGCTTGTTTTTAGGTTCCAGAATAGAAAGTTCTCGTGACACTTCTGCTGACTCTGACTTGGAGATAAAAGTTTGTCTTAAACCTTGTTTCATATGAGCGTTATGGTCTTGCTCTGGTGAACTAAAGGTAAGTTTTAGACTCTCTTTCATCAGGAACTTTTCCCGTAACAATGCAAATTGACGAGTACGTTCAGGTTTTACAGGAGACTCTTCAATTTCATCGTCAGAACTGTCTGATTCCAATGGTTTCTGTGAAACTACCTGTTTAACTGGCGATGAGTCCTCAATTTCATCATTATCGGTCAAGTTGTCGTAATCAATGTTCTCTTTGATATTCACTTCTGGTTTGTCCATTACAATATCTGATAAGATACTGTCAGTATTGGGGGTTGATTTAGTCCGTATTGGAGATGAGAAATCAGGAATATCCGAGTCTCCAGATGCAAAGCTGCTTTCAATGGCCTCTTTGTTGGTGTCTGGTGCTGGAAGGTTCGGAGTGAAGAATTTGCTAAGTTTGTCTCCACTTTTCTGGCTAGGAGAAACATATTTCTTGATTCTTTTACTTATAGGAGAAAGTTTTTGTTGAGGGCTCTGCTCCACTCTTCTCATAAACGATCTTTTCAGGGCCTCTACTTCAATGGTTGTTGAAGTTTCACTCACAGCCGCAATGCTAGTACCTTTGCTTTCCACTAGTGGAGGACTGAGAGCTGGTGTTTTAGTCACAGGTTCTACAGCTTGAACAGTTTCCGAGGTCTTTCTTGAACTTATCTTGAAGAAACTGTCAATGGCACCCTTAGCTGGAACAGTTGGTTTTCTGGAAATTGGCTTACTTTGTGAGACAAATGTTGCTGGTCTGTTTCTCAGCTGTCCAATATCCTGTTCTCGTCCCACTAATGGTTCATGAGTGTTGGGATGGATTCTCCCATTACAAATTCTGACATGGATATCGGCATCACAAGTTTTTCCACAGTAGAATTCTAGGGATTCGAGATCAAGATCCATATCGTCTGGGTATTCGTTCAACATTGTTAAGCATTGACGTGTAGGATCAAATACTTTTTGGAATTGAAATGCTAAATTGGCCTGATAAACCTCGTCTTTAAATCCTGGGTCTACTTTCTTTCCATCAGCCCTAAGAGCCACCAAGATCTTTTCGATGTTGTCAAATTTTTTGACGATATTGAAAGCAGTTTTTAGCCCGATATTGGCTACCCCTTTAGTATAGTCACATCCTGACAACATTGCCACGAGTCTTAATTGTTCCTGGGTGAATTTGGAGAGGTACGGGATCTTTTTCACCTTATCAAAGTTGGCCCTATCGATTTCAATACACTCAGCAGAATCATTAAGCTTAGTGATTAATTTTCTACAGCCAAAAATCAATAAATCTGAGTCTTCAGAAAGGATTCCGTCCACCAATCCGATTTTTTCAAGGTAAACCATTTGAGGGTCGGCTTCGTAGGGTGCAACGACGTATTTGATGTTTCTGGCATCCAATTCCACCATAATTGACTTAGCCATAGCGGGAGTGACCCCGGCTGCTTTCATGAACTCTTTCCATGCTGATTTTCTGTCTCCTTTCTTCAAGAAAGCGTCAGCTTTGGCCCGTGCATCTTCTCGCTTAGCACGACGTTCCTTAGCAGTATCAGCCTTGGTAGGCAAATACGCTCCATCAAATACAAGGTAAGGTTCTACTCCAAAATAGCACAACATATCTACTCTTTTCATCACGTAATTAATGTACTTTCTGGTGCTTGTACCCTGGCACAACTCCTGGGCACACGAGATGAGCCCTCGATGTAGCCATCCGTAAGTATCTACTGCCAATGTCTTACCTCGATAACGCTCGAGCGTACACGGCTCCTGGATCTCCTTCAAGTGCTGGAGTAAGCCTGTAACTCCCATTACGTGGTGATGTGAAGGAAGAAATTGTTCATTATTATTAAATATTTTTCATAACAAAAAATCGCGGACGCGACTGCAAAATTGACGTTTTTGTGCATGCAGCAGGTGTACTGGCTGATTAGTAAATACCATTTGAAACTCCAAAAGCACGAGTCTAAGTAGTGGTTGTAAGCTGAAGGAATGTGCTTAGATTTGATATCTGTGCAAGTAGTTTGCTGTTACTTCCTGAACTTATTGAGCCTGGGGTGAAATCGATCTGCTACTGTGAAATACTAGACAAAATACATTTTAACAATACTATGGCATACAAATATGAGAGAGATAACGGGATAAAAGTACAATAGGTCCGATATCAATGCAATGCAGAGAAATGAAAATAAGTGACCGAAATTAATGCTTGTCCGGGTTATAAATGTTTACTTTGGGGTTCATAGGAACTCGGTAAACATTCATACTGGATTTGTTGGCGTTAACCTTGGTAGTAGTCGTAGGCTTTGACTTCTTATTCTTAGAAGGATCATACCCGAGAATAGGGCCAAACTTAACCTGGAAAGGTGCGTTGGGTTTAAGGTTTTCCTTGTTCCATGATGAAGATGCAATATCGCTCTTTTTACTTTGTTTAACCTGCGAACTAATGACTTGATTTTGGTTGTTTCCTCCTAAGGGTTGAGGATATTGAATAAATGGTCTTTGAGGAGTGAATTTCTGCATCATTTGTGATTGCTGTTGATGGTGATCAGTTGGTTGACTCTTGTGTGATTGGCTGGTACTGTTGGTAAATGATTGAGGAGGTTGAGGATTAACCTGAGTAATTGGCTGCGAATTAATGTCCATTGATGATTGGCTTCCTCGGTGGACCACCTGACCTGCAGTGGCCTGAGGAATTTGAACTTGACCTTGCTGCTGCAACTGCATCATCATAAGATACTGTTGTTGCTGCTGTTGCTGTTGTTGTTGCTGTTGTTGTTGCTGTTGCTGTTGTTGCAAAAGCATGAACATCTGCTGTTGGTTTTGTTGGTTTTGCATTTGTTGTATCAGCTCAGTAGAAATATCTGGTGAAGTTTGAGACAGTATTTGATTTTGTTGGAACTTCTCTTGAGCTTGTTTGTACTGAGATTGCAATCCAGCAGGCAAGGAACTGAAAGGAACGAACCCATTACCAAGATTAATCATTATCTGTGGGTTGTTATTCACAGGAGAGGTACTGGAAGTTTGGTTGAAACTTGCCGAGTTATTGTTGAACATCATACCATTATATACACCCATACCTTGTCCATTCATTTGCAATGGCTTGGCTGGAGTCGAAGTGACCATACCTGAAATTGATGGAGTACCCATTTGAGAGTTATTGATGGAAGGAGAAGTGGAATTTTGTGGAGAAATGTTATTATGGGCCATCAAATGAACTTGAGGTGCAGAAAAGTTTAACAAATTACTATGACTACCTTTATCCGCATATTGATGAATGTTTCCTGTAGATTGGGAATGGTTCAAGCTAGGGAATGAAGTACCGTCTGTGTCAACCAGTTGCTGAGGGAGTCTTGAAGTCAGACTAGCAGAAGAAAGTGATGATCTCTTCACCTGTCTTGATTTAATGCTATTAGTGTGTTGCTGCACAATACTGGCATTGTA
The DNA here is from genome assembly GCA_003708205.2 of Isabelozyma gotoi. Lineage (NCBI taxonomy): Eukaryota > Fungi > Ascomycota > Pichiomycetes > Serinales > Metschnikowiaceae > Isabelozyma > Isabelozyma gotoi. Next base: position 321,892 of record PPNP02000009.1, on the reverse strand, counting down.
AATTGGAGCACTTGATGGTGCCACGTTATCAATGTTAGACATGTCTAAGCTATTGGCACTAGCAGTATCGATCTTCAACATAGAGTTATTGACCAGTCTACTTCTTTTGATGGAATCAGGAGAACTATAGTTCGATGTTAAGTGGCCTCCACTTCCGTATGGAGAAGAATCTGCTAAAACAGTAGCATTGTCATCATCGTTCTCATCATCAGAGCCACTGGTTGGCAACATTAATAAATCCAATTTACTTGAACCCAAGGAATTTCCATCATTGGTGTCTAAAGGTTTAAAATCATAAAAGAAACAACCTTTAAAGTTCTTTTCATTAATATCATTATCATTGCCATCGGGGTTGTATAAAATTTGGATTATGAAAATCTTCTTCAAGTTAGACGCATCTTCACCGCTATTGAGTAAGTAGGATAAATAGCCTGACCAGAACCTTTTCAAGAATGGAATTCTGAAGTTATGACTTTGAGTTTTATTATCCTTTACTCCATTAATATAATTTATCGAGTCAAATAAAAGATTTTGCTCCATGTAAACAAAGGATTTACATTTCCAGCTGATAAGACTTGATCTGTCATTAGTTTTGAAGTCCAATTCTAATGCAGTTTCAAAATCACCACTTTTCAAGTCAAAGCTGTCCAGGCAAGGGAAGGGTAATGAAGTGTCAAAGATATTACCATTTTCATCCAAGTCATTATACAGTAAATTCAATTTTGTAGAAATGTAATTAATGGGGATGTTATTATTCTTCAATGAACTGGTAATCATGTCGAATTCTTGATTCTTGGCAAATTTGAACTTTCTCTTCAAATTGGATTCCGAAATGAGAGTTTTTGATGGGGATTCGGTATTCAAACGGGTGAAATAATGATCTAACTTTGAGGTTGAATTGTATGAGAATTTGATTTCCAAGTTTTGCACGTTTAAAGATTGCTGGATTGGTAAGAATTGATTCTCTTGCTTGGTTTCACAAATATCTTCAATTGGAGAAGAAGACAATAATCTGTCGATCTCCCGATCAATTTGATGGTTTACAATTGAGCTGGTAGCGTTACTTCTCGAATTGGCAAGGTTATTCAATGGAGTATCCATGATTTCGCTCAATTCTTGGGTGAAATTAAGAGATTTTGCGGATGGTGGAGCACTCATATGGTTGAAAGCCTCATGATCTTGATTTATTTTCGATAAACGAGAAAGTCTTAAACCAATCTGCTTAGGATCTCTTAAAACTCCTGACTTATTCAATAACATTCTTGATAAGATTTTGTTCTGGGAAGTGTTTTCCAATGTTGAAGAAGAATCAACAAGTTGGTTTTCCTTGAATACTCTGAATTTGGCATAAGATTTCAACAACAATTCGTCCAATTCTGCAGTCCAAAGCTTGGTGCTGAGGGAGACTTTGTTTTGAATGGAATCATTATCCAATTCGTTATTAAATGCATGCTGGTGATTAACCGATGGGGATTTTCTGTTCTTTTGAGATGGAGATGCAATGGTGTCAATTTGAGTAGCAATTGATCTACTAGGAGAGTCCTTCAAGTTAGAGGACACCTTTTGTTTTTTGGTCGAAAGGGTCAAGTCCAAATTAGAGGCCGAAGATGCTGGGGTTGATTGGTCTTTTGAGATCAAGGTGGGAGCAGCTTCTAATTTAGAAGGAGATGCAGAGGAGGCCGAAGGAGGTGTCAATTTTGACTCCCTGTGGGAGGTGTTATCGGTGATTTTGATGATGGGCTTGCTGGGTTTATCCTTATTAAGCACCAACTTGCTGGGGGTCAAAAACGTCGAGTTTGCGCTGAGAAGATTATCTTTCTTCGTGACCGGCTTGTTATCGTCGTCCTCGTAGATGGACGTCAAGTTGATGGTGAGGTTCTGGTTGTTGGAGTCGTTGGACAACGACCAGATATCGATGGAATCGTCGTGGGATTCGTTGGATTCGGGACCCGCATGGGGTCCGTCCACAGCCGGAGACTTATCATCGATTTTGTCCAAGGTGGAGCGCTTGTTATTCTTGATGGAGGAGGTGAGCGAGTCCAAAAACTGGTTTTGGTTGGGTTTGGACGAGTTTGGAGGGGTCAACGAGTTGAAAATGTCAGCTGAGTTGGTACGGGAGTGAGAATGGGAATGGGAGAGGGTAAGTTGCGGATTGAAGCGTCTGGCCGAGTTCAACGGGGTGCCGTTGACGGAAATGACCTTATTGAGGTCAGCAGCGGACTGGAAGAACCTATGGGGCGAGAACGAGTTGAGGATGTTGAGGTTACGGGGTGAGTTGAACTGGAACGATGGCAGAAAGCCCAAACCAAACGAGAATGATGGCGTCACGCCAGTTCCCGATCCTCTGTTGTTGGATGAGGCCCGAGGGGTCTGGGGGACATGAAGCAAGTTATCGGGTCCCCCTGTATTCTGGTTGTTAGCACTCATTGGGGACTAACTAGCGAAAGAATGAATGGAGGTCAGAGAAAGTCCCGAGCAGAGCCGACGGATGAGAAGATGAAGATGAAGAAGATGAAGAAATGGAAGAAGTGGAAGAAGTGGAAGAAGAAGTAGAAGAAAATGCGTAGAAAATGAATGTTTTGAAGATATGTAGAAAAAAAAACTACTACGCTTCGCAATTAGTGATCCGCTATCAAAACAGTTCTGGCGCTAAAACAGCAAAAGAAAAAACCCTTCCAGCAACTGTGACAGATGCGTGTAATGTTGGTTGTTTACGTGCAAGGGCTCCGGTGTTAGAAAAGCACCTGTCTACCGGGGTCCATGCGAGGTAAATAAAACGCGGTTGTTTCGCGTCGGAAAATGGTGTCGGGCCCGTGCACCAGAGGCTTGGTTCCGGAACCACCGTGGGCACAGAACAGCAGTGAAAGAGCCAGGTAAGAGGTGACAGGAGAGCTGAAGAACTGACAGGAAAGACGAAAGAGATGAGAGGAGGACAGGTGATAAGGTGACAGAAGTCCAGGTGTTTGAAGAGGGCCAGGTAAAAGGTGACAGGAGGACATGTGAAGACCGGGTGGTGAAGACCTGAGTACGGAGGTCTCATTCCTGAAGTCGCGATTTGGCCCTTGCTGGGCCCACCGTGGGCTCTGACCGCGCCAGACGGACCCACTGCGGACCTGAACCCGTCCAAATGGGCCCATTTCCGCACTACTGGGTCCTTCTACAGCGCAACTGGGCTCCTTTCCGGGCCCATTCCACCTACACGGCCCATCCGGCCTACGACTGCCTCTCGTGCGTTAACGGGAATGAAAGTCTCTGAAATTATATACCTCCTCCAACATAGCATCCACCAACCCCGGCTGACTCTGCTCCTGCTCAATAATCGTGTTCATGAGCCGGTTCACCTCAAACTTCGTCCGGGCACTTCGGGCCCGCATATACACTCGCCGCAAACAGTACACCAATATCTGCTTCGACAGCCACCCTGCCTCCGGCGGACTGTCGTTGAGACTCAACCCGTACTCAAGTAGCTGTACTTGGTGAAGCTCCGTCGGCGTATACCGAGGGATAATCCGGTTGCCCTCGAACTGAAGTGGTGGGGTGATGTTAAAGTCCCACTCAATGTGCTTATTTGCAGCCAATCGGGGTGAGATCTGGTGACGGGGTGTTCGTTCTCCCCCCTGACCATCCAACCATTCTTGGTACTGGGCCACCATCTGCTTCAACTGAGGATTGTGCAGTTTCCGGGTCATGCTGATGAAACTGTGGTGCAACAACGTAGATGCTTTGGGTCTCTCGTTCTCATTCATCCGTAAGCAGTATTTGATGAAGTTTTTCAAGTTCTCACTGTACTGGGGTCCCTCCAAGAGAGGTGGGCTCCGTTTGGGAATATCGAATAACGCATCCATGGGATCCTGTTGGCAGTGTGGTGGCTGGCCCTTGATGAGCTCAATAGTGGTGATCCCCAAAGACCAGATATCGGCCTTGCTATTGTACCCCATCTTGCGCTTGCTAATAACTTCGGGTGCCATCCAATACGGCGTGCCCACGAATGTATGTCTTTTGACCTGTGTCAATGTGATTTCACCACTCACCCCGAAGTCACCAAGCTTGATATCTCCCTCTAAAGTCACCAAAATGTTAGCTGATTTGATATCCCTGTGCACTTTGTTGTCTCCATGTAAGTACTTCAATCCTCGTAATACTTCTCTTATGATAAAGGAAACCACACTCTCACTAAACTTCTTGTGATGTCTCAATAAGTCTAAACATGAGCCCCCACCACAGTATTCCATGACGATCCAAATACTCATGTCAATTTGCAATGTTTCAAAGTAGCGAGTAATGTGGGGACTTTTAAGCTTTGACAAGAAGAGAATCTCCTGGATGATGCTTTCGAATTCTTCGGCTGACTCATCCAAACATAGAATCTTGATAGCCACTACATTGTTTTGCCTGTCTCTTGCTTTGTAGACATCTCCAAAACTTCCTTTACCTATGCATTTCTCTAGTATGTATTTGCTTTCTGACATAGCCTGTTTTCTGCCTAAGCAAAGTTTAAGAGCTATTAGCTGCAAGTCCCCAATAAAGAAACTTGTTCTTTTTGGCAGCTGGTATGTGAAGTGAGAATCGTTTTGCACCCAGCGACAAATTGTTGATTCCACAAATTGTTGACACCACAAATCCACCCCCACAAATAGATGTCTGTAACAAAGAGATTCATAAGTGAACAGCTCTTGTTCTTTTTAATATGAAATAAAAAAATCATGTGTTTACCAATAGTCTATATCTTTGTGCAACCCCTGTTCTCACCTAAACTGACATCTAACATAAAAAGATCATTACTCTTGATGTTAGTCCCTAAGAAACAAGACATTTTGCTTATATAGTAAAAGGCTACATTGCTACTTCTCTTAATAGTTGCTACTTCTCTTAATAGTTAGCAAATATCGAAAAAAAGGTGAGCATCGTTTTTTCCTGTAAGTTTGACAGCTTTGACAGCATGCGGCTAAACAAAGTTTCGAACACAAACCGGCATTAAACAGATGCAGGCAATGGGATGCCCATGAAAGTCAACTATTCTAGGAATTATTAAAAGGAGTAGGCGTGATGCCTTCTTTGCACCATTCTCTAAATCCGGAGTAACAATGCCGAATCCTACTCAAGATTGTGATAACCTCCTTACAGTCGCAGGGAAAATTAGTCAGAAATTAAGGGGTTATTAGATAATTATCATTAGAATTAAGATATATATACAGCACATTATTATACATCACATTAAGAGGGCTTACCAGTGAGTTTCAAGCTCTTCATTTTGAAATACTCAAAAGCCTCGTTGGTTAATCCTATTTCAGTATTCAAGTGATCAATGGAATCAATTTTGCATCCGTTCAATAATAACAATTCAGAGATTATGAAATACTTGCTTAACTTATCCAGTTCTTGAACTTCAACATATTTCCTTAGAGAATATTCCAATAGTGAGATCTTCTTGAATACTTTAGTTGGGGTAGCTTGTTGCTCTGATGAGCCTGACTTGGGAGCGTCCGTAGGGGTGCTAATACTTATCTGGATATTCATATTGATATTGGCGCCACAAACAATATATTTGAGGGTATTTTCAATATTGATTTTTTGAATGGATTCAATTAATAAGTCGTGAACATTGGTAAACTTCTGGCAGTACTTCTTGTTCACATACTTATTCTTGATAAATTTCAAACGATCCTCGTACGATGCACCAGCATTAATTTTATGAGATTTTTCAAGATCAAACTCAATATACTCATTGACCTTGCGGTTATTAACATATTGCAATAAAATGGAGGTTTCCTTGTCGAAATGATCTAGCTTCAAAGACTTGATCTTGGATATTTGAGAACCTAAGTTTCTGTGACAGGAAGAACAGTTGATACAGAAACATGCAAGGAAATTGATTGACACCCATTCGACACCTTCGAGGCTGCCACAATCAACACAGATGTGATTATCACTTCGAGGTATCATTCTCACCATTTGCAAATAGTCCTTTTCCTTTAACGGAGTACTTGAAATTATACTTACTGGAGATATTGAAGTATCATGAGAGTGTCCAATCACTGTAGGACTAGTCAAAGATTCCTCACCAAAATCGGTTATTAATTTACTTAATCCTTTCTTGTTCGAATGAGGGGTTGGGGCAACATGGGTTTTATGACTATGGCCATTCCCACTTATCGGAGGAGAAACCAAACGGTCAGTCAATTGTCCAGCATTATATAGAGCTTTGATCCACTTATTTCTTTCGTCTTCATTTATTGCTTGGAAAACATGTTTATTGCCCTTTGATGTCAAGATTTCAAAGCAATATTGTCTCTTATCAAATTTGGTAGCCTTGATACTTGATAATGCTATATCGATTGGCTTATTAATAGGCTGTTGACCGTGTCTCCAATCACTGAATTCCATTAAGCGTCCCCGATTCAACACTACCCATTCCTTATGCCATCCTTGTTTTCCTTGACCTCCTAGAGTATAAAGAATACCTGCCATTTCTGAGTTCTGGTCTTGAGAATAAATATACGAATCTTGTACCTGTTCAGCTGTTACGCTAAAATTCTGACCGTTGCTATTACTGAACACCATATCAAAGTTCTCCTTAGTGACTATCTTTTGAAATTCATCACTTGCGGTCTTGTCGCTCTTGTCAAAGTCCACAAGTTTGTTAAGTCTATTGTGTTTGATGAGATTAGTTAATTCCACATTAGTTTGACAAGCTTCAATCAATTGTCTAAGTTGAAACTTTTCACTATTAAATCTTGACAATACATTGAGATAAATTTGATAGTCCTCACTCAACAAATTATGACTTGTTTTATTATCATTAAATTGATGGAAATTCAATAGGTGATTACCAGTGGATTCGTCAAAAGATAGGTTGATAAATTTGAAGAAATTTTCAAGAATCTGGTTGAAGTACTGGTTATTCAAGAATAAGTGAAGATGGTTCAAGTAGTCGAATTTAGATAATTCGAAATTCTTTCTTTTTGCTAATAATTTCAGCTCTGGTCTCTCCTTTTCATTGGATAAATATTTGTTCAACCAATTATAGTATTCCTTGGAATTGTTTTCAAATTGTTTTTTGTGATACGACAATTCGTTCGTTTCACTACCTGAATCCTTGGTTGAAGTATGGTGATGATAATGGGACGAACTAGTTATTAGTTGGGAGAATTTGGCAATAGATTTATGATCACAAATATCTCTCAAGAAGAATTTCAAATTCAATTCAAATGGCTCAAATAGCTTGTGTAAAGACCGTGCAAACCGTTTCTTAAAGTGTAACTTGTTGACCAATGAATGGGATTGAAATTCTGTGAGTAGTCCTACATTGTCAATGAGCTTCAGTTTTATGGAACTCAATTTTTTCAACTGATATTCCAAGTTCTTGATGTCTTCAAGGAAGTTTGTCACCACTTTTTTGAATACTGGGAAGTCAGCTTCGTACTTCAGCACCGATTTTCTGAATTCAGGGCCATCTTCAATATTAAACACAAAGGATTTTCTGAATTGACCAAAGGTGAATGTATATGGCTGCTTTCTCGAGGGTACAGTTGGTGAGGGGACTTCTGGTCTTGGGGGCATAGATGGAAGTGGAGAGCTTGAATCAGGCAGAGGCAATTCTTGCTTGACGGTGACTGAGTCATCTACGATCCAAAGCTTGAATTTGAACAAAAACTTAAATTCTCCCCCATCAAACTCCCAAAGAGATACATTTAGGTTGTTGTCCGTGAAGATTTCTCGTTTGAAATTGTCATTGATGATGATTCTTTGCACGGAGGTGGTATTATCAAAGTCAATTGGTAATTGGGAGTAGTTCAATTTGGATGTTTGTGTTGTTGTTTCGTCATACACATTATTCACCAACAACTGTTTCAATTCCTCGAGACTGCCATTGTGGATAGTTTTCAATATTATCAAGTGTTTCTTACTATTATCATCATTTTTGGGTTGAATGGATACATTAAACTTTATCTTATTGTAGCTTGAAGGTATCTGAACGAGAAGCGGGGTGGTGTTTTCTGGATTCGTTATGTAGCTTATTTGGTCACCTAATGGTTCCTGGCTACCAGTTTGGATCTTGGTAACCGATTCACACACTCGGGGGGAGGTTTCGCTAAGTCTTATCGAAAAGCGAGTGGTGTCTGTGTCATCAGTAAGAAAGAGTTTATTTAGGCCGATGTACTCCTGGTCGGACTCTTCATAGGGGAAGGATAGCGACGATATCGTGTCCATTGTAAAACTCACAAACGGTCAATTCCCCTAGTATAGCATGAACTGTGAAGCTATATAAAAATGGCAGGATTATACACGGTTTAAAAAGTGTCTATCTCTGCTGGCTAGTAATTAAGAAGCAAAAGTTATTTTTTGCTCACGCTTCATCTTTTTTATGCGAAACATTTAGTACATAGATTACGAGAAATATTTTTTTATGCCATGATGACACAGCGAGGGGCCAATAGCACATCACCAAGCAACCCGGATAAAGTAACGGATAAATGGGAGTAATGAATAAGTAAAAAAAAAGTATGCGAATTCTGTGGATCGAACACAGGACCTTCAGATTAAACTGTGACTGGAGTTAGAACTTCAGTCTGACGCTCTCCCAACTGAGCTAAATCCGCAAACGAACCCACGGCGGGAGTCGAACCCGCAATCTTTTGATTAGAAGTCAAACGCGTTAACCATTACGCTACGCAGGCGAATTCGTTGTCAACTTTTGACGCTAGAGCCACTATCATTTGTCTGTTGGTAAGTTTTGCCAAATCCTATAAAGCATTTTATTATTCCATTACCTGTTCATATTCGTGTTCTAATTAGCTAGTTCCATCTTCTCTTCCCTTTTTCTGCTTGAAAGAACGGTTGCAAATCAGCTGCATAGAAACCCTAGCGCAGTGAGTAACCAAAAAAATATCTACGATGAGACTTTCACTACGTTTTATCTCTAAGTAATGCACCGTTATCTTGGGAAATTAGGGTATAAAACTGGTTATCGTAGCATAAAAACATCCTTTTCCATCAGCAGTCGTTCCTATATCATGAAGAGAGCTATCAAAGACTCCATTACCTTGAACGAGGCCGAAACCAGCATTCGAGATTTATTGGTGAAATTCTGCCACTACTATAATGCCAGCCACGATGAAGATAAACAGTTGGAATTGAGAATTACTGGTGGTTGGGTCAGAGATAAGTTATTGGGCAATGAAAGTCACGATATCGATATTGCTATCAACCATTTGTCTGGAGAAGAGTTTACTTCGGCATTATTTAATTATATGAACACCTATATCCCCGAACTTAAATTGGGGTCCTTGCATAAAATTAAGAAAAACCCCGCCAAATCCAAGCATCTAGAAACATGTACCACCAAATTGTTTGGTTTGGATATTGATTTCGTCAATTTGAGAAACGAACAGTACACTTCTGACAGTAGAGTGCCTATTATACAGTGTGGAACTGCAGAAGAGGATGCTCTCAGAAGAGATGCTACGTTAAACTCATTGTTCTATAACTTGAACAAGGATGTTATTGAAGATTTCACTGGAAAGGGATTGCATGATTTACAAGAGGGAGTATTACGAACTCCTCTTCAGCCATTGCAAACATTTGTAGATGATCCCTTAAGAGTATTGCGATTAATTCGTTTTGCCAGTAAATTCAGCTTCATAATTGAATCGGAAAGTTTGAATGCCATGAAGGACCCCCAAATCCATTCGACTTTAATTGATAAAATCAGCAGAGAGAGAGTTGGGGTTGAAATTGAAAAGATGCTTGTTAGCGAAAATGCTCAATATGGTTTAAAGTTAATTAATCACGTTGATCTCACTAAAAGTATCTTTAATACTGGATCCTTGCATCAAGTGATCATCTCCATAAACGACGAGGCCACCTTGTCAAAATTAGCATCATTTGACCCCATAATCAAAAACAGAATTAATGCTGCCACAATTTTCGTGCCATCATTTGGAGGATTCTTACAGCAATCGAAGTTCAAATCGATTTTTGACTCCATTTGGGCTCAGGAACACTTAAGAAAATTGTTGTGGTTGTCCTTGGTTCTTCAGCCATATAGAACTTTTGGTGTGAAAATTAATCCAAAGAAGTTGGAGGTTTCTAATTCAATTGTTGAAGTCATTTTGAGGGAAGGATTGAGATACGGAAAGCACGATAATGATGCTGTCACCAATTCAGTACAACAATCAGCCTCCCGCGAGTTCCTTGACAAATTCTTTAGCAATCCTGATGCTGTCAAACGTTCAGAAATTGGGCTCCATGTTAAAGGTTTTGGTCAATATTCTGACCTCAACATCGTCTTCAATTGTATCAACGATATTTTAGAGCATTTGGAGTTCCCTGCTCTTAACGAGGTTCCTACCCCAATTCCAACCGACTTATCTACATTCAATCTCGATACCTCTGTCATCAGCCAAATAGTCAACAACTACGATCAACTTCTTGTCAAAATTGACCAACAAAAGCTACAGGATGTGGACTCTCTCAAACCTATCATTGATGGAAAGACGATTTCCAAGAGTTTGGACAGGAAACCAGGACCATGGATGAGTAAGATCACTCCCCAAGTTCTTATTTGGCAATTGGACCATCCAGAAGGAACCCAAGAAGAGTGTCTAGAACACATCAAGCAGTTGTTGCCAAAATTATTATGATTGTCTCAACTCTAGGTAATCTTCCCACACATCTACACCTGTACACTCGTTCACAACCATTTACAACTCTTTGATACTACACCCTTAATAGAGCCTCTACAACTCTACATTAATCTACATTCACCCACATTCTACCCAGTAATTACTTCATATCATAGTAGTTGAATAGTTGGTTTTGCAGCATAACCACGTTGTCGTGTGCTGGCAAAACTGAAAAATTCTGCCAAAAAAAAACCGTTAGCGGTGCTTCTTTGACTCATTTTCTCCATAATAAAATAGCCTACTATTTATTTGCAAATCTACACCTATTCGGTACTATCGTTGATATACAGTTGTCATGGCTTCTGTTGAAAAAGTATCGATTTTAGGTTCCGAAACCATTCATGTTGGTTACGGAATCCAAAACCACATCGTGGAAGAGACCATTACGGCCTTAGCATCTTCTACGTATGTGATTGTTACCGACACTAACTTGGCCAAAACCCTGCCATTTCTCGAATTGAGGGACAAATTCTCGGGCACTCTTGTTGAAAAGAGACCCGAGTCTCGTGTTCTTACTTACTACGTCTCTCCCGGAGAGAATAATAAGAATCGTGAGACCAAAGCTGCTGTGGAAGACTTCTTATTGCAAAAAGGATGTACCAGAGATACCGTTATCATTGCCGTGGGAGGTGGTGTTATCGGTGATATGATTGGTTTTGTTGCTGCTACATTCATGAGGGGAGTTAGAGTGGTCCAAGTGCCTACCAGTTTACTTGCCATGGTCGATTCTTCTATCGGAGGAAAGACTGCCATTGATACTCCTTTGGGTAAGAATTTCATTGGTTCTTTCCACCAGCCATCTTACGTGTTCATTGATGTGTCTTTCTTAGAAACTCTCCCCACTAGACAGTTCATTAATGGTATGGCTGAAGTCGTGAAGACTGCAGCCATTTGGAACGAAAAGGAGTTCACCAGATTAGAAGACTTCGCTAAGGAGTTTATCACTGTGGTTTCTGCTCCTGATCTTGAATTATCCACTATCAAAGCCAAATTGGTCCAAACCGTGTTGGGTTCCGTGAGAGTTAAGGCCGAAGTTGTTTCCTCGGATGAAAAGGAATCTTCCTTGAGAAACTTATTGAACTTTGGTCACACTATCGGACATGCTATTGAAGCCGTATTGACTCCAGAAGCTTTGCATGGAGAATGTGTTTCTATTGGTATGATCAAAGAAGCCGAATTGGCTAGATACTTGGGAATTTTGGGTCCAGTAGCCGTGGCCAGATTATCGAAATGTTTGACTGCTTACGGCTTACCAGTCACCATCTACGACAAGTCTTTCTTGAAGAAAATCGGCAATAAGCACCAGGAAGTTATTCTTGAAACTTTATTGGCCAAAATGGCTATTGACAAGAAGAATGACGGTAGTAAAATAAGATGTGTGTTGTTGGAATCCATAGGAAAATGTTACCAAATGAAAGCTCATCAAGTATCCAAGCAAGACTTGGGTTTTGTGTTGACAGACGAAGTTTTGGTGCATCCTTTCTCTCCAGAATCAGTTCCTTCTACCAACATTGTTGTGCCTCCAGGCTCCAAATCCATTTCCAACCGTGCTTTGGTTTTGGCTGCTTTGGGTTCTGGAACTGTAAAGATTAAAAACTTGTTACACTCTGATGATACCAAGCACATGTTGGATGCAGTTGCTGCCTTGAAAGGTGCTGTAATCACCACCGAAGACAACGGAGAAACTATCGTGGTCAAAGGAAATGGAGGTAAGTTGGTCACCTGTGACGAAACCTTGTACTTAGGTAATGCTGGTACTGCCTCGAGATTCTTAACCACTGTTGCTTCTTTGGTAGGAGTTAACCCTGAATCAAAAGAAGACGTGGTGTTGACTGGTAATGCCAGAATGCAAGAAAGACCTATTGGACCTTTGGTTGATGCCTTAAGAGCAAACGGTTCTTCTATCGAATACTTGAACAGAGAAGGATCGTTGCCTTTGAAAATAGCTGCCGGAAAAGGGTTGAAGGGAGGTAGAATTGAACTTGCTGCAACCATTTCCTCTCAATATGTTTCTTCCATTTTAATGTGTGCTCCATACGCCCAATACCCAGTGACATTGGCTTTGGTGGGAGGTAAACCAATTTCTCAGTTATACATTGACATGACCATTGATATGATGAAGTCATTTGGTATCACTGTCACCAAATCTACCACGGAAAACTACACTTACCACATTCCTCAAGGCTCTTACGTTAACCCAGCTGAATACGTTATTGAATCAGATGCTTCTTCTGCTACTTATCCATTGGCATTCGCTGCTCTCACTGGTACTTCTTGTACTATTCCTAACATTGGATCCTCCTCTTTACAAGGGGATGCCAGATTTGCTGTTGATGTGTTGAAACCTATGGGCTGTAAAGTTGAGCAAACTGCAACTTCTACCACTGTAACTGGTCCTCCAAGGGGTCAACTCAAACCTCTTCCACATGTTGATATGGAGCCCATGACAGATGCTTTCTTAACTGCTTCTGTCGTGGCTGCTGTTGCAAATGACGGAAAACAAACCACTCAAATCACAGGTATTGCCAACCAAAGAGTCAAAGAATGTAACAGAATCTTGGCTATGGTTGATGAATTAGCCAAATTTGGTGTTCAAGCCAACGAATTGCCTGATGGTATTGAAATCCACGGTATTTCTATCTCAGACTTGAAGACTCCAAGCAAAGAAAAGAGAGGAATCAAAACTTACGATGATCACAGAGTTGCCATGTCTTTCTCGTTGTTGGCCGGTTTATGTAAGCAACCTGTCTTGATCCAAGAAAGAGCCTGCACTGGTAAAACCTGGCCAGGTTGGTGGGACACCCTTCACACTAAATTCAACTCTACCATTGATGGTTTCGAACCTTCTAAAGAAGCCAAAGACTTGTCTGACTTGGTTGAAAAACACGCTAATGGTAACAAGAGTATTATTGTCATTGGTATGAGAGCTGCTGGTAAGACCACCTTGAGTAAATGGATGGCTTCTTTCCTTGGATTCAAACTTATAGACTTGGATACCGTTTTTGAAGAAGCCCACGGTGATATCAGAGACTACATCAGAGTCAGTGGATGGGAGTCATTCAGAGAACACGAAGCAGAAATTGCTGCTAAGTGTGTGAAAGAATACTCCACTGGCTACATCATCTCAACTGGTGGTGGATTAGTTGAAGGAGAAGCTTCAAGAAATATCTTGAAGTCATATGCTAAAGATGGTGGTATTGTCTTACACTTACACCGTGATTTGGATGAAACCGTTACTTTCTTGAGTAGTGACACCACTAGACCTGCTTACGTTGATGAAATTAAGGGAGTATGGGAAAGAAGAGAACCATGGTATCACGAATGCTCTAACTACCACTTCTATTCATCTCATTGCTCCAGTGAATCTGAGTTCACCCAACTCAGAGGTTCCTTCATCAATTACATCAAGACTATAACCGGAGTCAAACTTGTTGAATTACCTACTGCTACTTCAGCAAGATCCACCTTCCTTAGTTTGACCTATCCTGATTTAAATGACACCGATGTCAACTTTGAAGAATTAACTACTGGATGTGATGCTGTGGAATTGAGAGTTGATCTCTTGAAAGACTACTCAAAACCATTTGTTGGCGACCAAACTGCTGCCTTGAGAAAGAAGACTTCCTTGCCAATCATTTTCACCATCAGAACCCAATCTCAAGGAGGAAATTTCCCTGATACTGACGTTGAAAAGATCAGTGAACTTAGTTTATTAGCTATTAAATTGGGAGTTGAATACTTGGATGTCCAATTGACCTACCCAAATAGTTTGATACAGGAAATTGTCCAAAACAAGAGATTCACCAAGATTATTGCCTCCCACCACGATTTCTCTGGTGAAGTTAAGTGGAACAATGTGCAATGGAAAGATAAGTACAACCAAGCTGTTGCCTTGAATGCTGACATTATTAAATTGGTCGGTAGTGCTACTTCGTTCGTCGATAACTTGGAGTTGGAAAAATTCAGATCCACTTACACTGCTAAACCATTGATTGCCATCAACATGGGCGAAGAGGGTAAACTTTCCAGAGTGTTGAATGAAGTATTTACTCCAATCACCCACGATTTATTGCCATTCAAGGCTGCTAAAGGACAATTGACCATTGGACAATTGAACCAAGCCCTTGCTGATATTGGTGGTTTGACTCAAAAGAGCTTCTACGTTGTTGGTAGTCCAATCGAACACTCCAGATCTCCACAATTGCACAATGCTGGTTATAAGAAGTTGAACTTACCATACAAGTTCGATAGATTTGAAGCCACTGATGCCAAAGAAGTTTATGAAAAATTGATGAAGAAGGAAGATTTTGGAGGTTTGGCAGTTACCATGCCTCTTAAATTGGACATCATGAAATACGTTGATGAATTGTCCGAATCGGCTCAAATCATTGGTGCTGTCAACACTGTACTTCCAATCGAAGGTAAACCAGGTAAATTCCTTGGAGATAATACTGATTGGGTTGGAATTGCCAACTCTTTCTCTAGACACGGGGTTTCCAATATTGAAAACGCACAAATCAATGGTTTAGTTGTTGGTGCTGGGGGTACTTCCCGTGCTGCTGCTTATGCCTTGCACAAGATGGGATGTCAAACCATCTACATGATCAACAGAACCTCGGAAAAGCTTCATGAGCTTAAGACCGCCTTGCCTGGTGACTTCAACATTGAAATTTTGGAAACTGGGGATGAAGTTGATGCTGCCAAACCAATTTCGTTGATTGTTTCGTGTGTTCCTGCCGATAAACCTATTGATGATGTGTTGTTGAACAAATTAGAAAGGGTATTGTATCGCGGAAGCAAACAAGAAGAAGGACACGTTCCTGCTACCTTATTGGAAGCAAGCTACAAGCCACGGTTGACCCCAATCATGAAGATTGCTCAGGATAAGTACAATTGGTCGGTGATTCCTGGGGTAGAGATGTTGATCAACCAGGGAGAAAGACAGTTCCAACTCCACACCAAGGCCACCCCTCCATACAAGGTGATTGCCGATGCTGTTTTATTTGATTAAACTTGTTTATAGGCTAATTTATATATTGACGATATTTAGGCAATGGCCAAATGTAGTGATGATATCAGAGGTTGATACACTTGTGTATCGATAATTTGACAGAGAACGTGGTTAGGTCCATAAACTACCATATGGCCTCTGGGATTGGGCCAGAAGAAGAAGATGCTTCGCAAACCACCTGCTTTGCAGTCAAGTACCCAGATAGCCGTGTTTTGCAGCCTTCCTTCCACCCATTTCAGCTACAACTCCGGCTCCGAAGGCGTCTCTTGCAGCCGTGTTTTTACGGAAGGCATCTGAAAATATTTTTTGATCTCATCTGCCACGGAAAATCGCGGATTAATTTTTTGTGTCGCATCGCCGTTATTTTCCCCTGCAATTTGTCAAGGTGCACGGGTCCTCATTTGGGCTTACAGCCACGCACCGAAGGAGTTTGGTCAGTCCCTCAAAAGAAATCGATCGCCGTTCTTAACTCCAACAATACCAGCCGAGATGAGCTGAGCAACGAGGGGGGAAGTTTAAACCTAATGGCCAACAAGCTTTTGCCCCTCCCAGCACATAGACAAACCTAAAAAAAGTAGCACTCTCAGCAGACGAGGGGGGTGAGGGGATCAAAAGGCGATTAGGTAGCCAATCATCAGTTTTTTTGGGCCCGCCTACACCTGATTATTTCTGCATAATATGCTAATGTAACATTAAAAAAAAAAAAAAGAAAAGAAATTTATAAAACCAATTGCATATCCACACAAATTTATAAGCATAATCGATTTTTTTTTCTTTGAAATACCGTAAATTACTAGTGTTAGCTTGGTGAATATGATTCGTATACCCAGCTACGTGAAGTTAAGCGTACCTACTGGCTCGTGCCACCAGTTGCTAAGGACGCTCTCTTCGTCGTGTGCCAAAAGCAGCAGCAGCAGCAGCAGTCAAGGGTTCTTCGGAAATGTCAGACATTACTTTCTTTCCAAAACCAAAGACGAAGAAGTCGAGGACATTTTCAATCCTTATATCCAATATCCTTTGATTACCAAGGAGCAAATGAGAAGAATCTCCAATGATAAGTATAAATTTGATTTTGCTTACGCTTCCTACGCACACCACAGTACCCTCACTACTCCTCAGATCCATTCCTTAAGTGATTTGACAGAACCAACCCAACTTAATACGTTACTTCCTAGAAGAAGACCTCAGGGTTCTCCTGCTGATACTCTTTCCATCAAAGCAGGTGACGATGCGTTGTTGGTTTCGCCTACCGTGTTGGCCATTGCTGATGGGGTCTCGGGATGGGAAAGTAAAGGAGAACAATGCTCCTCTGGTGTCTGGTCCAGATCCATGGTGGAGACTTTGAGTAGATTGATGACTGAATACAAGTTGAACCATACCCCCCACCACTTGAACAAGCGTGATATCGACCAAATCTTGGATGATTCCTACTTACATACCTCGCACTTGATGGATCTTCAGGACATGAAGGGTTCCTCCACGTTAATCTTATGTATGTTGAGTGGAGAGTATCTTAAGATGATTAGTATTGGTGACTCCAAGATTTACATCATTCGTGACGGACAAATCATCAAAACCAATGAGGAACAAATGGTTTCCGAATTATGTCCTCAGCAAATTGGTACCCAAACCTTGAACGAATTGCCTTCGGAAATGGCCTGGGTTGATTCCATTAAATTGAAAGCAGATGACATCATCGTCATGTGCTCTGACGGTATCTCGGATAACTTGTACGAACATGAAATTGTAGATTTTGTTGATGAACATGTTTACAACAAGAAGCAAAAATTGAAAACTGTGGCCTCCAAATTGTTAATCAAAGCAAAAGAAGTTGCTTTCGATGATTACGCTTATACTCCTTACAACGAAAAGGTGAATCATTTGCCTGAAGTGAAATATGGAAAAAAATCGATTACTGGGGGTAAGCTTGATGATATGACTTTGGCCATTGCTAGAGTTGTTCCAAATGTCAATAATGACATTAAGGTTCAAACTTAACTGTACTATATGAAAGGTCTTTGACCCTTTCCCACATATCTGCATTCGTGTATTGGCATACACTTTCCTGATCAAAAATAATTTTGTACACTATGATCTTTGCATTTAATTTCTTATTCTTCGTGAATGGTTTTGATAGAAAATTGGGTTAGAATTAAGTGAATTCTATTAATAAAAATAATAATAATAATAATATATTCGTTTTAAGTCACTTGTAAACTTTTAGTAATTACAGATCTCTTATCAATAACGTTTATCTAATATACAATATTTACAATATCATTTACTCAACTGAAGCAATTTCAGAAAAGTATTGTCTCAAGATCAAAGAAAGCATTTCGGGCAATTCATTGATGTTTCTGACAACCACGTAGAATTCGAATGGGAATGAATCGAGATATTTGTCAACCTTCAAGTTCATAGCTCCGGTGTTTGGATCAGTAACATAGCTTACTTGGGACATATCCAAAATGGATTCACGAGAATTAATTCCATCAATAATAACGAAAACAAGCATAATCTTCTCTTCTCTGGCTCTTCTGACTAATCTTTGCACTGTGGCATGGTCTTCACAAACCCCATCAGAGATGATAATTTGTAATTGCCAAAGATCGTTGCTAGACTGGGATTTTGCAGCCTCAAAGATCTTCAATGCTTTGTTACATAACAATTTGATGTCAGTTCTCGTCTGTTGGAAATCGAACCATTGGAAGATCTTCGTTCCTGTTTCTTGATTGTTGAAAGGTCTATCAAATGGATGGACAACCTTAACATCTTCACCAAATCTAACAATGGAAAGATCTCCACTTTCTAATTGGGTTAATGCTTTGCACACTAAAGCAATAGAATGGAAGGCTAATTCCGTTGATTTACTTTCGCTCATAGACTTGGAATCATCAACGGCAATCATGATTTGATACTGTCTCTTCGATGGCTTAGTTCTTCTTAACCAAATTTTGTCCTTACGGAACTCGGAAGCGATGTATGGAATGATTCTCTTCATGTTTAATCTCTTACCTGTTTTGTAATCTCCTCTTAATTTGGTGGCTAATGTTGGCTCCAAAATAAGTCTCAATTGTTCACAGAGACCAGATGCTAATTCTTGGGTAGCAAGTTCACTTTCTTTCCATAATTCTCTTGATTCTTGAATATCACGAGGAGGAATTTCATCAATATCATCAACAGTGAGTTTTTCGTCGGTTTCAATAGCACCACTGAATCTCTCATCTTCAAACTCGCTCTTGATAACTAATTCTTCCCCATCATCATTAGCAGCTTTTCTTTCTCCGATAATACCTCCCTTGGTCTTACCTTCAAAATCAGGATCAACTTCTGCATCTTCTTCTTCTTTAACTTCGACTTCTTCACCATCAACTTCCATTGCGTCTTCGTCTTTGACGTCGACTTCTTGGTTGACTTCCTTTTCCTTTGGTTCTTCGTCGTCGTCGATGGCTTTGTCTTCGTCAATTGATTGAACTTGATCCTTGTCAGCAGCACCCAAAGCTTGAGTATCAAAATCGGCATTTTCACCATCAACATGTTGAAATTCATCAGGTCTCTCGTTGGCGCTTTGTTCAGCCTTTTCTTCTTTATCCTCTGAAGCCTGTTGAATCTCTTGATGACGACGATGAAACTCCTTCAATGAGTCCCCTAGTTGTTTAAGAGATTCTTTGGCCATCTCACGAGCATCATCTTGTCCTGATTTTTCCTCTTCAGCATCTTGTTGCTGGTCCATAGAAGCTCCACCAACAGCACCCAAATCATCGTTTTCATCCATAACTTGGTTGTCAGCTCCTTCTCCTTTTTCACCGAATTCTTTTTTAACTGCTGATTCCTTATCCATATCGTCATCTCCGGTATTCTCGTCAGCTCCATCAACACCTTCAGCTTTATCTTGTTCCATATCATTCTCATCGTTTCCTTCCCCTCCGTTTTCTTCATCCTTGTTTCCAACCTCTTCATCTTCTGATTCCATTGCTTCATCTTCATTGATACCAGGCTCTTCAGTGGCAGGTTGTTCGCCTTCTTCCTCATTCTCTGGCTCATTTTCATCATCTTGTTCCGAACCTTCTTCTTTTTCTTCAGGTTCGCCTTCTTCAGTCTGTTCAGGTTCAAGATCTTCGTTTTCTTCTTGCTTCTTGCTATCTTCTTCATCCACGTCCATTCCATCATCAAACTTTTCATCTTCTTCTTCATCGTTATCCTTCTCTTCTTCATCATCACCATCAAGATTCATGTCTTCGGGCAATTCTAATGCATCTGCTTCATTCACATTTTCTTCAAGCTGTTCGTTGTCGTCATTTCTGACTTCATCTTCTTGTTCTCCAACATCCTTATCTTCACCATCAGAAGCATTTTCATCATCTTTGTCTTCTTCGTTTTCTTCATCATTATCACCATTATTTTCATTTTGAGGTTTCTCCTTGGAGTCTTCATCCTCATTTTCATTGGCCTCCATGTTATCATCATCATTGTTGGAGTTTTCAGGCATCTTATCAGAGTCTTTTTCCTTTTTATCATCCTTAACTTCTTCATCCCACATTTTTTCATCAATAGCATTAGGATCAAGATCATCAATATCATCAACTTCTTCGTCTAATTCTTCTTCATCACTGTCTCCATCTTCGGCATCGTCATCTTTGTCTTGGTCAGAAGCATCTTCTATGTCACCAGCCATGTCCCCTTCCATTTCGACAGCATCATCGTTTTCTTCATCTCTATCTTCGTCTTTATCCTGCTCTTCATTTGGTTTCTGAGCATCTTCTGTCAAATCATCATCTTGTTCAATATCCTTTGAATTATTTGTAGCTCCTTCTCCGTCACCTAAACCAGTTCCATCATGTAAATTATCATCTTGTTTCTCTTCTGTTGGAGGCTGTGGGTCACAGAAACCCTTCGAAGCCAACTTGTAAAGAGCATGCGATAACAAGAATGTGGACTTCGCTGTGGAAACATAGTTTTCTCTGGTCTTTTCAAAGATTCCAATAATTACATTGAAGTAATGATGAACAAGAGGTAAGGTGAAGGATGTTATAGCAGCAGTCAATCGAGAAGTATCAGAATTATGTTCCACTTTGGAGATTAATTCAAAGACACTATTCAATCTCTGGACAACTCGTTTGTGATTAGATGATTTAACGTATTGGAAAAGACGTTGCTTCGAAAGAATCAACCATTCATCATCTTCCTCAGTGATGTCATTCTGCTTGAATTCAAGTATTTTTTGAACAGAAATAATGATCACGTTAGACAACTTTCTGAATTCCTTCTCAACATCTTCTAAAGTCTTAATTTCAACAAGGGAAGTAGAGCTATTCACAAACACAGTATTCTTTCCATTTTGGAGCCATTCCAATATAGAATATGCCACGAAAGAGGTTTCAGAATGTTCATTGGACCATTCCTGTAATCCTAACACAGTTTCATTGTAAAAGGTAATATAGTTCTGGATAAAAGCGTTAGTTTTGGTACTAAAGACTTGATGGTCCAAATCTTTCAATTGTCTTTCTAAATCATTCACCTTTTGTTTAATGGAGTAAAGCAATTCCGTGCTTGAGTTGCGTTGATGTTTCCCAATGGCTTGGGATACTGAGATACCAAATTCTAAAATTTTTTGCAACCAGTACAAACTGTTGTCAATCACAGATAAACTTAATTTAGATGAATCCACAATGGAAGCTCTTGCAAAAATTGTCTTGGAATCAAAATTGCTGACAGTTTGCAATGAATTAAAATAGCTTTCAATCTTTTGGATAGAACCAGCTAACTCGTACAACGGTTTACGGGTAGTGATCAAAGAGAAAATAAGATTTTCTGCTACTGCAAGTCCCTTTTCAGCATCAACTTGAGGAACTCCTTCAGCAGCGTTGGATACTGCAGCTCTCAACTTTGGCAAAAGGTCCAAGATTTTGTAAAAGTAAGGATCAGATCCTTGTAAAAGGGATCTTTCGAAAGTAATACTGTTAGACAAAACTGAGTTAATAGTCTTCTGCACTTTATGAATATCTGCTCTAAGATGTACACTCAATCCAATTCTTCTCAACTCTTTAAGGGAATCACTTAAAAGCTTTCTCTTTTGAGTTTTCAATGAAGCAATCTGCTTCTTGTTCTTCTCATTAGCCTCCTTAGGGGTTTCTTTACGAAGTCTTTCCATTTCTTCCATTAACTCAACAGTGTAAGGTTCCAAACTTGGGAAGTCCTCGGATGCTAAACGAGTAACATAAACTGACATATTCTTATCAATTGTAGACAAATTCTGAAGTCTCTGAGGTCTTTCTTTCCAGGTAGAAACTTCCTTACTTAAGTCAGTCATTTGTTCGGTTTTTTCTGGAATCGAAGTCAAAGTTGGAAGATCCAACAACTTAACGGACAGAGAATTTTCGAAATTTACTCCTTGTTCAATAATTGTTGAAACAGAAATTGCCAATAATGCTCTGTATTTTCTAACAATCTTATAAAGATTATTATGGGAACGACGAGCACTTTGTTTCAATGCATCTATATTGACATCTTTCCAACTAGCCAAAAGGATCACTTCATTAATATCTTTTTCAAGCTTCTTCTTACCAATTTCAAGGGATTCAATAACAGTGGATGTAAATTGATCATAGAAGATGGTGAAATTTGATAACGCATTAAATACATGACCGTATGGAGATAATTCGAAAACATGTGCCTTGAAAGCTTTAACCAAATTCAATCTGGCAATAAACTCACCATAGGTTGTTTCACTCATGAAAATGTTTAATGCTTCAATTAATTTGATAACTGATTGCTCTTCTGGTTCGTTATTGCTGAAAGAAGGAACAATGACAGTTTCAAAAAGGTAGAACCACCATTTACCAATGTTCTGTTCCAATGCCTTATCTTCATGTTCAAAAAGTGCCTTCCAAGTGGAAAGTTCCAATTGTCTCCATGAAACAATAAGTTGGGTCAATTCGTCAAAGTAGGTCTTAAGAGTAACATGATTTGCAGCATACTTTTCCCATTCAGCAATGAATGTATAAATTTGTTCCACCTTTTGTAATACTTTCGAAATTGGTGAGTTCATAGGGAATGACAATAACTCGTCACTTGCTCTAGCAATATTCTGCAAAGTAGCATGTTCAGGCCACTCTTTCAAAAGCTTTACAACCTTCAGATAGATAGTGGTTGTAATTGACATAGCACGTTTAAACTCTGAAGGAGATCCATCACGGTAAAAGTCGAATTGTTCTTTTTTAGAACCGATGGAATCAAGAGTTTCCGAAATCAAGACCACAGTTGATGATAAATGTGCTGGCGAGCTAACTTCCAAGTTAAACAGATTGCTGAAAGAAGATAATGTTTCAGTCAAGCTAGCACCAGCTTGAACCAAACTTGTCAAGCTTACATCATTGTTTAACTGCAAAAAGTGAGCAGTATAAAGTTTAGCCAACTTGTAGTACACGGATTCGAAGGAATCGTTTGCCTTCTTCGAATCAGTTTGAACATCCATGACATCTTCATAGTCTGGGAAAAGAGCTTTGAAGTCCTCTTCAACATCAATGTCAGCATCAGCGTATTTGTATAACTTTCCTTCTTGGTTAGCTTCTTCCTCCTTTTTCATACGACGTAAGGACCATCTATAATAAAGTGATTGGAAAGAACCAGCAAGAACTGATTTATTGTTCTCATCGGATTGTTTGTGTGAGAAGCACAATTGAATGAAGAATACCATCAAGAACTCAGGAACAATAGAGTCTAAATTCAAAGACTTAGAGAAATGCTTTGACTTTTCAAATAAACTAAAGACAATCTCACTATTTGGGAGCTCGGCAATATTCACGGGCCATGATGGGGAAATATCATATTTAGGATTCAATTCCTTGTCACCAAGTACTATTAACTCAACCCCCAACTTAAGTCCCAACACATACCCTCTCAATATATCGTTTAAATCAGAATATAATAAGTAATTCAGTTTCAAACGAGCCAAGAATTGGGAAGAATTGTTTTGGAAAATAGTGATAATATTCTTGTTTCTTGATGTTAAATCTTCAGCTGAATTAAGCAATGACTCGATAGGATTTATATCAATTGTCGAATTCATGAATGCTGACCATTCTTCAAAAAGTCCGTCAAGTGGCTCATCCTTTCTAAACACTCTAGGTCTCTTAGGAACATTTGAGTCCTCCAATTCAGGTAATGTCTTCTCAATGTGAATTTGATCATCTCCACTAGCAACCTTACCTAATTTTGACCAAGAACTAAGAAGCCTTTCTGCAGATATTTGCTGTTCCAAAAAGTCTCTATAGATAATGTGTTCTTTAATGGCAGGATCGTAAGCAGAACTTGGAACAAAGAGTTGGATAGCTCCACATGAAAAGAGAACCCAAGCCTTACCCAATGAAGCAATTGAATCTTGTGTAGATAAGTATAATGCAGGTAAGAGGAACTTCTTGATGATAGCAATAAACTCTAAATTATCACTTGTTTCGATATCTTCGCTGAACTTCTGTAATTCACGTTCAGTGAAGGCACTTTCATCTAATCTCTCTAATATATTCTTGTCCACATCGTGGGCTTCCAAAATGTGATGGAACCAAGATACAAGCATATTCTGGAACACCTGTTTTTGTTTCGTTAACAACACTTCAGAGTTGCGAACAAAATTCTCTCCTAACGCCTTCAAATCATTGAAACTCTGAGAGATATTTCTTCCGGCTTCATTTTGCATTCTCTGGCTCTTGGAAACAGTTGAAACAATGATATTATTTGAAAATAATCCGGGAATATTAGATTCAAACTTACCATTCTTGCTGTGTAAAATACTATCGAAAATTTTAGGATAAGGGGAAAATGATGTTCCACGATTTTGGAAAAATGAAATAGTTGATTTCTCAGATAAGGTAGATAATGAGAGTTGAAGGTCAGAATCATCAGTCTTGCCAAAATTAGCTGACTCAATAAAATTAGACAATAACTCAAATTCCTTAGTGAATAACTTATATCTCTTGTGAGTGAAAGAGTCTGAAATTTGTTGCAATTTTTCAATTCCGTCTTGTAACTTTTCCGTCATTTCGCCAAAGTAATCTGATGAAACCTTGTTATCCAATACTTCTTCGTATAACGTAATAAAGAGCTTTCTCAAAGTGATAACTAAATCTGAAGCATCAAGATATTGTTCCCCTGCAACTTCGTCAAATTTTGCAGCTAAACCTTCCAAGTGAGTTGCCATACTCCAATTCTGTTCAGAAATAGGGTACAGTTTTCTGAAATGTTCCCAAATTTCACTCATAGAAAATCCTGATGTTAACACTAACTTAGAACTAAAGGAATTGACGACATTGGTTAGCTTTATCAAGAATTCACTAAAAAATTCTTGGTCTTTATGCTTTTCAATCCAACCTAAAACTAAAGTTTGGTAAACACGAAGATTAGCCTCATTTTGTTCTTTGGATGCTTCTAATAAATTTCTCCAGATGATTTGCAATTGATATAAGCCGTAGTAAATATCTTCATGATTAAACAAATTGGTTTGGAGGGTCTGACCAAAGGCTTCAGTGATAAGCTGACTTATCCTCTTGACAAAAAGGTAAATTTCGAGTCTAGGCACCTTTTTGATATCTCTTCCGAGTACAGCTGCAGCAGATCTTTCAATATAAGTCAAATCGCTAACTTTACTGGCCATCGCTAAAGTTTCAACCTTTGATAACAAGCTGATAGAATCAGACACGGATGACGCCACCTCAAAAACAAGAGTCAGTTCTGCGGTATCAACATTTGGAGAAACCTTTTGTAATGAAGTCTTCAAATATGAATTCCACAATGGGTGAAGTGATTGGTTCTTGATGAAATTGAAACCTTGGACTCTCTCTTCGACTATTTGATACAATTCTTCAATTTTCGTATCAAAATTGATGCTCAATAAATAATCAATTCTCTCAGATAATTGCTCCAACAAGTCCTTTATTTCTGGGGATAATTCATCGCTCAAAGCAAAAGTCTCATAAAAGTGTTTAATTGTTTTAGCAATACTGGTGGACAAACTTCCTAACACGGCGTTGACACTTTGGGTGTTGCTGTCACAGCTATTCAAGAAATCAAGTAGCAAGTAGTAGAATCTCAAATATGAAACATTTGAAGCGACGAAAGCACCAACGGGTTTTTCTTTCAAGTCAACAACTGACAACAGTTTCATTTTTTCTTCGATTTCCTCTTCCTGCTTTGGAATGGTTAATCCTAAGACTTCGAGATCAAACTCTGTTGATCTTTCAGGTAAAGGTCTCATAAAGATTTCGATACCTCTGTTACGCATAGCACGAGATAATTCTCCATACTTAGGATCCACTGTCAAGAACAATCTAAAATTAGGATGTGGTTGCAAAATTCTTGGTTGCCCATCTTCTGAGCTGCATTCATTAATAATCAAAGTACCATTGGTTTCAAGTAAGGAGTTAAGTCTATCAAGAACTGATGGGTTACAAAGATTAGCGTTATCTAATACAAGCCAATGACCCTTGGTAACTGCTTTCACCAAAAGACCGTCAAACCATTCAAATTTAACACTCTTGTCCTCCTTGGTTTTATTATTAAGAATTTCTGACTTCTCCAATAAATCATTAAGGGTCGATGAGTTGTATAATGATGAGTATGCTTGGAGGAATTTGTGGAATGAATCATAATTGGAAGCGGTTAGCTGGGCTGTATCGATGTATTTCAAGAATTCGAGTGATTGAGACAATGTGATAGGTTCAGTTGTCTTAGAAGTGATATTTTGAACGATAAGGCTATTAAGAAGCTTACGGACATCAGAAACAACTTCCATTATAGATCTGGTGAGATCAACCTGTTCATAGCCCCCAAGAATATCCATACTATCAATTTCACTATTCATTGCAAATTCATCTAATTCAGCACCCACAATATGAGCGAGGAATCTCACAAGATCTGTTTTACCAGAGTTAGTTGGACCAGTAAGAATAAGAGGTGTGTTTTGATTGATACATCTAATAGCCGATTCAATTATTGGAAAGTTACATTGAAGTGGCACAAGATTGGAGTTATTGGAATATTGAATGACATCATTTCTCTTCATAATGGCTCCACCAACCTGTAAGTAATCGGTCCCAAGACTGTAGAAGTTATCATTAGGACTGTCAACTGTAAAGAAAGATAAAAAGAGAGCTTCAGCTCTATCTCTATCTTCCTCGGTTCTGAATCTTTGTTTCACGATCATATTGAAAAAGTCAATTGGAGCAATATTCTCAGAAATATGATACGAATTGTACAATGATAACCATCTTAAAGTATCACGTAAGTTGAATTCCCATGGACCACCAGAGCCACCCCAGATTTTTTTGATAACCACCTCCTCTTCAAGTTTTGACATAAATGCAATCATCTTTTCACTTACAGACTTATCAACTTGCGGGAAAAGATGTTCGGAAATAGCCTTGAAATCTTCTGATTTCAATACATCGATGTAAACCACAGTAAAACGATTAATGAAAGATTTTGGTAAACCCTTTCTTCCACCCCCTTGGTATTGAGGATTTTGAGCAGCAAAAACGGTAAATTTGGGATGACATGAGAATGATTTGTCAAGCTCAGGAATATATGCTACTCCTCTATGATCAAGACAGGCATTCAACCCTTCCAATACTGATTGGGAAGCCAAATTCATTTCATCCAAAAGAACCCATTCACCTTTTTGCATGGCTCTAAGGAAAGGAGCATCACGCCAAACGAATTCACCAGTCTTTCCTCCTTCTGCTGGAGCATCTGATCCAAATAAATCAACCAAATCTGTTTGTTCAGAAAGATTGATTCTGATCAATGTATTTCCTGTAGCCTTAGCAATGGCAGAAATTAAACTTGTCTTTCCCACTCCGGGGCTACCTTCCAATAAGATGGGTTTGCTAACCTGCATTGCCCTGATAACCTTCATAGCATTCGAAGAAGTTGTTGGTGCAGACAAGTTGAACTCTTCAACACCACCTGTATCCTTTACCCTGTTAATAGAGAAAGGCCCAGCACACAATTCTGAATTTAGCACTTGGATATTTGTTTGAGTAAAAATGAATTGCGAAAGATTTTGGTTGCAAAAATGTGATAACCTGTCGAAACACTGCACTTTCTGCTTGGATAAACGTTCTTCATCTTCTGCTAAGTAAGCAGTATTGTTGGTACCCAATGCATCAATAAATACCATGGCAGCACCATGAACCAATGCTTCTTCAGGAGACATCTTGTCAATACAAGAGTTAATGAATTGAACCCAGGCCAAGATATCACGAAGAGAAATAACCCCACTTCTGGCATTACCTCCACCATATTCCTTTCCGAACCATTCTGAGAATGATACGATGGATGGAGAAAGATATTTTGCACTATCGGTCAAACGAGAGGAGACAATTTGAGTGACATCATTAAAATCTTCCATTGAGGAAACCCAAATTTCCGTGAAACGGTTTCTCAAAGCAGGAGATAACTCCTTCTTACCATAGTCACCTCCTGGATTCATAGTAGCTAAAAACTGGAACGTATCCGCAGCTTTAACAAAAGAATCTTCGGCTCCTTTTTCAGCTAATAATAAACTTCTTTCAGGTTCAAGCACTGAGTTTAATCTTTCAAGAACAGAATCATCAGCCAATGATATTTCATCAAGCAAGAAGAGATTACCGGTTTTCATAGCAGTTACCAAAGGACCATCGCTCCACTCAAAAAGAACTGTATTAAGTCTTTTTCCTTCTTCGATTTTGGCTATCAAGTCAGAACCAAGACCTTCTGTCGAAGGCAACGAATCAAACTTTCTAATCAAAGTATCTAAATCAGATTCCTTTGATGATATCTCAACTCCCAATTCTTCAAAAGCAGTGACTAAGTTGTTGAATAAGTGACTTCTAGATTCAAACCGGTTACGTACTGGTCTTTGGGCCCCTAAAAGATCCCCCGTTTCAGTATTTTGATGGGCATTGACCGCAATTAACTGTTTTTGCATAAATTCAGCAATAACTTGACAAATAGTGGTTTTTCCACAACCAGTTTCTCCAACTAATAACAAAGGTTCATTATATTTAATAGACAACATAACCAAAACAGCTAAACGTCTCATGGCTTTTGTCCATACGATTGAAGTAGGAATCTGAAGTAATTCTTTGTTTTCAAGTTGTTCATATATGGCATCGATATCAAGTTTGACTTTCATAACCTTCTCAATAACGCCCTTAACAACCAATTTTTCTTCCTCTTTTCTGACCCTCTCTGCCAATAACATGTACCCATTGGCAGCAAGCTCTTCGTATCCAACTGCTTCTCTGAGAGCCCATCTAAACAAATCTCTCAAGGTTGCAAAAGAATTCTTCTGTTCAAATAATCTTGAAGATTGACGTTGAACTGAAAGCTGCTTGTAGACTTCAACAATCTTTTTTGCATAAGTAGGAGCAATCTGACATCTTTCTTTCAAAATGATTTCTAATTCATCTTGAGGAATATCATCGAAATGTAACTCCAAAAATCTATTACGGAAAGCACGAGAAAGTACTTTTCTACCTCCATAAAGTCCTGGAGGATTTTGAGTTGCGAATAACATGAAATCTGGGTGAGGATGAATAACCTCTTGAGTTTCAGGAATAAAAAGTTCTCTGTTATCATCAAGTAAACGATTTAAGGCTTCTAAAACATCAGTAGGAGCAAGATTTAATTCATCTAGGACGATCCAATGACCCTTACGAAGGGCTTCCACTAAAATACCTTCTTTGAAGGTTAACTTACCAGTACTATCAGACAAATAAGTACCCAAATATTCTTGTAAGTCAGTATGCTCGTGATTGTTAATACGAACGAATTTGTGCCCAGTTATATTAGCTAAGTATTGAATCATGGAAGTCTTACCAGCAGAAGTAGGACCTTGCACCAAAACTGGAAATCTTCTTCCAGCAGTTGCACGAACCAAATTTAATAAATTCTTTTCCACAAATGGAGTTATGATATAGTGGTCCTGTGAAATAATTTCACCAGGTCCTCTTTTCAACCAATAATGCTTGAATTGAACAAAGGAGTTAGCATCATTGTTAGGTATGGAAGGACACTGGGACATCACCGACTTAGCATTCTTCAATCTACCAAGTGTATATTTTGCAATTAAAGGTTTCAAGACCTCTTCTGACTTGACATCTAACAATGTCAAAAATGACATGCAAAACCCTTCATAAAGAGATCTTCTGAGTCCATAAATCGACACGATATCACACACGTAGAGTAAGGTTCTAGTTAAAGTTCTGATACTGAAATGGGGTTTCTGATTGGCACCATCAACGATCTTATTCATCTCGGATAGTTTCTTTGCTTCCAAGTATAATTCAGCAATATCATTACCAACCCACTCATCACCTATGGCATATCTTCCAACATACTTATCGATAATTGCCAAAAGATCCTGAATATCTCTATCAGGAGAATGGACATAAATCTCAGTGAATCTTGAACGAATACTAAGAGGTAAGTCTCTCTTACCAACATCAGTAGAAGGATTCATACAACAGAATATTCTGAAATTAGGATGTGCTTTCACAGGTTCAATATCACCTCTTTCACTCAACAAAACCGATCTTTGATCCAAGGCTTCAGAAAACAAGTCAGCTATACTTTCTAATGTGTCAGCTGAAGCTAAGTTAATTTCATCTAACAATAACCATTCTCCATTTCTCACGGCTTTTACTAAAGAACCTTCAATGAAGTTGAATACAAATGAATTTTCCAATGAAGAGGCATGAATTTCAAAGTTTTTAACTTCAACTTCAAACTCTCTCCATTTAGTTAATAGTACTTGTTTCTCTTCAGATTTAATCTTTCTCTTCTTCTTAGGTCCACCTTCTTCATCAGAATCAGTTTCTGGTTTTGTCAAGATATCTTTAGCCATTCTTACTGCTTCTTTCCAGAGCTTTATCACATTTTTCCACTGGTTCTTGTTGAGACACTTTGAAAGAATGACAGAAAACTTTTCATTCTTCTTTTTGGAGAAAGTTGCAAGGAACAAGCTATCAAAAGTTTCTTGAATAGGAATAGCAACAGTTTTGGTATTCACTGGCTTGAATCCACCAAGCAAGTCACCAGATTCAGTTTGCTGGGAAACATTTATAACAGTAATATTCTTGTTCATTAATTTCGCCATTTGTTGAACAACAGTGGTCTTACCAGTACCTGTTTCCCCAACTAAAAGAACAGGTTCAACCATATCAATTGCCACACCAATTTGTTCCATTAATCTTAATGAGTGATTGGTTCTAGCAAACGAAGTGTTGTTTCCACCTTTTTTGTTAGCAAATAATGCCTTATCAGATGCAGACTTGGGGATTTTAGCTCTTCCTACCACTAAGGCTTCATCATCATTGTGAAAATCAGGAACGTGCTTATTCAAGAAAAGGTTAATTCTTGATGTTGGAATTTCCAAAATCTCTCCGATGGTACTTATCAATGGAAGCAAAGCGGAGTATTCAGTTATAGCACTACCAAAACAATCAACAGCTTCAGAGAATATATTATCGTACACTGATGATTCTAGAAGATGATCACCGGAGGTGATCCCCTTATTACTAAGCATTCTATCACATCTGGAGCAGAATTTTATGAGGTCTCTGAATGAAATAACTCTAGGATGGGCACCTTTATTTAAGGAAATAAATGAGCTGGAAGAGTAAAGTTTAACAACTTCATTGTAACACCTTATGAATTTATAAGCTAAATTGCTCAAAAGAGGAAACTTGGACGTCAATATGTTTCTGAAGTCAACTTCACTAGGGATTTCCACATTCACAAGCTCCCATTTACGAAGACCAATAATGTCAGGAAGTGTGGTTTTGGATGAATCGTTTGAAACACGAATGGTGGAAATTAACTGGAATCCATGTTTGGCTTTGATAACTTCCCCACGGGAAGGAATAGATAATTCTCTCTTTTCCAATAATGTCAAAAGAACTGACAAAACCTCAGTTGGTGCTTTATCAATATCTTCAATTAACACCCATTTTCCTTCTTTTACGGCGGTGGTTAAAACCCCTGATCTCCATTGGAAAGTCCCTGGTTTTTCACCAGAACAATAAGTACCCAATAATAGTTTTGCATCAGTTTGTTCACCTAAATGAATTTTGACAATGTTGTTCTCATACTTCATATATTTTGCAAGTTCATTGATAAGAAAAGTTTTACCAGAACCAGCTTTACCGTAAAGCATGGCGGGTTTGGAATTTTGGATATGATTAGCCAAACTTCTCAATACTTTAACTGAGTTTTCAGTATGAACCAAAAAATCATTATGATTGGAATCAGTTGACAGTTCGTAATTTATGAAATGAGGAACAAGAACTCCACATACTGAGATTACTAGAGGATGCAAATCAGTTGGCTTAATCGCAACAACCTTGGAATCTGATGTGATAGGAAAAGATGGTTTTGGAAGCTTTGTAAAATTGGAAAGTCTCTTGGCTTCAATAATGGGTAAAAACTCATAGTCAAACATTTTATTATTTTCAAAAGAAGAAATAATTGGGCCATTCAAATGGGTATTTATCATTTCATTGTGACTAGCCTCAGATGCATTTAAGTAGATTGATAGTATTTTGATTGACAAGTATTTGGCCACATTGTAGTATTCATCATTTATATTGAGAATGGAGTATAATACACTGGGGTTAATGAATTGTTTAAATCTATGGGAGTCCAAACTGATGAGCCTGTAGAATGCTAATAAAACTCTTTCGATTTCTTGGGTATTTGGAGCAATTAAATCATCCTTCAAACTTTTGAAAAAATCATTTTCGGAGATGAAGTATTCAATGAAGCTGATAATTTCATTCGAAACCCCAATTAATCTGGATAATGCATTAAAAATTGTGGAGCCATGAAGTTTCGTAGATTTTGACTGTTCGAATTTAGCAGGATTACCGATCCATCTGGAAACTAAATCGAGAAATATAGGATTATAGGAGTAAAACACCGGTAAGGTAGTTCTAGGATCCAATGCAAATAATGCTAAGTTGTCTAAATTATCAGAAATTGTAATCTGATTACTAAATTCAAAACCTCTAGGAACATCCTTGTACGAGAATTGATCTTGGTAATTCTTGTATAGTTCCTTAGAAAATTGTAAATTCAAATAAATATTGTTATTCATGATTAACTATGTTGTTGTGAACAAGCCAATATTACTAGAATTATTAGAATCTAAGTAAATCAGTAGTTTCTGTACTTTCAAATATAGCTCTTTACAAAGGTTGAAAAATTCATGCGATGACTTACTTGAGTTATATGCAGGACATCGCTGCAAAATAATCAACTTTCGAGATCCAACGTGTCTTCTACCCAATAGTCCTGAAGCAACAGAAATAAAAGAGTACTGTTGTTGATTAGAAGATGAATAAAGAAAATCTCTGAATTTGATGTGAAACCTATTTTTTGATTTAGAATCAACAAACTATGTATGTTGAAGGGTATAATTATTCAATATTCTCAAAAATAGGCTCAACTCCAGGTTTTTTCGAAATTAATTCAATCAATTAGTCTTAGAACGACGTTGTAAGACAATAATGTAGGTTTTTTCGACGTTATGACGATTCTATCTTGGTGAAGACTGGAGTTTGGTTTTGTGTTGTATTTTGGCTTTTGGCCATACCATATCAAAAGGCTGCGAGTCTTACCCTCTATTTTTTGCAACCAATGAAAAAAGTTATAAAGGGGATCTTTCTTCTTTGTTGTGTCCTTCCAGATGTTCAGTGATATGAAATGGTCAATTATTCAGTATGTGTGAGGGAGGATAATTCAAATCATCATAAATCATCACAAATCATCATTAGTTGTCCATTGATAAGGGTATGCATTTCGTACTAATCGTATATGAATGAAAGTAAAACCTTGTGATTTGATGGATAATGACATTAGGGTCACTCGATAAGTCTGTTTTGAAGAGAAGGCCCAACTGTTTAAATCAGAACTCAGCGAAATTAAAATAACAACCTCAAATTATCTGAGGCACATCCAACTATAGACTGATATCTTATGACAGTTTGTATCTATTTCATTATATATCAAAGCTCGTCTTTGATTGAACACTTGTAATATTCGTAATATCAAATGAATAAATTAGTGCAAAACGAAATGTGAATTTTTTCTAATTTTCTATTTTTTTCACAAAAATCACCTTGAGATGTGTCAAAATACATCAGAATCGTGTAACAATTCTATATTTGTTAAAAATTGCAAAACGTATACTTTCACTATATAGAACCATTCTACATAAATTCACAGACAAATCACAACTAACAATTGCATTTGTAAATGTCTGTTTTCAGATATCTCATTGTGATTTGTGGATGCAAAATTGATTGTAGCTAGCTCAATGAACACTCTTTTGCTTTAACCAATAATGCTTCTCTTAGGATCAATTGTTTGTCCTTTAGCCGTGGGGCTTATTTTAGGGGCCGCCGCTGCTCAAGAGTTGGTCAATGTCGAAAATGGTATGTAAGGTGCTTCAATAAAGAAAATTAACTAACAAATGAAGTCAACGCAAGACTTCTTCAGGAGAACCTGAACATCAAAGTGTACAAGCAAGATACCAGTTCAACAGAGGACAAATGCTCTAATGACAACTTCATTATTAGAAGCAGAGCTGATATCCAGATGATTTACCAGTGTCAGGAAATTCATGGAAATGTAGAAATTGAACAGTTTGAAGATGCCCTTATTCAATTCGAGAATTTGGAGCTGATTACCGGAAGCTTAACTATCAAGAAATCACCTAACTTAGTCAGAATTGAGGCCCCTAGTATGAGCACCATTGGTGAAGGATTTGTCATGAGAGAGTTGACGTCACTATCTTTAATTTCCTTCCCATCATTGTCATCGGTCAAAGTCTTAGACTGGAGAGTTTTGCCTATTCTCAGCAATGTTAATTTCAACAACGACATCGAAAACCTCGAGAGTATCACGGTTTCTGATACTTCGTTGGTTGGGTTTTCTGGATTCATGGCGACCACATTGAAGAAATTGGATATTAACAATAACCGATTCTTGGATGTCATCAACTCCAACGTTGAAAGGATTGATGGAGAATTACACATTGCTGCCAATGCCAAAGAGATTGTGGTCAACCTCCCCAATTTGCAGTTTGCTAATAACGTGAGTGTTCATGAGATATTCAACATTAATTTAGAGAACTTACAGGAGGTGAAGTCTTCGGTCAGCATCATTAACAACAACTTTCTCAGTCTCAAACTACCCAAACTCGCCAACATTGGAGGCACTCTTAACATTCTCCAGAATGAAAACTTGAAGCACATTGAAATCCCCCTACTAGGAGAAATTGCTGGGGGTCTTACTGTGGTCAACAACTCTCAGATTGAACGGATCAACTTCCTACCAAAATTGTACTCCATTGGAGGAGCACTTGAGTTTGTGGGCAACATCAAGGACATAAGTATGAAGAACTTGAAGTTGGTTAAGGGCAGTGGTAGAGTCAAAACTGTCTCCACCTCGTTTGACTGCAACAAATGGTTGAAGAGCGAAATCAGCACCATCATAAGAGGAGGAAAGGTTGAGTGTATCAACTTGGATAACGAGAAAGTTAGCACTGATACTCCCGAATTAGACGAACAGAAGTATTCCACCTATCCTGAGTCGCTGTCAGGGTCTCTCCGCAAACAACTCAGGGTATTACAAGTGGTTGCCGTAACCGTTGCTTCGATGTTTATTAGTATATAGTGCTCTCATTAGGTGCTAATGTATTTCTCTGTTGAAAGAATCAGTAGCTTGTTCCCAATGAAAGGCTGTTATATTTGTTCCCATTGAGCAGTTAGCAGGCTATTAGTATCTTTTCAAGATCCGGTAACCTGCTAGTTATATACATATATTCTGAGGTTTTCAGTAACCTCGCATTACAACTCCAAGTAAACCTGTTACTTGTATAGATTGTGGTCGATGATATACTGTTTGATCTCAGGAATCACTTGGGAGTGCCAGCTGGAGCCAGCAATATTCTTTCTTATACTGGAGGAGCTGATGGCACCAATCACATCCAATTGTTCATCGTAATTGCCCTCCTTTTCAAACAAGAAGATATTACGGGACCAATTACGAGGAATGTGTTCGTGCTTACCGTGATGGATTTCTTTGACATAGTTGATCTGCTGAAGATAAGTCGAGTCGTTATCGTTTCTGGTCAAGCAGAACAAGTCCGTGGACTTCATGAAATTATTCAATGAGTCCGACAACTTATCTGGCAAGTAGTATTTTGGATCAAAGATCCGAATCAAGGTATCAAAGCCCACCAAAAACGTCAATTTCAAGGCACTGACGTCAATTTCTGGGTGTGTGGCGTGGATTGAGTCAAGAATCGATAACGATTTGTCTACAAAACGGGCATGGTTCGTTAGGCCGATACTGACATTGACATTTAAGTTCTTGTTTAAGTACTGGGCCATTAGGTACATCATCTCGATTCTGTCGTGGAAACTGGCCGGAACGTTTTCTTTATCGGCGTTTTTCACTGAGAGCAACAATAGCAATGATCTGGAGTCGGGTCCGGAAGCAGTGTCATCTTTATAGTGGTAATTGAGGGCCTCTTTGGCCAAAGTGTAGTGTCCCAAATGCGGAGGATTGAACGAAGAATCAAGTACGCACACTCGCAGCGTACGTTCGGACACGAAGGACGAGGAGGTGGAGTAGATGATGCTGAAGTTGGACTTGGAGCCAACGAAATTGGCTAATAGCTGGGTAAAATTCTTACTGGATGTCATGATAAAGAAAGTGGTGAATAAAAAATGGGGGTCACTTAGCGGATCAGACTCTGCTTATATACCGGGCTGCTCACGCCATAAAGATAAGATTGCAGCCCACGAGAACCCCAGATTTATTTCCGGTCGAATGTCGGCACCAGATTGAGCCTGGCCGAATGTCGCAGCGGGTCGAATATTGAGCCTACATAGCCGTAGTCTGGGCTTAAGTGTGGCCGTAGTGTAGGCCGTGTAGGAAAGGTCTAGGAAAATGTCGCATGCGTAGCATCTCTGTATTGGGTTCTATACATCTATACAAATCCGCATCACAATTCGTCCTTGACGTTCTTGGATCCGGCAATGTCCACCAATTCGGTGTCAAAGTCTGTTGGTTAGTATTGTAGGCTACTGGGCCCCAAATATACGTACACAAGGTGGCTTTAGGAGGAATTGGTCCCACTCCTCTGTCTCCGTATC
This sequence comes from Isabelozyma gotoi, assembly GCA_003708205.2. Taxonomy (NCBI): domain Eukaryota; kingdom Fungi; phylum Ascomycota; class Pichiomycetes; order Serinales; family Metschnikowiaceae; genus Isabelozyma; species Isabelozyma gotoi. The sequence goes on along the minus strand of PPNP02000009.1, from coordinate 284,996 downwards.
CCAAGTCGGAAGGAATAGTCAATTTTCTTTCTTCTCCGATACACATGCCCTGGATTCCTTCATCCCATCCCTTGATCACTTGGCCCAGGCCCAATTGAAAGGTAATTGGCTGGCCTCTTTCGAATGAAGAGTCAAATACGTCTCCGTTTTCGAATTTTCCTCTGTAATGGACACTGACTCTGTCTCCTGCTTTGGCCTTGATACACTCAGCATCGGGAATAGCCTTTACGGTTTCTGCTCGTTAGTATCATCATTCCCACCACTTTTTTTTCAGCCAACTACATACCAATTATAAGTCCTGGCGAAGCACACAAGGCGGTGCTAGCCAATGCCAATAACGCAGTAATAGTATTGATTCCAACCATTTTTCAATAAATATATCTGAAGAAAAAGATAAGGAGACCTGGCTTTATTTTTGGGTGGTGAGTGAAAAATTCCATACTAGCGGACCCCAGATTGGGTGTACAGGTCTAAGTATTTTTGCGACGTTGTTAAAATCTATTATACAAGTATATAAACTATATAAAAAACGTCCCCCATTGTGGGAGAAATTTGAAGCATCATAAATTTACAATGAAATAAAAATGAAATACTGTTAGTACTTCATAACCCTTAAAAAAAGAAAAACCCAGTAACAAAAAAAAATTAACAACAAGGTAAAAAATCAAACATGGAAAAGCAAATAAATGACTTGCAACTATCTGAAGATTTTTTTTTTTTAAAAAAATTTGGAGTTTGGATATAATTTTTGGTTTAGTTAGAAAACAAACGACCATCTTCTAATTCATCAATAGTTGATTCAACAACTTCATCGTCATCATCATCCTCAACCAATTCAATGGTGGCATATTTCACCATATCCCAACGCTTCCAGAATGCAACAGCATCGTTGAAATCATCAGAATCAACCAAGTCTTGTAAAAAGTATTTGGCCTTGGTCAAACGATCCTTTAAGGCTTGCAATTGACAAGAAGAAGGATCCTTGGAAGAAGATAAAGAGGATGAAGAAGCCAGGGTGGAAAAAGCAGAATGATTTGGAGTGATTGGAGTAGACAACTTGCGAACATTAGCCTGTTGTTTTGAGCTGATTTCATAATCCGATTCGTAATCAGTTAAATCAGTCAAATTACCAAAGTAATCTTCATCATCAGTAGCAATTGAAGCTGGGGTATTGTAACCATATACTTCGTCTTCAACGTAAGTAGTGGCATCACAATATCTGGCCCAAGCTTCATCAATAGAACTAACCAAGTATTCAAAACATCTGGATCTCGAATTCTTATCTGATTCAGGAATGGATTTTTTCAAGTTTTGACAGGTTGAATTATCAGAAATTTGTAAAAAGTTGTTACCAGCACTATTATTACCCGATAATAATTGGTTATTTAAATTGGTGTTAGAACAAGATAAAATTGACGAATTAGCTGGAGAGCTTAATAATTTGCAATCAATATTATCATCGTGAGATCCCTTATCCGAAGGTAAATCTTCTTCATCGTCATCACTATACTTAGAGATAGCTTTAGACAATTCGCTGTTACGATTTAAAGAAAACGAAACACGGGAAGAAGCTCTTCTCTTAGCTTTGATTTGGTTGGCGTTGTAACAAGATTGTTCATCTTCCGAGTCTTCTTCACTTTCTGAGGAAGAAGCAACAGGAGAGTAAAAAATCTTGTTGTTAAGGAAATTGGTATTGGTTTTGGTTTTAGTATTGGTTTTGGATTCGATGTTTTTGGTTAAACATATTTTTTTAGTTTTAGCACCATCATTGGCAAAGCTGCAGCTACGTTTGTTGCTGGCACCATTAAAGGCCAGAGAACACAAAGCCATATTCAGATATAAATGCAGATGTACGGATGTAACCAGTGGAAGTCGTGGATGAGCAGAAAAAACAATTCAGTCGTGCACTTCACCAAAAAAACACGGTGGCAATTAGGAGGAGAAAAAATGAGGGAATTTCTGAAATCAACCAATCAAGGCGTCAGAAAATTTTTATTCGACCAGCGGCTAGGAAATTAGGGGGGGATTTCTAATTTTTTTTGAAGACGAAAGCTAGGGAAATCTATTGAAATATGCCTAGAGAGTCTTAGTCTTAGTCTTAGTAGATAGTCGTAGTAGTTGTTGAAAGTAGTATAATATATAGCACCCACACAAACAACTAACAACTAATAAACTATGTTGTTATCCTTGAGAAGAAATAACTTATGAGAAAAGTTGTGGAAAAAAAAGAAGTAAAAAAAAAAGGTGTGAATAAAGGAGGAGTTTTTTCTATTAAGCTCTTCTAACCGGAAAGGAAGTGAGGTATAGAAAAAAAATTGAGTGACAAAACACAGAAGACCAAAAGAAAAAGAAGTTGTATTGGTGAGCAACAATCCGGATTTCAAGCACTTTAAAAAAGAATTTGGAAGCAGAAAAAATAATTTTGGATTAATAGGGGAAAGTACAGGTTAGAACAGGACAGTTTGTGGGTTAGAGTGAATTAAGGTTTTTCATAAGGCATGATTCAAGAAAATTACCCTAAACAGGAAAAAGGGGGGTGTAACAGAGCAATTTTTGGCCAATCACGACTGACAATCCTGGAATGTACATGCAGGATTGCAGGAAGGGTAACCTCTTGACAACCAGCAAATTTGGTAAAAACATGCAAACTTTCAGAAGAAAACCCGCAAATTTCTCGTCTGAACACCAAGAAACTGCGGTCGGCACCCCGACCGGCCAGCAAACCTGTAAACTAACAAACCTTTCTTAAATCTGGATCTATTTCTACTCGTTTCCATGCATACATGTAAGAGATGCTAATATGCTGACGTAATTGCGACATTGGATACGGAACAATGCGACATTCTGCACGACATATACGATCGATCGTGCTAATTATAGCTACGGTTGCAAAATAGCAGGTATAACCTACGAACATCTAGGGGTTTAAAAAACAAAATTATGTGACAACTTCATCAATGTATTGTAAATAATAGGCGTATGAAAAATTTAATGCGAGGAGAAATAAATAATGTATATGATGGTCTAGAATTCGTCAACGAATTGTTCGGCTACCCTGAATAGCGACAATCCTTCGGTCTCTTCCATCCCATAGTTGGCAGTTTTAAACGATTCTACCGATCGGTTGTATCTAAGGTCATATTTGCTCAAATCCTGGTTTAATGGCAGGTTCTTTGAGAAGAATTTGGCATATCTTGGGTCACGAGCATAGTTTGGCTTTTTAGTAGATTTATCGTCATTAAACATCTTGTTTACCAATGGCAACCATACCTTCACCTTACTAAACATCTTATTGTCGTCGGTATTAAAGTCATTAGTTAAGTCGTTGTAGAATCTCTCGAGTTCCTTTTCGTCAGGTTTGGAGCCATACTTAAAGTTATTCAAGTAATTATTGTTCAATTTAGCCTCCAAATATGTCATTAGTTTTATATTAGCGTCAATGAGCTTGTCAAAGTTCCTGTTGTTGAAAAGAAAGATGGAATTGTTAACGAATTTGTCATATATCAAATATGCCAAAGGAATAGAAAACTTTATGGCCAAAAAGAAGAGTTTGATGGACAATATGAGGAGGATTTCAAACTTGTCTATCATCAAATTCTTTGTTCCTGACTGCGGCTTGTTGATTTTGTTGACCATCTCCATTAGTTCATGATTGGAGTCTTCGTCTTGCATCAACTGGTAAAGCTCATCGTCTTCCAACTTCAATAAATCCTTGTGCAATGCCTTCATTAGCTTCAATTTGTCCTGATTATCCAAATTTCCTACAATTTCGTCAAAAGCATCGTCTTTTGTATCAACAACTGGCTCCTCTGGCTCAGTTTCTTCGACTTCTTTCGTTTTTCGGGATGGTATCGAGTAGTCCCATACTTTTTTGGACGTAAATTTGACCACCTTGCCCAAAAACTTTGCTTTACCTGTTAAGCCCAGGTTTTCGAGGTTCATAAATTCATTCATTAGGTCAGCCACGGTATCTTCATCCGTAGGCTCGTCTGGATACTTATCTTGTTGCTCAATGACAACTTCCAAGTTATTATTGATCAAAGTATCGAACTTTTCGTTCTGTTCTTCAAGATACTGTTGGACCCGGACTTGTTTGCTATCGGTAGAGGGATAAATACCCAAACCCAAGTTCAACAGGTCCATTTCGGCAGCAGCTTCTACAATTCTTTCGATTTCTCCATCTTCCTCTTCCTCCTCCTCCTCTGCTATGGAGCTGATCACGGGGTTGTACTCATAAGCCTGCTTATAGTCCTTGATTTTGTTGATAGGTGAGGAGGCCAAGTCACTGAAGTCATCACAAGTGTCTGAATAGATGAAATTGAGCTCTAGTGAAGGCTTGACATCTTCATTTCGATTATCTAGCAACTTATTATGTATTTTCTCCTTAGGACTTAACGTTCTGGACCCTTCTTCCTGAACCACCATGGTAGGAGTAGAAGGACAGGACCCCCCATCTACGGTAGTTCCATCCTCTTCGTCTAGCGGTAAGCTCTGGTCAGTTTCCAGGCCGAGAAGTTGGTTGTTAATCATGCTATGAATGCGCTGGGTATACGGTAAACGTTTAACAACGGTCCCCACAAGGGTCCAAAGGGGCATACTGGATGTCAGATAAGTAGATTAGACGAGCAAAACTGGTGAGGCTAAAACAGACAATATAACCTAATTGGCTTCTGTAATTCCCCCCGGTCAAAATATCGTCCTGGCGACTTGTTTTGGGTAATTGTATCTGGAGTTTATTGTCTGTATCTGGTTTTTGGGTTGTCACTAAACTTTTCACATGGAAATTACTATCATTAAAAAAGTCGCACGGGCACGCGACATTTCACCAAGTACGCGCGACACAGCAACCCTTTGCAACTTCTGAATTACATACTTCTTCTTTCTTTGGGCTGTTCCATACCATTGATTACTTGCTGGTTCAATATACGGAGACGCTGCTACCAAAAGAACTCGCCCCAATTGCTCGCCCCAATTGCCTTTTTGCTGCTAAATGTCTGGTCTAATAGTTAAATTCATCTACAATCGTCTTCTTAGAGACAACCAATGGAACAAATTCGGGGTAGAAGACCCATATTACGAGTATGTTCCGATCCACCTCGATGCCAGCGGCAACCCTAATAAGTACAAGCGGGTTCCACGTCGAATTCCCGACGGAATCTCCGAAAATGACTACAAAATCTTGAACCAGGTGAAGAAAAAGGCTTACAGATACGACATGTGGTTCAATATATTTGGAATTAAGCTTGGATGGACTAATATTGTAGGCGTGATTCCGGTATTTGGCACTATAGTTTCAAGCTATTGGTCCATAAACTTGTACGTTATTTCAAGAAAACTTGACGATGGCTTACCACTAGATATCCAGTTGTTATTCTTTATCAACATCGCCATTGACTTTCTCTTGCTGTTGATCCCTATAGTAGGGGACTTGATTGAAATAGGCTACAAGGCCAACCTGAGAAACTTTCTCCTTGTTGAAAAGCACTTGGTGAAGGTGGGAGAAAAGAATATGGGGCTCATATCACCAGAAGAAGTAAGACCCAACTTCATTAACGACAAGATCCAGCCATTGGTGGATGAAACCATCAAGCCCGGAGCAGTCAAGGCAGGAGAATCTATCAAATCGTTCGTGAAGACCCATTTAAACTCTCCCAATGGCTCTCGTTCACGGTCAATTTCGGACTCTAGCGATGCCTCGAGTGTATTTGCGTCAAAGTCGCCTACCATACAAACGACACCTACGTCAGTGACGACATCATTCGTTCCGTACGATGAAAAACGAAAGAACAAGAAGCTCACGGAGAGTTTACGAAGCTTCAGCATTGAAGACGACGAACCAAAGAAGGAGAAGTAAAGGGTAAAAGTGGACAAAGTGACTGTCAATAGTGAAGCAAGAAGATATTCAAAAAGGATTATGAAGCAAAGAAGAGTCCATTGAGAAGAGACCATTAAGAAGAGCTCATGAAGCAGATCATTAATAAGACACCATTATGAAGAGCTCATAAAGAAGAAACTGAAGAGCTCATAAAGAAGAATCCGTTATGAGACCATCAAGAAGAGACTGTTATGAGATCATTAAGAGAGCATTGAAAGACCATTAAGTAAGGAATGGAAGAAAAGAGATCATGAAATAAAAAAGAAAGATGAACCGTAAAATAAAAACTAAGTGTTTTGAGTAACATAACATCATGAGTTTAACGACCCGTATTACTAATTAGCCCACGATCACATGACTTCTTGCATTACAAACAGGCCAATGAGCTTACGAACTCTGGCAGAGAAAAGGCCAAAAATCCTCCTGTCCATAGACAAAAGGCTACAAATATTGTTCAATAAAGACTACAAATACATACTGTTCGTCATAAAATCGACTCTAGCTGATTTCCAGCTTTCCTCTGAGCTTTCCTCTGAGAGGATACCAGATTTCATTCTGCTCTTCAAAGAGAAGCTACTCTAGTTAGAGACTTGCTCTCTTTCTTTAAGCTAACCTTGTAGATACCCACACTGTTCTCTTATTTGTCTCCAGTTCCCTTTCCCTAAGATTCCGTATTCCATATTCTTTATCTCTTTCCTTTGTTCTCCATAAACTACACTGGGAACCCGTACATTTTCGGGTGGCTGAGAAAAACTGTCATTCGCAGTATGAAAATCAAAATTGGTCTCGAAAATTCAGATCAGATCCTTCACAACACCCCAGTGCTTCACCCCACAAACACTCAATTGCTGCTTCTGCCCAGTCAATATCCATTGATCCAGGAGTTGTGATTACGAGGAACTAAAATGTCGGAGGAAATACCCAAATCTGAGCCCAAGCCCGAGGACGAAGTTGCTTCCATAAAATCTACTGATGCTATCATTGAAACCGCTAAGGAGGAGTTAGATGTGACTGCATCGGCTCCAGCCGAAGAGAAAGTTCAGCAGCCAACGGAACAGGAACTAAATCCCAATTTACACCAGTTTATGACCAGTTGCCAGCAGGGAAACCTCGAAGCCGTCAAAGAATTGATAGAATCAGGTAAAGTGGGTGCTAATGATACCTTTAGTGACAATGTAACTGCGTTGCATTGGGCCTGTATCAACAATCGAATCACTGTGGTTAAATATTTGTGCACCAATGGCGTATCCAAGTCAGATCCCAACTATTTGGGTGGTGATTTAAAGGCAACTCCTCTTCATTGGGCATGTAGAAACGGGTTGGTGTACATTGTTGACTTCTTGTTGACTCACGCCGATGCTGACCCTACAATTAGAGACGCCCAATCGTACAATTCGTTGCATTTGGCAGTACACAGCTCCAATATCATGCTAGTTATCTACTTACTTTTAGCCTGCTGTGGGTCTGATAACAAGTATAAGCTCTACGTTGATGAAACCGATAATGCCCACCGTACTAGTTTGCACTGGGCCGCCTACCAAGGAGATTTGTTGACTATCAACGCATTGCTTCGGTTTGGTGCTGACGTGAACAAAGTCGACGACTCTCTCTTCATTCCATTGCATTGGGCCTTTATGAAAGGGTATAAAACAGTGTTGAAGAAGTTAGTCGAGGCTGGCTCCGATATCTTTGCAAAGAACGACCAAGGAAAGAACACTTTTGATGTAGCCAAGGACATGAACTGTTCAGATACCTGGCATAAAGTGTTGGTGGAAACAGGAAGAAACCCCAAGAAACAATGGACCATCACCCAGTATTTCTTGAAAGAAAAGCACGCCAAGCTACTCTCTTTCTTCATTCCTTACGTAATATTACCACTTTGTTTCCAGATCTGCTCCTTCCAAAAAGGTTATGCCATTCCTAAGTTGTTTGCGTCTGGTTTGCTATTTTATGGATCGATGGTTTTCATCCAAAAGTTAATCCTACCAATCTACCTCCGAGATGATAAGGCCTTGTTTAAATCGCCATACTTGGCAGGAGTGTTCTCTGCCACCTCTTTCTGGGCCATTTTTGTATGGGTAGTGTTCATGTTGCCAACATTGATATTCAAAAGATTCTTTACCAATCTCATATTGGGAGCATCCATTGTTGCATTCGTCTGGTGTTTCTTCAAAGCTATGTTCATTAATCCAGGATTTGTGCCTACTCCCAGTGACAATCACGTCATTTTGGAACAAGTTAATGATCTCATCCAGTTGGGAAAGTTTGATACTGACAACTTCTGCGTGAATACCTTTGTCCGCAAGCCTTTGAGATCAAAGTACTCCAGAACTTACAATAAGTTAGTGGCAAGATTCGATCATTACTGTCCGTGGGTTTACAACGAGATTGGAGTTAGAAACCATAAGTTATTCATGGCTTTTGTCTACGGTTTGACCGTGGCCATTTTAGCCTTCTGGAGCTTGAGTTTGAAGTATTTCGATAAGCTTGAAGACCAAAGTGGATATGAATCTGATGACGAAACCTCTCCTTACCAAAAATGCTCCATATTCTCTGAAAATTTGTGCAATGGATACAATTTCGCCCACTTCCACGCCAACTTGCTCATCTTCTGTATATTCCAGTTGATTTGGATTCTGTTCCTTTTCATCGTTCAAACGTTCCAGATTTGTAAAGGGTTAACAACATGGGAGTTCAGTAAATTGAATGCCAAATTCAACAAATCAGGTTTCAACCACTCCACTTTACCAAGAGACTTCGATGGTTCGGATCCTTCTAATGCCCCTCCTCAGAGTAATGAACCACGTCGTGCAACCAGTGGTTTTGGAACTTGTGGTAAGCTACTCGGATTAGACCAATTTGCTCTTACCATCAAGCTTACATGCCAATCGATATTCAATAAGAATGCCAACCCCGATGCTTACAATTCTCTCAATAACTACGAGATTCCTACTGATTACGGAGTGGTTCAGAACTGGAAAGATTTCTGGTTTTTAGGAGAACCAGAATGGAGAAATTTGTTTTACTTGCCTATAGAAGGAGAAAACAATTTGAACGGACAGGTTGTGGATTATTACAAGCTTTATGAATACCCACCGAAGGTTAGAGGGGACGAAGCAGTCTAAATAGTCCTACATAGAGATACAAGTCATTGGAACAATTAGAAGTAGACAGAGCTGAATACAAATACAGTAATCGGAACGAATAATAATCTACATGAAAGCTACAAAGTGTTCTAAGCTCTAACAGGAATGCAAATTACCATGTAATTCGGATGACTGCAAGGGCCACGCTTGTCAAGACAAGGGCACACATTGGTCGACGCCAACATAGTCAAATATAGTCACGAGCAAAATCAAATACATGATTTTGAGTAACTTGTCAGACAGCCACTTATACCCACCCAAACCTAAAACTCCCGAAGAAGCATGAAGAAAAGGGTAAAGATCATCGCTCCTTTAGACATAAAGATGAAAAGATTTCAAATGAATGTATATAAAAGGCAAAATAAAATAGATGACTAGACCGCTAAGGATCATAGACAAGCTAAATAAATTCTCACTTTGAGGGTATAAGGGTATCTCACTCATCAACCAAGTTGGATTCAGTGGCTCTTTAGAAGAGTCAAAGATGGGACGTTAACTATAGAAATGATCCTATGAAGTACGTCGACAAAGAAAAAAATTTAAAACCATGAAAGAAGAGGATTTTCCTCCTCTATTTATACTCCAATCCTCATGCGATGCCCGCCATTACCCGCACTGAAAAAATTATGTGCAGGCTAGGGTTTTGCGGTAATTTGCGGGTAACCCGAAATATGGATTTGAAAAACAAGGTATACTTATGAGGAACAGCAACTAGGGGAAGGATGTCATGTTTAGGTTAAAAGATGACTATTTCAGCAGAATTGCATGTCCTCAGTGGACCAAGACCCGTAAATGTGATGTGATAAACTGTATTTTCAAGCATGGGGACTCGGAGACAAAGAAAAGAGGTCCAGAAGCTCCTCCTCTGGTACCATTACCAAAGAAGGCTAAAGTGGAAGAAGTAGATAAGAAGGCTAAAAAGGAAGAGGTAGAGAAGAAGACTGCAAAAGAAGAGGCCGAGGATGTCAATAAGAAGGATTTGTCTATCGTTATTCCGAAAACAGTTAATCACGTAAAGCTTCTACGTTCAGACCGTACGGTTAATACCAGAAAGATCTCAACCCAGCTTCGTGATAAGGGCAGCAAGTTCCCCAATAGAGAGGCCATAGATAAAGAGTTTGAGATAGCCAGCAGTTGCCACACACCTGAGCAATATGAGGCCAAAATAGATGAACTTTTGCATGGAGCAAAGGAACATCAAGAGGACCCAAAGTACATTTTACCCAAAGAAGTGATTCCTACACCTCCAGCATCTTTACCCATCAGAAAGAGGAATATTCAGCTAATGGTAGATACTCTTCGAAAGACCAATACCAACTTGAAAACTCCTATTCTTACTGCCATCGAAGAGGAGTACAAGATTGCATCGACTTCAACGTCCGGTACGTACAGTCAGCTACTCAAGAAGAAATTGTATCAAATGGCACATCCTGAAAAATTCAAGGAACAGAAGAAATCCATCAGCAACCAGGACTATTTGCGAGAGCTTAACAAGCTAGTCATCGATCCAGAAAAGCTCGAACGCTACGGGTACATTATGAAGGTCCCCGAACCAATTACTCCAGCTGAAGATAGACTTTGTAAGAGATGCCATGTCGAATTCAAGCTAGGAGATGTGTTGGAGACAGTCAATTGTCGCTATCACCCAGGAAAGATGATCAAGAAGGACAAGAATGTGAAAGTTTACGAATGTTGTGGAGGAATTGTGGCTGGAGAAACAGATCCGTGTGAAAAATCAAACCACCATGTGTTTTATTGGAGCAATCCTGGAGAAATGCACCATTCCAACCCTTTCAAAACAACCGAAGATCTCTTTCCTCCCAACAAGCACAGTTTCAAAGCCCTTGGAGTGGACTGTGAGATGGGATTCACGACTGAGGGGTTTGAACTCTTGCGAATAACTGCCGTAGACTTCTTCAGTGGGGAGGAGGTGTTTGATTGCTTGGTGAGACCGAAGGGAAAGGTTCTTGATTTGAACACCAGATGGTCTGGAATTGCTGAAATCAAAGAAGAGGCATTAGACTTTGAGAGTCTGATCCAATTACTACACGGATCCATGGATTGCAACACCATTTTGATTGGGCATGGTCTTGAGAATGACATGAATGCCATGAGAATGATCCATGAGAGAGTCATAGATACGGCCATTCTCTATCCTAAGCATAAGGCAACGCCAACCTTCAGGGTTCCTCTTAAGTTCTTGACGTTTACGTACTTGGGACGGACCATTCAGACAGGGGAGCACGATAGTTGTGAAGATGCGATTGCAGCCATTGACGTGGTGAAGTATTTCATACAGCACGACCTCAAGAAGGTGACAAATTCCTAGAGTTCAACACAGAAGTGTCTCCGGTTAGTTGTAGAAGACGTTAGTATCATGCCAGATAACAGATCTGGTTTCATCATAGTATTGCATTTCAATACATATTGCATGTTATCTAGTAGACCATCTGCCACTGTAGCCTATCATAACACTTCATCTTATCAAATTACACCCGTAGTATATCTCAGCATACGAATCTTCTTATACATACTATCGCATCTACTTATACATGCGCTTACATCCCTTCACCTCATCTTTCAACCTTTCTATCACTTATCTCCCTTTCCGTACATACACTTGCATCCTCCCTTCCTAAACAAGCTATATCCTTATCCTACTGCGTCTCCTCTGCCGATCTCCTTATACATTATCCCCATACGACATTCTATCAGATCTCCAGCATTTTGCGGCCCTTTTTTCTGCGACATCATCAGATCACCCAATATCTGGGGAACATGCGGCGATAACACCCCCTCTTCGTTTCGGTTTCTACTCTTCTTTCTTCGTAAAAACCTCAATTGCTTCTTCTTTTCAAGAAAAGAGTCCAATTGACATACTAAAGAAAGTTTTTGATTATCCAATGACAGTAAAAGCAGTAATTTTGGTCGGAGGTGAGACTACCGGTACTCGGTTTAGACCCTTAACTATGGATATCCCCAAAGTGTTATTTCCTATTGCTGGAAAACCCTTGGTCAGCCATATAATTGATAGCTTGGTCAACCAATTAGATGACAACTTCCACGAAGTGTTTCTTATCAGTTTTTTCAGGGATCCTGCTATCTTTGAGACTTATGCTCACCATGTTGAAAAGGTCCACCCCAAATTAAAGGTCACTGTATTGACTGAACCTTATCCATTGGGCACTGCTGGTGGATTGTATTACTTCCGTGACAAGATATCAGCAGGAATAGATAGCAAAATCTTACTTATTCACGGTGATGTCATTTGCAACTACCAGTTCAAAGAAATTGTCGACTTCAGCAATAAGACCAACAGCGATGCTGTCTTATTAGGGATTGATCCAAAGGTTTTGGTGGGCCAGGACGGCAAAAACTCTGAATTTTACGACAGGGAACACATTTTTGCCCAGTATGGTACTATCATTGCAAATAAAGAAACGGCCAAGGTGGTTCATTACATTGAAAAGCCCAAATCTGATAGTTTTGCCCAGTTCCAGGAAAAAACCTATAATATCACCATCAACGGAGGGGTTTATGTGTTCAGCAACAAGATCTTTGATCTTTTAGCCAAGGCCAAAGAGGTGAAGACGGAAAAACAGACTGAAGTTTTTGATGATCTTGATAATGATTCTCAGAACGAAAATATCTTATCTTTTGAATTGGATGTATTCAAAACATTACCTTCTCACAAGGATATCAATTTCTTCACCTTCAAATCGAATTCTTTCTGGTACCAGTTGAAAACCCCAATTTTTGCTCTTCTTGCCAACGGATTCTTTTTGAATCAAAAGGATCAGGATCATCTTTTACCTCCTCTGGTCAATGTATTGGGCCCAGTAAAGGTCCTAGACACCGACTTGTCCCACAGCAAAAATTACAAGTTTGGACCTGACGTTTCCATTGGAAACAACGTGAAAATTGGTGATGGAGTTCGACTCAGAAACTGTATCATCTCTGACGACGTAGTTATCGAAGACCACTCCATCATTGTCAATGCCATCATTTCGAAAGGAGTGAAAATTGGAAAGTGGTGTCGTGTTGAAGGTACCATCAATTTGCCTGTGGTTAATAAGGATATCAGTCAGTTCACGTCAGACAACTATCTTAAGTTAATTAACAACATCGTGGTGTTGTGTAAGGGAACCTCGGTGGGCAACCAGGTGTTTGTCTACAATTCGATTGTTTTGCCTCACAAGGAGCTCAAGAGTGACGTCAAGTACGAGATTGTTATGTGAATTCCACAGTAGGGCTCATTTTATTTGCAGTTTTGATTTATTTGCTTCTATTTGCAATTTTGATTTATTTTGCTTCTATTTGCTACTTAATTGATGTTCGTATCGATAAGCTTGTAGCGGGCTTTGGTGGTTTTGGCTGTAGAGATCTGGCACGTCAGCGATCTTCCAAAGTGACACACAAATGTGCCATTCAATGGAATCTTGATAAGTAGAACCTCTGTAATCTTTCCTTCGTTGCCTGTACCACAACCAGAAGCCACCTCCACCGACTTTTCAACAGTTGCTTCTAGGACTGTTTCATGAAGTTTGACCTGGCACAATTGCTGGAACCCACAATTGCACTCCAAACTGTAGTCCAAGCTGCTGAAGTTGTAATACCCGTAGTCCTGAAGCTTGGGAAGAGTCTTGAACTTCTCAACCAACTTTTGCTCTATCTCCGTCATGACTTTGTCGTTGTTGCTGTGAACCAGCTGGTGCACCTGCTCTTCTGGCATCACCACAGCGTTGAATCGCTGACTGAGATTCAAACGACATTCCGAAGCTACTCTATCATCTTCTGCTAGCTTCACAGACACCAAATAAAAGCTAGCCTTGCTGTTTTCAGTACATTCTCTGCTATCTTTCCACTGTTCAATCGATCCTATTGCCCTGAGGAAATGGTACACCACGGCCCTGCCGTGAGAAGAGCTGGTGATTTCAGAAATAAGCTGGGACGCTCCCAGAACTGCTCCGGCTAACACAAGAGACCCAGCCACCGCCAAAAATGTCGTCTTCGGCCTCATTTCCTTGGGTTCTTTTGCAGCTTTTCGGCCACTTCTACGTTTTCTGAGCATTTGCAGCATTAACCACAATGTGCAGCCAAAATATGGAGAATTCAAAACGCGACACAATACGACAAAACGCGGGAGCGTATATTTTAAATTTATACTCTATTTCCTATTTCCTACTTCTTACTCTTCTTTTTCTCTTTCTTTCCTCTACTTTTTTTTTTTGATATATTACCATTGATCGTACAAGATGTCGGGAAAGCTAAAGCCGGCAACGCCCAACAAGAAACCTGCCAAAGTCAGCGGGTCTTCTAGCACCAAAATGAAGCAACTGTCATTGATGTCCTTCTTTAAGCCAGCAGGTAAAAAAGAAGGCCCTGTTCCCGACTCGTCTCCATTGACTTCCAAAGTTCATAATACCAGCGACAAGGAAAACGACATTATGGACAACCAAGAAAGTGAAACTCCCTTAAGCTCAGAAGCCGATTTGGTGCCCACCTTCAAGAAACAAGCACCCGATTCGTCCCCTCCCCTCAGAAACATCCCCAGCAACAACCTTCCTCAGTCTAGTCCTCTTTCCAAGCGTAAATCAAAGAAGTCTGTCAGTTATATCGAGTCAGATTCAGAGGATGAAGCTCCAGTTAAATCCAGAAAGAGAAGAAAGGTTGTTGAAAGTGACGATGAAGATGATTTCAAGCCTGGTGCTGAAGAAGAAGATGATGATATGAGCGACTTTGTCGTTGACGATAACGAAGATGAAGAAATTGCCAGCGAAGAAGAAGAAAACCTGGAAGATGAAGTTGAAGTGAAACCAAAGAAAAAGTCCAAAAAACTGTCACCTGCTCCCAAGAAATCACCTTCCACATCTGCACCTTCTAGTAGTTCGTTGGGAAACAAGTTCAAAGCCAACTCTTCATATAGCAGTTCTGTAAAAACCGAAAACAAGAAACCACATATTGTTAACGTGCAAAAGAGCCCTGCCAATAAAAACTTCCAGAAAGAAAATGAAGAAAGATACCAATGGCTTGTTAATATCAAAGATTCAGAAAAAAGACCCATTGACCATCCGGAATATGATTCTAGAACTTTGTACGTTCCTCCAGCAGCCTGGGGAAAATTCACTGCTTTTGAAAAGCAATATTGGGAAATCAAGTCATTAATGTGGGATACTGTCGTGTTTTTCAAGAAGGGTAAGTTTTATGAATTGTACGAAAATGATGCTATCATTGCCAATACCGAATTTGATTTAAAAATTGCCGGAGGTGGAAGAGCTAATATGAAATTGGCTGGAATCCCAGAAATGTCCTTTGAATATTGGGCTAAGGAATTCATTAGTCATGGTTATAAGGTGGCTAAAGTTGATCAAAAAGAGACTCTTTTGGCCAAAGAAATGAGAGGAGGTTCTACTAAAGAAGAAAAGATCATCAAGAGAGAACTTACTGCAGTTTTAACTGGTGGTACATTGACTGATTTAAACATGATTAGTGATGACATGGCTATTTACTGTATGGCCATTAAAGAAGAAACTTTGGATGATGGCAGCAAGACATTTGGAGTGGCCTTTGTTGATACTGCCACTTCTGAATTGAATTTGATTGAATTGGAAGATGACCAAGAATGTACTAAACTTGATACTTTGATTACTCAGATTAAGCCTAAGGAGATCATCTGTGAAAAGGGAAATTTATCATCAATTGCCACGAAAATCTTAAAGTATAGTGCTCATAATAGTAATCAGATTTGGAATAATTTGAATCCTTATTCCGAATTCATGGATTATGATGGTACTTTGGAGCACCTTGTTAGCAAGAAATACTACGAATCAAACGATGAAAATGATTTCAGTAACTACCCACAAATACTTGTCAACTACAAGGATTCTCATAAAGTAGCCTTTACTGCATTTGGAGGATTGTTATTTTACTTGAAATCCCTCAAACTTGACGAAAGTGTTATGACATTAGGTAATTTTAACGAATATGATATTTCTAAACAATCGTCGGGTCATATGCTCCTTGATGGTATTGCTTTAAATAATCTTGAAATATTGAATAACTCGATTGGTGGTGATCAGGGAACATTATTCAAATTAATTAATCGTGCCATTACTCCCTTTGGTAAGAGGGTGATGAAAAACTGGGTTTTGCACCCATTGATGAACGTTGATGATATCAATGCCAGATATGATTCGGTTGAATATCTTATGAACGAAGACCCCGAATTCAGAATCTGCTTGGAATCTATGTTAAGTGGGTTGCCTGATCTTGAGAGATTATTGGCCAGAATTCATAGTAAAAGTTTAAGATTCAAGGATTTCTTGAAAGTAGTGGAAAGTTTTGAGAAAATCTCGGATCTGATTGAACAACTTAAGGAGTTCAAACTTGGAAATGCCGGAATCATCAAGAAATACATTAACAATTTCCCTTCTAAATTGAATGATTTAGTGGGAGAATGGAAGGATGCTTTCAACAGACAAGCTGCAGTTAATGATATCATTGAGCCTGCTGTTGGAATCGATGCAGATTTTGATGAATCATCGTCTAAAATGGCTGATCTTGAAAGTCAGTTGAATGACTACTTGAAGTCATACAAGAAGATTTATAAATCCCATGAAATTTGCTTCAAAGATTCTGGGAAAGAAATTTTCTTAATCGAAGTTCCAACAAAGATTAAGTCTATCCCCAAGGATTGGCAACAAATGGGAGCTACTGCTAAAGTCAAGAGATATTACTCTCCAGAAGTTCGTAATTTGGTTAGAGAGTTGCTTGAGCAAAGAGAAACACACAAGATGGTTTGTGAAAACTTACGGTTCAACATGTACACCAAATTTCATGCTAATTATGAAGTATGGATGTCGGTGGTTAAAGCCATAGCTAGCATTGATTGTATGATTTCCATCACCAAGACTTCAGAAACCATAGGTTATGCCTCATGTAGACCAGAATTTGTTGAATCCGACCATGGATTCCTTGAATTTAAGGAATTGAGACATCCATGCTTTGCTGGTACCAAGGACTTTATTCCTAATGACGTTTGTTTAGGAGGTGATAAACCAAATTTTGGATTATTGACGGGTGCTAATGCTGCAGGAAAGTCTACTATGATGAGAACTACCGCGATGGCGGTGATTTTGAGTCAAATTGGATGTCTTGTCCCTGCTTCCCTGGCCAAATTGACTCCTATTGATAAGATTATGACCAGATTAGGAGCTAATGACAATATCATGCAGAGTAAATCGACATTTTTTGTCGAATTGTCCGAAACGAAGAAGATTTTATCCAATGCTACACCAAAATCGTTGGTTATCCTAGATGAATTGGGAAGAGGTGGTTCTTCAAGTGATGGTTATGCCATTGCTGAATCGGTACTCCATCATTTGTCTACACATGTGCAATCACTTGGATTCTTTGCTACGCACTATGGTTCATTAGGATTATCTTTCACCAACCATCCTCAAATTAGACCGTTAAGAATGGGTATTATCGCCGATAACAACTCTCGTAACATCACGTTCTTGTACAAGATTGAAGAAGGATCTGCACCAGGGTCATTTGGTATGAATGTGGCCTCGATGTGCGGCATTGCCAGCGACATTGTGGACAATGCAGAAATTGCTGCTAAAAACTACGAGCAAACGTCTAAATTAAAACAAGATCATGACACTAATGATCACCGTAAGCACTTGAACCTCGGTTTACAGAGTGATTTCACCTGGTTATCGAAAGATTATGCGGCGTTATCCCAAGATATCTTACGATACAACGAGCAAATCAAACAGAGTGCTTTGGTAAACATTTTTGAAATGATTAACAAATTGTAATTTTATAGTGTATATTAACCCAATCGAGAGTCTTTTTAGCGATATTGCCGAGGGTGGTGCGATTACTGAAAAAAAAAAAAAGATCCTTATATATTTAATACCAGTTTTTTATAGGTTATCACTTCTTCTGTTCGTTATTCTACAAATTAAAACATGCTTGCAAATTTAGGTTTAGCTACTCGTGCTCCGTTTCATATCTTACTCTTTTCATTGACTTTTGGTGGTGGATTCTTCCACTCCTTTATTGTTTCTCCAATCGCATTCAAGCACTTGGAAAGAGAGCAATTTGGAAAGCTTCAGAACAAAATCTTTCCATTTTTCTTCTTGGGTCAAACCCTCTCGCCTATAGTGTTAGCCTTAACCTCGCCAATCACCTTGACCAGAGTGGCCATTGGTTTATTGTCGGTTTCTGCCGTTTCGGGTGCTGCTAACTACTTCTGGTTGTTGCCATTGTGCAAGAAGCTCAAGGAAGACAGAGTCCAATTGATTGCCGAAAACAGACACGAAATCGTTGAGGACGGAGTTACTCACGCCACTGCCGAATTCGAAAGAGCCACTAAACAATTCGGTAAGTACCACGGTATTTCTACCTTAGTTAACATGGTATCCATTGCCACTATTGGGGCCTACGGTGTTGTTTTATCCAAAGGATTTGCCAAGTAAGGCAACCAGTTATTCATGTATATAGTTATGATCAATGTTATGTTTTCGAATATGTATCATACGTAATTATTGCGTCTTCTTCTTGCGGGCCAACTCTTCTTCTCTCAATTCTTCAGCATAAACCCAGGGGTAGAGTTGCATGATAACAAAGTATCCCAAGCCGTAAACAACAGCACCGAAACTGGCAAAATAACCAATACACCAGTACCAATTGACGTTTCTGTGAATAACAAACTGTCTCATGATGTAGCCCCAATAGAAGAGGATGATGAGCACAACTATGAGGCCGTAGACGGTGAATTTCATGTCCTTGATGGTTTTTTTACTGAACAAGGGCACCTTTTCCTTGTTTGGACTGGCGAGGGCTGGAGCCACGGTGGGCTGGGACTTACCTTGACCTTCACTCATGGTTGTAGTAGGTCAGAAGATAAGAGATGGAAGCATCTAGTTAATTTTTCACCCTTCGGAGTTGTGTTTTTCATGCGCGGCATCAGCTTATGAGGTCATCAAGCAGGAGACGGCATGAGACGAGAAAAGAGCGAACAGCGACATTGCAAAAAGAGAAGGACGGGTCGAATGTAGAAATTGTAGAAATAACAGTGAACAAGAAAGAAATGGGTTCTTTCGATGAAGAAGAGCATGTTGGGGACAGGTATAGTGCTAGTTTTGCTGTCAGAGATGGTACCCCACAATCCAGACTCGGGTCTCAGTGGCCCAACCTAAAAAGTACTACACCATAAATTAGCGATGGCAATGATAAGTGACACTTGTTCACATAGATAACAGTAGTAGTAGAAAAGATCCAAGTCAGCTATATGGTTCTGCAATTGCCTTATTATCAGATGTTGCTGGAACGCAAAAACAGACTAAGAAAAGCTACAAGTAAATACTTCCATTTTCTTTAGATTATAATTTTATACCCTCGTGCCCAATGAACCTAAAAAACGGTTGCAAGAATGGTTGTAAAGTCTGACACAAATTCTGTCTCAATCTTGAATGGTAATAGGAACGAAGTGCATTAATCCAGCTTTTACGTGAGTAGTATGATTCATGAGCCCCTGTGAACATCACCAACGCAAGGTCAAGAATGAAAACCTGAAATTAGAGTATTTCACAGAATCAGCATTGCTCATTGAATTTACTTGTTTTAGTTACCTCCTGAATTTATAGATATGTTTTGGCCCATTATTGAATGGGGTACTCTAGTATACATCTGTTTCTGTAAGTGTGAGGGGATTATTGCATGTCTGATAATTTCGAGGCACGGATGTTCAATTGCTGCAAAAAAATGGGTTTTCAATTCTTTGAATAAGCCTACATAACAATCATCAGTATATATATTATTTAATGCTATGATCATAACTCACTGCCACGTTTAGTACCTTAATTACTATCGACGGCTTTATGGTACTCTCCTAGTACCTCCTCTATTGTTTCAATTTCCTCACTATTATCAACTGCTTTGTTGCTAATATTGCTTTCTGAGAAATCAATGAAGTACACCTTCCCACTTTTGATAATCAAATTCCTGCGCTTCAAATCTCCATGCAAAATTCCTATCTTTCCCATCTCTGTAATTTGCCGTATGCCATCATTCTGGGTGTCCGTATTCATGGTCTCTGGTTCGTCTTCTATGTACGACATGAGTATGAACCATCCTGTCCACCGGAAAGATCCGTTTTCGAAAAAAATTATGTTTCCGAAGTTGTACATTTTAGGTACCCTAATTCCATGTGACTCCTGTCTTCTCTCATTGTATTTCTTAATTTTCAAATAACACGAAATCTCCAGTATAAAATCACGGTAAATACTGGCATAGAAATCATCTTCTGTCTGTCTCATGTTGACCAAGTACTTCTTATAAAATTCATATATCTTTTCTATTTCATATACTTTCAAAACCATCTCATGGTCGCTTGAAAGCCCTTCAACCTTGAGAGGAGGAAAGTATTCAACAACTGTTTGGTGTTTCATTTTCAAAACCTGTGCCGTATAATCTTCTCCAACTTGTAGAAATTCGACACCCTTTCCCCACACAGCACAATATCCATCTACCATTTGGTTGAGTCTTCTTGCTCTTCCTGCTCTAGTAATAGTCACAATCCGTTGTGCAATCGTCTTCATACGTTTATTAAACAATTTTGCATCCTTCCTAACATCTTCTGTCGATTTAGAAAGAAGATGATGTAGATGCTCCACCGATTCGCGCTGTTCCAGTTTCTCTTCCTCACTAAGAGTCGCCTGCTTCAATGCAAAGGCCGCATAAACTGCTTGGATTGTGATCTTCGTGTCCTCTGATTTGATTACTCTATACTGTAAGGGAATCTTGACATCTTTATACTTCTTAACTCTTTTATTAACGTGCACAATTTCACCATTAAGTGTTTCTTTCCATTTCTCGCTCAGAAAGTCTAATTTCTCTAAAATAGTGGTGAAGAAGTCGCTTATCAAGCAGAAATCAAGTTGGTACGCAATGAGATAGTTCATCACTTGTTTTAATATAGAATTTAACGGACTCTTAGTTTTTGGCTTGCCTTGTGCATCAAGGTACTTCGCTAGACCAAAATGCTTCATCTCGACGATGATGCTGTGCTCGTCTAGGTACAGCATCAGAATATCAACTTTTACTTTGGGACTACCATTTTCTTTAATCCCACCACTCCGGATAGGTTCATCTTCAAAACGCCACTTAGCAGGTTCAAGGGAATTAAATAGCAGACAGTAGGGTCGGTCGATAAAATGGATAAAATTATCACGTGCTGTTTCCTCAACACGTAGACTGCCACCATATGAAGGAAAACGACGAAGGATTTCGTCTAATTTTGCCTCCCAGTGACGACATCTTTCGGGGTCTCCTTTAAGATCATTCACTTTCTGCTGGATATAAATATCTAGTTTTTTGAAAAGCAAAAGTATCGATTCTTCTTCAATTTCTTGTGTCCAAACTGGGGTAGGATTTTTAAATATTTCTAGTTTGTTAATCATACTTCCTATTGGGGGCCTATTGTGAGATGGATCCTCCTGACGCTTTCTGCCCTCATATATAATTTTCAATGGACAACTGAAGTATACCCTGTAAGCACAGCTCATCCATTCTTCTAAGCTCAATTTCATGTCAGTACCTACGGATATCTTAATATAACATAACTCTCCAGCTGAAGCACGTTCCAATCTCTCTCTTTGGAAATCGTTCTTTTCAACTATTAGACCATCAGCACTCGAGACCGTACTATGTAAACTACCCATCTTTAGAGAAGTAGTAACTAAAGAATGAGTATGTTGCAATTATTAAATTTTGCAGACGAACTTTTATCTACTCAGTTTTTGATCCTTATGCGTATTCTAGCATATAGTCACAGATGCAATTGTTTCCTAAAACTGTTGTTTCCTTAAACTGGGTACGGATTTCAAGGACTGATATAAACTAAGTCCGGGAGATGTTGACGAACAACGAAGAACAATGAAGACTATGAGAGTTGGC
Organism: Isabelozyma gotoi; assembly: GCA_003708205.2. NCBI lineage: Eukaryota > Fungi > Ascomycota > Pichiomycetes > Serinales > Metschnikowiaceae > Isabelozyma > Isabelozyma gotoi. The sequence continues at coordinate 263,006 of PPNP02000009.1, read as the reverse complement.
AGCTGGTTAGTATGTACATATATGAATTGGGTTATTCCTCATCATATCTTTAGTCTACAACTTACGCTGGGAAGGGGCCCTAATGTATTTGTTTTCTTTCCGATATTTTATTTAATTGTATATTCAACATTAGCTTGCACTTGATAGAAGCTCATTTGCACTACAATAAAGACCGTACACCACATCTATTACAATTGTGTTGTATATGGTGGGTCCTGGAATTTTAGAGAAATGCCACAACGTAGAGACTTGTGGTTAGTTTATGAGCTAGGAGGTTCTAAAGATAATGAATTAAAACTGCAACTCGTGACTAATTGTGTGTGCTATATGCTGGTCTCATAAGATGCTGTCCATATACTGCAATCCAATGGACACTATGCTGTCCTATATAGCAATCCAATTGACTCTATATTTTGGTCTGTTTTGGGTCATATGCCAGTTCCAGTATCTGCACTTAGTCAGCGCATTCAATACTTCAATTGTCAAATTCGCAAACCTGGGGTAATTTCGGAGTTTGACCCTTCGGACGCAGCTCCTCGGAGTTCTCCTGAGGTTTCCTATCTCCCGTCCCCCACCTTCTTCTAATAATAGCATATGGATGACACACTTACTACATTGAGTGACGCAAAACTCCGTGGCAGTTCATCCGAAGGGAGGGGAAGATTACCCGAAATAACAAAGAACAAAGGACAGACCATCCTCTCAACTTGGCGTCAAGTGGAGCAGCTTTAAATTTGCATTCAATTACAGAATCCTATGAAAAACCCTATAACAATATTGCCTGCTGAACCTTATGCTGACGCCACAAAGCTTAGGTTAACCTGATGCAGCAATACTAATAATTGTATTGGGTTTTTTTTCGTGGGGTACTGTGGGAGCCACATAAATATCAACTATCTACAAACCAATGTCTAACCTCTTCTCTTTTGCCAATTGATATCATTAAAACAATGACCTATTTTGAATCTGAAGCTTCGAGAAGCGCAATTAAGGAAAGCGTTGACAAGATCCTTGCAACCGCAATTGACCAACAAGCCAATCCCAAAACTCGTCTTAATGGTTTGGCAATTGGACTAACCAACGAAAAGGAAACGGTGTACGTCAATACTGCTGGAGTTCTGAACGCTAAAACTGGTAAACCATTCACTCCTAGCACAGTATTCAACTTCTGGTCCACTACCAAACCAATTGCCGTGACTGCAATCCTCCAATTGTATGATAAGGGCTTGCTTGATCTTGATGTCCCTGCTGAAAAGTACTTGCCAGAGGTTGCTGACTTCAAAATTATTACTGGGTGGAGTGACGATAACAAACCAATATTGAAAGCTACAAAGAACAAAATTACTACTAGGCAATTGATCACCCACACTGCTGGTTTGAGCTACGAGTTCTTCAACGATCACTATGCTAAAAGCAAAGATTTGGTTGGACAACCAAACATTCTTAAAATCACCGAGGATACCTTCAAGAACATCTACTTGCTCTTTGAACCAGGTACAGATAACGCCTATGGTTACAATATCGACATTGCTGGATTCATCTTAGAGAAGATCACGGGCCAAAAATTGGGTGATTACATCAAGGAAAACATCTTTATTCCAGCAGGTTTGAAGACAGCAACATTCAAGGTTGATCCTAACCAAGAAGACAATGTGTTGGTACTTGAATTAAGACAATCCGATGGTTCCTTGATTCCTTCTGATGTTCAGCCTGATCAAAGGGCTGATATTCATATGGGAGGCCACGGGATTTTTGGAACCGTCGAAGACTATTTGGGTTTCATTAGAATATGGCTTAACGAAGGTAAAACACCCGATGGTAAAACTATTATTAGCCATAAGGTTTGGCAGGAGGCAATTAGCAATAATTTACCTGACGGAGTTACATTTTCTGACTTCCCATCACACGACCCAGTATTGACTACTCCTATATTCTTCGATAAGAGCAGACTTGATTCTTGGGGTTTGGGTTTTGCCATTAGTGAATACGATACTCCTACAGGCAGACCCAAAGGAACAATTTACTGGAGTGGGTTGGCAAATTTGTTCTTCTGGATAGACTTGAAAAACAAAATTGGTGGCTACTATGCTTCTCAAGTATTGCCATACTGTGAAGGATCAGCTGCTAACTACATCAATTATGAAACCACCGTATACAAGAATTTGTCTGAGTAGTGGTAGAATTATATAGCAAATATAGGCCCCTTACTATTGTTTAGCAATATATTTGAGGCTTTGCTGGATCCTTGTAACCATCTCATTTGCTAGTGATTTTTTGGCCCTTTTTTGCAATCGGTACTTGACTCAAAAGCCTGATTGGGTACTTTGTCACCCCTCCAATCCTGCTTTAGTCAAATGTGGAACCACTCGGAAGTTGCCTTGGTCTATTTGTCTGTGTATCGAATCATTAAATGCACCCCAGGAAATTTTTTATGAGATGACTAAAATCCAAAATAGCATATGATTTTTGGCTTCAATCGGGCAATTTCTATATAAAGACTCTAGTAAATACAATTTTAATGTAAGGCTATAAGTTGTTGTTGAATAGTTCAATCATAATCACATATATATGAGAATATATACAATACTTAGATTCATTGGAGAAATGAAGCAGTGGAGAAAATCATAAGATATACAAAAATGTTAAGTCGTGAGCCCCGTAATCGAGGAATATATATATAAATACATCATTAGCAGCTATAGGCATTATTTGTTTAAGAAAGAATCCTGGTCTCATTATCAATCAAAAATTTTCTGATTTGTGAAAGGCTTTCACTCAATTTCTTGAAAATTGACACTTTGACGTTGGTATCATACAAATAACTCAACACCAACTCTCCAAGTTTCAAGATGTACAACGATTTTTCCAAACTATAATTGAAGCAATTGTTTGGATTCTGATTGTTGTTTTTAAATAAGTCATCATCGCTCACACTTAAGTTGGAAAATAAACATAAGTTAGTCAAATCGTTGTCCAATTTTGAGTTCTGATATTTAATCTTCAAGAAATTCTCCACTTTATTGAACAACTTCAAGATATGAATGAATCTTTGGTTCAATTTTTGAAGATTAGGATCTGCTTTAATTCCGTTACCAAATCCGTTATTGACTTGGTGATTTTTCTTGATTATTGAAATGGCGAACATTGACAATATCGTGAAAATATGGAACAACATTTGTGAGTGAATGGAATTCTTGGAATTATCAATTTCATCAAACACCTGAATATTAATTGACTTTTCAAAGTCATTAGAATGAGAACTTAAAGATTCATTAACCAAGTCATTAACAGTAGGATGATGATTTTGATAATAATTCAATTGGGTTTGGAATAATTCATCTGAATTAGTACTTGTTGATTTCGATTTAGACTTGCTATTTCCATTTAAATTGTCATTGTGATTGTCCGTTTTGAATAAGACCAATTTAATAATTATGATACATGAATCGATTATCTTCAAATAATCAGAATCATTAACATTTTCCATTGAATTCAAAAAAATGCTATAGTTTTTCGTCAACTCGTCATAGTTCTTCAACCAACTTTGTTCCTTGAATAATTTGAAATCAATTAATGAACTAATCTTGATAAAATTAATTAATAAAGCATAATCCAATTTTTCAAAATCGTCATGTGGAGGCTGGTGATGGTTGTGGTTACTATTATATTGATTCAATTTGCTAAGTTCGTCGTTAGAATCATCAGTAATAAATTTGGTTAAGTGATCCAAAATATTGAAGACATTAATACGTTTCAGGTCATCGTATTGTTTGATTTCAAAAACACCGTGGACAATAGAAATGAATCCATATTTACTCAAACTTGATAATTTTGCATCCAAATTTTCTTGGTTTAATGGTGAGGCACCGTTGTCAACATGATTTTTCGTCAATTGTAATAAGACATCTTTGAATACAATTTGATTAGAGGTAGACAAATAATAATCAATGTTCTTATTGTTGTTCAGTGATTGATTAAATTCTTGGAAGGCCTGATAGTTCTTGAAATTCCATAAGAATTCATCATTTTTGTTAGGACTCTTCAAATTGCCCAAATCGTTAATGCTCAAAGTTAATGGTACATTATAAGTCATTAATAAGAAGTTTGTCAAACGATAGATCATGAATACAATTCTTGTTTGTGATTGAATCATGATATTGTTTTTAAACTTAATTTTGTCATTAAGATTGAAGAAGTTGTTGTTGAATAAGGAATTTGAATTCAACATCTCCGATTCATGGGTATTGTTGGAATTCTCATTGAATAAATTGCTTCGATTGCTATTATGATTCAATTGATTAAAAATCTTTTCATCTTCTCCATTAATGGAGAACAAGATAGTTCTATTACTTTTAATTGAGGTTTTAACCAACGAGTTCAATGCGTTTAATTGTCTAATGACAATGTAAACGTTATTCTCATTATCAGAAAATAACCCATAAATTACTGACAATGTTAATGATTGAATCAACCACAAAGGATTCACTGAATTTCCGCTTCCAGCGAGTCCACCCAGTCCGTTTTGGTCCCCCACCGAATTTTTACGGCTTTCCAAGTAAATGTGAATAATTCTTCTTGAAGCTTCGTACAAATGTTCAGAGTCATTTTTGTTATTAGCCAACAAAGCACCAATTGTGGCAATCAATAAAGGTAAACACACCCTAGCACTTTCATTGGAATTATCTTCATTAATTGTCATGTTCATGATTTCATATTCGTTTAATTTGGAAATATGAATGAAGGGGAAATGGTATAAGAAGATGGAGATGAAGTTATTCAAGTAGAACTCCAACTTTTCATTGGATGGAATCGTTGGTGTCATGATTCCACTGATGGGGTATTTGCTCAACGATTTATTAATCATGTATCTCATGTTACTAGTAAATAACTTATTTTTAGTGTATTTTCCCAATAAGTGTTGGTTATTGTTGGAAGGAATGGTTGACGAATTAGAGGAGGAAATATTCATTAACTGTGATTGGTTTAAGAACTTAGTATTATTTGGATTATTACTGGCTTCAAAGTGGCTAATTAATTGATCTTGGGCCGATTTTGTGGGGGAGGTGATATGAGGAGGGCTATTTGAAGATTCAATGCCGGAAGATGAAACAGACGGATTATCCCCGTAGAAGGAGTAACCTCCACCGACAAACTTGGTATTAACGTCGTATTCATGGGTTAATTCGTCAATGTCATACAAGAAATTCAAGTCAAAGTTGACTCCGTTGGTAGTGATGGAATTGGCCAGCTGGCTGGGGGCCGGATGAGCGTTTTCGGGGATATCATCCATGAGTTCATCGTCTTCTTCCTGCCTTATTGGCGTGAGAGAATGAGGGATCTTGAACTGGTCAAATTTGGACAGAAGCATCGATTCAGGAATGTCGTAGAAGGAGTAACCGTAGTCGTCATCATTGGCAGGTTTGGGTAATTCGGGGGCTTGCTTGCTACTGTTTTCGCTAGTGACAGTAGCCGTGGGCACCATGTAGGGATACGAGCCCATGGAGTCGAAGTTCGAGTAAGACGACGAGCTCAACAAGCTGTCGGAGCGTAGCATCTGGTTTTGGGCCGAAAAGGACCCATGATGAGATGGATGGTCAGGCAATTGCGACAGGCCGTTGTCGAGCGAGATGGAAGAGAAAGAGCCGTGTTGTTGTTTGGAGGAAGAACTGGGGTTATTCTGGCGTTGAATGGCGTCTTGCATGAGGTTGTAAGGGGACCCTGAAGAGGTTTCATTCATGCCTGGGATATTGGAGAGGTTATTGAGCCACGATGTTTCGTCCGACATCGACGTAGGCAAGAGCTGGGGAGTGGAGAACTCCACGTTATCGGCTCCCGGGTAGCTATCGTTAAACTCGGGCAAACCAATGGCATAGTTGGCCCCCGATTGGGCAGAGAACGAGGCCCCTCTGTTACGGCCGATTTTCTTGCGGTCAAACACCTGGCGCTGCAACGAACCTGGCGTGGGCACCGGGGTTTGGCTCGGGGTCGACCCGTTGGTGAGAGAGTTACTACGAGACAACTTGGTATGATTAAACAAGTTGAGATTGAACTGGACGGAATCGAGTTTCTTCGAGGCCAGCGACGGCGCAGACGTGGCCAGCAGCTTGAACTTCTTATCGAGTTTGATATCCTTGGAGTCGTCATCATCATCATCTATTGGGGAGGATTCGTTGATGAGCGTGGAGCTATTTTGGGACGATAACGAGTTGGAACGTTTGATGGACTTACGGCGCAATCTTGTGATGGCGTCGGCGCAACCCGCGTGGAGCTTTTGGGCATGGCGCAAGAGCAAGTCTCTTCTGGAGAATTTCCGCTGGCACACACCACAACTAAAGGGTTTTTCCTTGGTGTGGGACCGTTCATGACGGCGTAAATGTTCCAACCGGGCAAAGGCACGGGTGCAAACCTGGCAAACAAACAACCGGGGCTTCCCGGACGGGGTGGTACCGTAGGATGTGAGCTCTATGGGCACGTTTTTCATTTTTTTGGCGGATGGAGAGGACTTTCTGGAGGAGGACGAAGGACTGTCCATGATTAGTTCACGAGAAAGGTGGGGTAACTTTTGGGCGCCGCCACGAACTTTGTTGGTGAGAGAATGGACGGGGGTGGGCGAGGTAGCGGACGAATACTTGGATCGATTGGGAGAACTGAAAGGTTTATCACGACTAAAATCGACGCTGGGGGAAGGGATAAAGTTGGGAGAAATCATGAAAGGAAAGAAAAGAAGAAGGGACAGGGAAAAAAAAAAATTCACAGACACAATCCGACCACAACCTATGGCAGATTTCACAGCAGAAAAAGTGTCACTGCGGGACGGGTGTAAATTAGGCTACTATAGATGTAAGCCGAGTCTAGGCAGAAAACAAGACAAGAAGAAGAAGAAGAAGAGGTTGGGTAGCGGCAAGATGCTGGGCAGGTGATGGGCAAAGGATCTGAGAGAGTTGAGGGATGAGAGGGCTGAAGGCTGGGCAGAAAGGCAGACGTCAGGCAGAAGAGGAGGAAAAGCACAGAGAGGGTGGGAAAATCGTGGGGTAAGGTACGAATTCGAGGACTTTTTATACTAATAAACCCCGAACGGTAGGGAAACGCCAAAACGTACCGATGCTGTAGCGTCAAGTGGCATCTAACCGGTTAGTGTCACCTCGGCGATAGTCTTTTCAAACCCCCTATCCTATCTCGGTGTTCTGGTGCTGGGGGCCAGACTTTGAGCACGGGTCCGTGATTACCTACAAAGTCTAGGGGGGTTGCCGTAGCAGGCGCTCCGTCCAACTCCGTAGGCCATGATATCTCGGGTGCCGTTTGGTAATTTGCTACTCCGTTGGGTCCTGCATACGGGCGAAATGTGGGGGAATTCAACACTTTTTTTTCACCTGGAAGCCCGACCTCCGTACCTACCACAATGCCAAACTCCAGCTATCCTCGGAGTCAGCGCGTGGTTTATTGGCTCGGAGCGAGGGAAATGTCTCGGATGTACAGCGCCGTGGGTACCAAGTAGGGGAAATGTTGTTATCAAACTGGTGGCGGCAAGGGTGGTGGCCAAAAACCGGTGGGACTATGGGGTAGACGGAGCCGGAATGGTGCGCGAAGACGGCAGATCTCTCGGCCGGAGCTGGGGGGCCGGGAGGCACGGGCCGCACAGGGGCACGGGCCTCGGTCCTTGGGCGGTACGGGCCTATGAGTTGGTGGTGCACGGGTGCTACTGTAATGTTTTTGGCCACGAGCCAGCTTCTTGGTGCACGGATGTTTGTTACGTCTTTGTGGTCGAGCCAGCAATTCCGGTGCACGGGTGTTTATTTTCAACATTGTGGTTTTGTTTGTTTGGTGTACGGGTTTTTCTGGTGCGCTGGCCTTTCCCTCACGTGACCCATGCTCATAGCAGCCATAAAACTCTCCATGACAAATCCTCTCTTCTTATCTATTCCATCATCAGTCATGTCGGTTGTAGAAATCCAGAGTGAATCCCAGTTCACCGACCTCACCAACTCTGACCCCAACAAACTCATAGCATTATACTTCCACACACCATGGGCCGGTCCGTGCCAAACCATGAACTCAGTCTTCAAATCGTTGGCCCAAGCAAACCCAGGAACCTTGTTCCTTTCCATTAATGCAGATGACTTACTGGAAATCTCTGAGTTGTTCGAGGTTAGTGCTGTTCCTTACTTCATCTTAATCCGTAACTCCACCATATTGAAAGAGTTATCTGGAGCTGATCCAAAAGAGTTAATCAATGCCTTAAACCAGTTTTTCAACAAATCCGATGGGGCTCCTGCTGTTGCTCCTGCCACCATCTCTCAGGCTCCACCAACTGCTCCAGTGACAGACGAAGAGTCACCAGAAGCCCTTAATGAGAGATTAAAGAAGTTAACCTCGGCTGCTCCTGTGATGCTCTTCATGAAAGGGTCTCCTTCTTCACCTCAATGTGGATTTTCCCGTCAACTTGTGGCCATTTTGAGAGAACACCAAGTTAGATTTGGTTTCTTTGATATCTTGAAGGATGATTCTGTCAGACAGGGGTTAAAAACGTTCTCTGATTGGCCAACGTTCCCGCAATTGTACATAAACGGTGAGTTCCAAGGTGGTTTGGATATCATTAAAGAGTCGATTGAAGAAGACGGCAATTTCTTTGAAAATGCCGTCAATGCCTAGTTGTTTCTATACATATCTGTGTTAATTAGTATTTATCTCTAGCTGTTGGTCTAGTTTTTCTGTCTAGCCCTGGCTCTGTGTAGGCTGTTTAACAGCTTTTGGCTCTATGTAGGTTTTTTAACAGCTTTTGGCTGTAGTGGGCTGCTTTACCAGCTTTTGGCTTATGTAGGGCACTCAGCTTACTGCCGTAGTCTAGCGATTTGCTAATTTTGGGCTGTTTCTAGCTGTCTTGGGTGTCTCATTTTCGTTCGTTAAAGTATTCGTTGATGGCATCATCATCAAAGGAATCGTCAAAAAATGACTCTTCCTCCTCGTCCTCGCTGTCTTCTATCGACTCACTCATTTCCTCCTGCTCAAGCTGCTCTCCCTGACTGATATTGTTCTCGATATCAATCTTAAACTGGTCCTGAGTCCAATTTCCCTGTTCCTCCTCCATCACCGGGAGGTTGTCGTCAGCAAAAATAGGCTGGAACCGTCCTCCAAGTCGATTATAACGGTACGGAGTGGTGTTTCTCTTGTTGTAAATAAGTGGTAAGTAGTAGCCATCAATGAGGTTCAAATTATTGAAGTTGGTCTTGAACTCGTTGCACCATTTGAGGTACAGATATATTTCATTCTCTGTCTGTCGAAACTGCCGTATCATCTTAAACTGACGGGGAAACTTGATGCTTGTCATTATGGTTGAAGTCTTTTCGATTTTCCTAAGCTGATTTCGACATCCTCTGAACCCAATTTCTCTTCCTTCTGGTACCGAGCTCATGACATCATTTAAACTCAACTTATCTACAATCTCACTGGCAATGCTGATGTCGTAATTAGAGTTGTTGTAGATGTGATAGTTTTCGAGCAACGACAATGATAGTAACTCATTATTGGAGTAGTTTTTCAATACCGCTTCCACAGTCAAGTAGTCCACCATCTCAGGATCTTCAATAGACTCAAACTTCGTACTGGAGTAGATGATCTTACCTATGGCGTGAAACAAGCTGATTTGGTTCTCTCGTAGGAAGAAGTCGTCCTGGTTTGTAAGTTCCACATTAAACACCGATTTGCTCTTTAGTTTTGCCCAGAGTTGTAGATTCGATATTATGGACCGTATGTCACCTGTTTCCTGTATTTTGCTGAGAAACTTCGTTACTTCATTCTTGTTGATCTTCAGAAAGTACTCGGGCTCCTTGGAGATGATTTTGTTGATGGTTTTCTTGACAAATGATGGGGCCACAGGATTAAATTTGATTTGTTTGATCTTTTTGGCCAGCTTTCCGGCGCTCAAGAAACTCTTTCCTAGTAATGTTTCTATAGTCAAGTTGTTGTCGATGTTGAAGTATTCCTGGTGGGTGGTTCTGAGCTCAATCTCTGTCAAACAAAGCACTAAAGGTGGAAGCTCGATTCTTTCATCAGTATAAATCCATTCGCTAATGGCCTGGCGAAAGTATTGGAGAGTTTGAGGATGGAATATATTCGGTAGTTCTTCTACAATGATCACACTGAGATTACTGCCAACTTTATACTTGCAGTCCTGAAGAAATTCCGAAAACTGCCGAGGTTGTGGCATGTTTGATACAATTGTATCCAAATACTCATCCCAGCACCGTCCTCCATCATTGGTCCCAATAAGATTGCTGTTTCTTTCTCCTATCAACTCATTGGCTAGCACCTTTGCTGTGGTTGACTTACAACTGCCAGCAGGTCCTGTTAGTATCAATAGGCGGCAGTCACGGTCCTTTCTAAAGATTAAATCAGACATCACTTCCTTGACTTCCTTAAGTTTCCGTGGATTCGTACAGATTTCACCAGAATTGGTAGGACTGTACTTATCGATCCATTGGAGCTCCTCCTCCGAGGATATCCGGGGCAGTGGCAGCTTCTTGGGTTCATTTTTCACTATCTTTCTCCGCTTCGTTATCACCACTACGTCTTCGGAAGTATCACCTTCACTGATAACATCCTCTTCTTCGGAACTTATTTCCTGGGTCTGGCTATTATTACGCGATCGCTGTCGTTGTGCACGGGTAGGAGGTGGATTTCCGGCACTTCTAGGAGCCATTCCTCGGGTATTGATGGTTAAAGATGTGGTATAGAATGATCGCAGATGTCAGTACGCACAGATTTTTCAGCCGCAATATTACATCATAGCTCTGCACAATTTGATGCGATTTTATACAAGAATAGATACGGTCTGATACAATTTCATACAATGTTCATTAAGTCGTTAGGGAGTCCATGAAGTCATGGAGAAATATAGAGAAATTAGACAGAATATGGGAAATTAAACAGAACCTGAGATCATAGGAAGGTGCCAATTTGGGTTGAGAAGAACCCGTTATCTGTTACGTTCAGTGGTTCAGTTGTTCAACTCAATCATTTGGCCTTGGCCGCCGAAGTCCATCTGCAATGTTGTCTCCGGATTGGTTCCTTGAGCACGATTCTCTGGTTTCACGTATCTGTTTCCCGAAGTATAGTGGTTGTCTTCACACACAAATGGTTGACTCACATCGTTCAAGCTATTGATTCTTCTTCTACGTGGCAGCAACTCCTCGTAGTTAATACCCGTATCAGAGTGTCTCTTTCGGGGTGACGTACGCACCTCGGCATCAGCATTATTGAGGTTGTAAAAGAAACAGTTGTCTCCCTTTTCATTAGCACCAATCACAATGTCTCGGTATTGCACCTCAAGCTGGTCCTCAAGTTTTGGGTATACCAATACATCCATGGTGTTTTCATCTACGTTGTTTGCTATGACATATCCACACACAACGTCTCTTTGGAGTATACCACTAGACTGAACCGGTCTTCCAAGGGCAAACTGAATAAGTGATTTGGTAGGGATTTTAGACAACCTTGATATGCTTTCTTCGGGAGTTAGGTTGAGTCTGGAGAACTTGTTTCGGTGAAATTTACAGTAGTTTTTGCCATCAGACTTACTACCAAAATCATGATACAATACTCCTCCTCCGATAGCACAAGTGGCATGAAAAGCTCTAACACATTTAGGGTAATCACATTGGAAACAGGCTCCCTCAGAAAGAGGTTGCTGGGAGTTAGAGAACTTTTTGGACTTTGATTTTACTGGTCCCTGACCGCAAACTTGACATCTAAGTCCGTTCTGGACCTGTTTGATGTTTTTGATTCCTCGTACCGTGTGTCTGGTAGTATCTATGGTGACATTAGAAGTCAACATTTTGGCACAAATGGCGTGCATCTTTAATTCTTTATTGTTTTCTTTGATGTTGGTGCTGAGTAATTGGAATTGAGACGAGCCAAGTAACGTTGGCGGAATATTATTGGGACATAAACAGCATTCATAGTCTACATTGCTGTGTAAAGTTTTGGGGGTAGGACTTATATCTTTCTTCTTCTCCTTCTTTGGCTTTTTCACTTTAGCTGGAGCTGTAGGTTGTCTTCTGGCCCTTTTGATTGGCACTTTCTTGGGTAGAGGCATGGTAATGACCTCATCATCAGTTTCTTCTCCTTGGTCGCTAGTAAGTCCTGGAGTGGACTCGTAGACGTAGGGAAGTCCTTTGAAACGACAGTACAATTGTCTTACGTTGATTCCAACCGAATCACTGATACACTCACACTTCTGTGTCTTCTCGCCATAGGGGAACCAGTCGTCCAAGGCAAAGTTGACGGACTCAGCGAGGTTGTAGCCGTAGTTGAAACCAGCATGGTAGCCAAAGGGGTAAGTAATGATGAATTCACCTTCGTTATGGATGATTTTGTTGCAGGTGATGTCGTGTTTGGCCAAGTACTGGGGCGACACCAAGAATGTCTTGTGTCTCAAGAATTCATGACAGTTTTTGTATTCTTCGTTGTAGGTTTCCTTCATTAGATCATAGAACTTACCTGATTCTTCTTGGGGGATTGAATACCATTGTTTGGGAGCACCAAAATGGATATAATTAATGGAATAGAGGTCCTGGTCCTCTAGATGCCAGGCAAATGTCGCTTTCCACAATCCAGCGTAGAGATAAGCATCGTTTACTCCTGGAAGTTTGGCATCCATTAGGTCTAGAAGATTGGGTAGGTGGGCTACATTCCACGACTTAATTCGATTGTTGAACAACGATCCCATAACATCAGCCCCGTACATGGGCTCGGCGTACGTGAGGGACTTCCAATAGGCCTTTTCTAGCTGTTCACATCTCTCTGGATCAAACTCCGAAACATCGATATTGTAGGAGCTACAGGTGGTATTTTGGGCCCGTTTTTGCTTCAGCTTGGACTCCGAAGGGTGCTTATCATTTAGCAGTGGTTTTTGCGTTGGGTTTTGATTGGTTTCGGTTGTTTCTTTCGGTTTTTGGCTTGATTCTCCTGGTTTTTGGCCGTTTTCCTCGCCTTTTTTGGCGGTTTCGTGGACCCGGGGCTTTCCTTTGGGTGCGGGCGGCTGGTAGTTGGGTTTTTCTGACAATTCCTTCCACTGGAAGATGCTATATGTTCGGGCCCGCTCCACATTCTGCTGGGAAAACACCCCAGCAACAGGACTGCTAATGTGCTGAACAATGGGGTTTTTTACCTTGACGTTATCCAAATTCTCCTGGGTATAGTTTCCTTCCAACAATTGTTTCCATTCGGGAGGCGGAATGATCTTAACAATCCCTGATTGCATACCATACTTATTGATGGCCTTATTGAACTTGTAGAAATCGTGAAACTGTGACATGGTGGGCACGAAAACCGGTACACCACCGCTGTAGTAGGCGGGTTCTACCACCAAATTGGGGTCTTCAGCATACACCGACTCCATTATGTGATGCTGGTTGGGTTGCTCTGGTTTTAGCTGGGGTTTTTTAAAGGGTCTGTAAATGTCAGACTACAGCAAAAAAAAGGCCCCAGGAAAATCCGTAACTCGGATCAACTTGTGTGCAGGATTCTCACCAATCATCACCTCCATCTGAAATTTTGACAGTCTTTTTTAGAGGTACGGACTTTGTTTCTTTACTACCGACAAGACATGGCGCCATTAAAGAAACCGCAACCGCGGAAACAGGAAGCGATCTCCACCGAGAGGGCCGTCAAGGCCTCATTGCTCACATTTTTGTCGCTTGTGTTGTTGGTATTATGGGGTAACCATGCGTTATGGGCCGTCCGAGTGTTTGTCCAAAACCGTTTTGGTGGCGTGGTCAATAATACGGTTTACGGTGTAGGTACGTTGATAGCCAATGCTGGATTAAGCATCCGCGCCATCACGTGGTTAAACAATCGGTGGTTGGAAGATAAACTCGACGCTGACCATAAGAAGTACCTTTAATTTATTCTATGTAGACTAGGGTTTTTGTTTTTTGTTAATATACAATATTGGTATCATCATCACGCCTTTGGCGCTGCTGTGCACGTAATTCCGAGCTCGTCGCAGTACTTGTCGAAAAACTCCCGTTCCACGAGCACCCCGAGAGTGGAAGTAAGCCATGTATGGAGGTCTTCGGTGAATATGGGCTCGTAGCTGATGACTTTGTTGAACCAGAAGGCGTTGCTACGGATGGTTTCGGTGAGGGTGTCGTAGATTTGATGCCGGAACTCTTTCTGGGTCTTGCCAAGGAGGGTTTCGGGCGATTGTGCTAGGCTGGGGTTCATGAGAGCCAAAAATCCCTGGAGTATGTCCACCATTTTGGCCTTGCTTCTGGGCTTAAGACCCCAGGCTTCGAACTGGGCCCGGACTTGTTTGACAGACATCGAATTGAGCTCCGTTTGTCCTAACTGTTTTTCCTTATCTTCTCGTCCCTCCTCCTTATCTTCACTCAGAATCCCCCTCTGTTCGGTGTTCTGGGAGTCGATGCTGATGAGGTACTGGCTCGGGCTCGAAGGTACCTGGACCCTTGGTTCTGGCGCATCCTCCTCCGGTACCGTGATCTCGATGATACTGGCCTCCTTCTCGTCGTCTTCGGAGTCTGCTACTTCGTCGTCGGAGTCAATGCTGATGACGTGAGTAGCTATTTTCCGGATCTTGTACTTCGGGTTCTCCTTCACCTCAAGATTCCCTTTGATCTCGATCTTGGACGTGTTGAACACCTTGCGGCTCTTCTTTGTATTCAATTGGCTAGCAGAGTCAAAGCTTTTCAAGACCTGAGGCACCGGTATGTCCATCTCCATTCTTGCTGTCGAAAACACCTCTTCGTCCTCTTCATCAGACGAAATAATGATCTCTTCGTTTCCCATCCCATGATCTAAATCCACGGGTGAGTACAACGACTGCATCTGCTGTAGATTGCGTTTGATGGGCAGTATCAGTTTGGAAGGCGACGATAGAATGGTAAGCAATTGTTTGGATCTTTTGGTAGGTGTCTTGAACTCGGGCCCCAAGCTATCGTTCTCTCGTGCTGGGGAAGATATTATCAATTCCTCGTCATCCTTGTAGTTGACCTGGCTAGACGAAAAGATTTCGATGGCATCATCTGATTCTATTTCTTTAGCGTCTGACTCTATTTCTTTGGAGTTTTCGTCAATTTTGATCACGTCCGATCGAATGGAGCTGGGAATCTCCTCCTGGGCTGTTTCTGGTTGTAGCGAGTTTGCAGCCTCCTCTAGATTGAGGGTCTGGGCTATATTGCTAGGAGCTGACATCAAACTATTCGGGTAGTTGTACTCTTGGGTAGGCACTTGTTGGTGAGAAGAAATCTCCTGTTGTGGGACCAGCCGTTCAGAAGCTTCACTTGAAAGCCACCCATCGGGATGCTTTTCCGTGTTAATTGTTGTATGCTTTAATTTCCAGCTATTGACTTCCTGTGTTGAGAGCTCTATTACCTCTGGTTCTGATTCCGAGTCTTCTACCTCATCCTCTTGGGGCACTAGCTCATCATTATCTGTCATCACATCTTTAATCTCCTCTTTATTATCATCTTTCACCAGATCATTATCTGTCATCACCTCATTACTCTCCTCTTCTGCCTCTTCTTTGGTGAGATCATTATCAAAGGCCTGTGACAACGTCATCACGAATGGTTGCTGGTTTTCGTGACTTGAGTCGTCTTGTATGAAACTCTGTTCGTTCTGCATCTCCTCTTCATCCAAATCATAGAGCCATTTCAAGTCCTCTGGTGTCAAATCGTCAGATGGTAGGGCTGAAGCCTGCGACCACACTGATTGTTGCGTATCAGTCTCCATCTGGATCCTTCTGGTGATGGTTTTCAAGGTTCTCTTTGTTTTAGAAGACAATTTGGGAAACTTCAATTTGATATTCTTTAGTATATCAAACCACTCTTCTCTTGTGTATAGCATGCCTACATCTTCACTGTCAATTCTGGTGGCTGCCAGTGGAGGTTCACTTTGGCTCTTGTAATTCTGTTGACTGGTGTTCTGCTCTTCTCTCTCTATTCGTAGTAGAATCTCGTTGACTTTCTTTTTATCCCCTGAAAAGTAGTCTAGAATCAGGATCTTGTTCATGAGGTTGCTGTCACTCTTTCGTATATCTTTGGCCCCAAGATTGTCACGAACAAACACGTTTAAAGAGCTGAACTTCTTCTTCTTTTTGGATTTCAACTTCTTAGGCGGTTGCTTCCGCTTCACCACGGCAACAGGTGTAGCACTGTTCTGGCTTGGTTCTTCCTCTTCGTTCTTAAACAGTTGCATTCGTGATATCATCTCTATTTGTCTCTGGTTTCTTCGATCCTTCTCCGCAAACTCCTCGTGGATCCCTTGCATCTGAGTTGATGCAAATCTCACATTGTCATCAGGCTCCGCCGTCAGTACAGGCGATAGCTGCGTCATCTCTACGCGAGCTGTCAGACGTCAGGTGTAAGTATGCAAGCCAGTTGAAGAACGCGTAGAACAGATCAAAACTTTTTGGCACACTATTTTTACTGCAAATTGTGCGCCAGTCTACATACAATGATGCAATGAGCAGATTTATCCTGTTGCCGCAAATAATAATGCTGATATCTATAAATAACACACAAGCTTGCATTTCATACTATCTCTAAATTTAATAATATCAATTACATGCGGCAGCTTGACAGATAATAATTCAAGTACCATGCAGCAGCTACTTTGATGTTATATCACATACAGTATACACTGTGTATTCTTGTCATTTATACATTATATTACAGTTTGATGGCTTGACATAATTGATCCTTCACGTCGGTTTTAACTTCCCATATTCCCTGTTTTTTATTATAGCTTGCCACCTGCTGAATTGTGTGCTTTACCAATGCTTTTGAGTAGTTATCCTTTTGGAATTCGGTACTCAATTCCTTCTTTGCCAACTCCACCAACGTACCAAGTGAAAAGTCATTGTTCTTCTCAATAAATAGTATCAACTTATGTTTGTGATTTGGATCTTGGATTGTAGGCTTCGAAGGGGTAAGTACATTTGGTGCAGTGATAGATCCAGCTGGAGTATTTGCAGCAGTTGGCTCAGATGATGATTCAGATTTTTGTTTGGTGGGAGCCTTGCTCCAGTAATCGTGAAATGGATCAATAGGGAAGTCAATTGATATTTCAAGTCTTTCATACTTCATGTCATCAAACAATTGATGTGACTCTTCCAGGCCATCGTTCCATCTACTGATGGCTACTAGAGGGCCAAGGTACTTCTTTGCAGATTTAGATAAGTCATTACTTTCCACAAAATCCTCCATTTCGTCTTCGTCATCCATGGTGGTTTCCTCTTCTTCTTCCTCATCATCATCTCCATCTATATCTTCTCCTTCTCCTTCTCCATCCTCGTCACCATTCCATTCTAAGTCCGAGTCGTAGTCGTAGTCAAGACCAGTAACAGAAGTGTCTAACGGATCTGAGACGGGGAATTTGACTGCTAAGTGCTGCCTCGAGCACCAGGATCCAATATAAGGAGGTTTTTTGTTTTCATAGAATTGCAAGTACTTGAATTGATTCAAATTACGAACCATTTGGTAAACTTCCTCCTCTGAAACCTGTGAGGAATTCAAGGCATTTACAATATCTTCTGGAGATGTTTTGGATGGTTTAGATGGTTTGGCTGTGTGTTTACTAGTGAAAAAGGACTTCAATGAGTCGTGAGGATGGTTAGAGTTTGATTTTGATTTGATCGAGGACAATACGCTGTCGAATTTGTTCATTGAATTTTTAAGGTCTTCGGCATTAAGGGCAAAGGTTTTTGGTAATGTGACGTTTTGTTTCTGGAAAAATGGAAGAAATACTTGGTCATAAGCAAGATTTATCTGTTCCGGAGTAGAATTGGTGGTGGTTATGGCTTTTCTTTCTTTGATAGGTGACTTTTGTTTAGCACCAACACTGAAGAAGGCAGATATTTTCATCTGGTTTCTCTCCTTAGCTTCGTCAGCTTTCCGTTTCTCTTCCTCAGCTTGCTTTCTTTCTTCTTCTTTACGTTGTTTTTCTTCTTCCGTCTTTCTCTTCTTCTCTAATCTTTGAAGTTCACGTTCCTCTTTGCGCTTTCTTTCCTCCTCTTTCTTTCGTTCACGTCCTAATCTTTCTTCTTCCTTCTTGCGTTCCTTCTCTAGTCTTTCCTCTTCCTTTTTACGTTCTTTCTCTAGTCTTTCTTCCTCCTTTTTAAGTTCTCTCGCTAGCTTTTCCTCCTCTATTTTCTTCTTTTTCATCTCTTTTTCGGCTTCTTTGGCCGCTAATTTACGTTGTTTTTCCTCCTCTTTCAACTTACGTTCTTCCTCCTTCTTTCTCTCTCTATCCAACTTTTCTGCTTCTCGTTGTTTTTGACGCTCTAACTTTTCGATTTGTTTCTGGGTTAATTGTTTTTCAGATTCATCATTGGAGTCTGGCGATGGAGTGTTGGCAGATATGTCAACCTTAACTTTTTTGTTAGATTCAGCCAGTGAATCATTGCTTCTTTCTCTCTTTTTCGTTGGTGACAGTTCTGACAGCGATATTTCAATCATTTCTGTACCAGCTATTGGAGTCAAAGAAGGCGAAGTAAGACCAGCTTCCTTGTTGAGTAGTATCTGGTTGCCAGATTCGGACATTATCGATTGGTCTTCCCTCTTCTATGTGCTTTCCAGGAAGAAACTTCTTGTTAGACGCAAAAAAAAACGCGTCCTTTTTGGATCTTTTGAGTCGCGGAATTCGGATGGGTGCGATTTTCGGATGTACTGGTGCAAATGTAGGATACTAGGTGTACGGATATGGTTCTCATTCTAAAGGTATACAGGATTTAAAGTACTGGTTTATCTATAATTTATTAGACTATTAATAGAAATCTGTAAGAAGTGAAAGTTTGGAATAAAATAGATATAGTAATCACACCTTGTGAACTAAAATATGATGAAAAGATTGTAAAAATTAAAACTAACGTTTGTAATATAATGACAGACATCTATGATATAGAATATGACGAGATCTAATAATCAGGAATATCCAAATGGAAGAATGGAGTATTGGTTGCAACGGCAGCGTAGTAACGATCATCACCAACTTCAAGGTCCGAAGGAGAAGCGGCAATGTTAATGTAAGTTCTATCGCTGACCAAATCGCTTTCACCGTAGAGACCAAATCCACCTTTAAGTAAAGCTCTTCTAATCCATGGAGATAAAATTCCACTGAAATGGAATTCAACTTCACGATCAGCATAGTTGTTAAGAGCTTTTCTTAAATCCACTAAGGCTTGCACTGAAGTCACATCAATGGAAGCAACGGTAGAGAAATCAAAGTGAACAATTCTCAAAAGAGGTCTTTCGTCACTTGCACTATCTTTGTCAACTCCTTGTGCAGGCTTGAAACCAAACCAAGTCCATCTTAATGGACCAGGATCATTCCAAGGTCTGGAACCAACCTCAGCAAGATTATATGGTTTACCACGTCTAGTAAGACGTTTAACTTCATCAGTAACTTTCTCAACTTGTCTAGAAGAGTTTGGATAGGTAAATGATTCGACTGGTTTGAACACAATGACACCTGGTGGAGGAGGTTGAACATTCAAACTCTTGTTAATGTTATCGTTGTCCAATGGCACCCATCTGGTGTGGAATTTGATGTTAGGGTTACTTCTAGCTAATTGATTGGTGGTTGGGGTGATGTTATTAAAAGTATCCTTGACCTTCACCTTACCACTATCAGTAGATTGATAGTTAGTACTATTGCTCAAAACTTGGTGGATTTCAACTTCAGAGTTAGAAGAGCTGACATCACTGTCATCAGAGTAGTTGATAACTGGGTTGATAACTTCAGCAACTTGAACTTTACCTAAGAAATGACCCTTTGGTTTAGCAACTCTGAATAATAACACAGCAGCAGAAGCACAAATGGCGAAGTAAACACCATCTTCAATGGAAGCGAAAATAGTGATGATAACAGCAATAAGGAAAATACCACAGTCAAGAGGACTAATGTTCCAGAAGTTCCAGGTGACTTTGTAGTTGGCAATTAAATCAGACACAGCGTGAATGATAACTGCGCTCAAAGTAGCTTTTGGAATGTAGAAGAAGGCAGAGGTTAAACAGTATAAAGCTAATAACACAACACCACCAGTAAAGATACCAGCCAAAGGAGTCTTAACACCACATTTAGCTTTTAAGGCAGATCTAGAGAAAGACCCTGTAGCTGGGTAAGCGTTGAAGAAAGTACCAATTAAATTGTTAACACCAATAGCAACGACTTCTTGATCTGGAATAACCTTGTAATCGTTAACTCTACCAAAGGATTTGGCAATAGCAATATGTTCCAATAATAAGATAATAACAGAAACTGGAAGTTCAGAAGCAATAGTATCGATAATACCATCTGGAATACTCATGACACCAACATGTCTTAAACCAGAAGGAACAACACCAATAGTTTTGATATTACTCTTAAATTTATTGATGTCACCATGGTATCTTTTAACTTCTGGGTGAACAATACCCCAAGAAATCGCAGTAGCAACAATAAGAACAATAGCATTTCTCAATTGTTGGAAATAGAAGAAATGAAGTTTATATTGAGGCCATCTCTTTTGACCCCATTCAGTGGAGAATTTCCATAAGTATAAGATGAACAATGGTACCAAACCAAATGCAGCATTAACGTTGGTAAGAGGTAAATTCTTTAAAGTATTAACCACGACCAAGTATGCAGCATCTCTAGTGTTCACAGCACTGTTGTAACCCATCAAACCTGGAACTTGACCAACAATAATGGAGAAAGCAGAACCAGACATGAAACCCATAACTGCAGGAATAGAAATGAATTCTAAAATAAAACCTAATCTCAAAATACCAATACCAGCAGCAATACCACCACAAATCAAGGATAAGAATGTAGCAATTTCTTCAGGAGAGTATTTGTCTCCAACCTTTGACTCAGCTTTAGCAATAACTTTACCAACCTGAGCAGACATAACGGCCACTGGACCAATAGACACATCCTTTGAAGTAGCGAAGAATGAGTAGATGAAAACCCCCACGAAAGAAGAATATAAACCATATTGAGCTTCTAAACCAGCTAATTGTGCGTAAGACATAGATTGAGGCACTAAAACCACCCCGACGGTAATACCAGCGACCAAATCACTGTATAACCATTTATAATTATAATGAAGAATCCACTGAGCAATAGGGAAAAGAGAAATGAAGTAATTTTTAACCTTATCTACCGGGTTAGCAAACACATATCTACCAAAATCAAGCACGGTAACATTGTGTTCTTCATATTCTGGCACGGTAACATTATTGCCATCAGCATCATAATGAGGATGATGTTCCCTTATAAACTCATGTGACTGTATTCTAGTAGCAGTGTGAGAGTTGTACAGTTGCAACTCAGGCACTTCTGATTCACCAGGTTTATGTTCAGACATGACTAGTAAATTATGAAACTATAATGAAAATGAAACTAGCAGGAAATAGCTAGTAATAAATATGAAAGATATTGATACTTTTATATCAATTAAATGCAAAAGAAGATGACAAAAGAAACCAAACTTATTGTCCAAATGAATCAACCCAATTTAGCTTACTTACGCCGTTTAAATTTTTCTTGTAATACCCTAAAAAAAAATAGAATCAGGGATAATCCGTATGATGAAAAAATAATATAAATTAGATTTTAATGGAGAATGACGAATCTGTCTCCAAGTTGTATGTGATATTGAGTCCAAAAAAATATTTGTATGGAAAGACTGCAAATGAAGGTGGACTCAGGCGTCGATCACTTAGGTAAAGGGTAATTACAAGCGTTATAACTTAAAATTCCCTATTAGATGTCGAAAAGAAACGTTGAAGACAATAATATCTGAAAATTAAAATCAGGACTGTGGATACTTTATATTACTATTTTGTATTAATAAGATGTTGCAATTTTTCTTTTTCTGCAAAAATTTCGAATCCACAGTGAGATAAATGCACGTGACCTGATCAATTTATTAAGCAAACCGGAGTTGTACCAAAGAAAATATTGTTGCTACGGGGATCAAAATGGTATCACTACACAGCTACGTTGATACTGGTTTGATTGGTGTTATCTTTATAGCGTTATATTTGTTTCATATCAATTAGTCTACACTATTCGCCATCCACCTTCATTGGCCTCTGGTGTCTGTCGCGCACGTGAGGTGTTGCAATTTTTTTCCTAATTTGCGATAAACTTTAGACAAACACCCGTACATGCAACTTATGACATCTTGACACATACATGAAGAAAAAAAGAAATGTGACCGTTTGACATGAGACATTTGCCGAACTCCCATCAGCCCAAGGACAAGCTTCTTGGTGACACCAGGAGAAGGCGCAATGTGAACAGCACCCAAGACACCAAGACTTATTGGTACATTGACATTGACGTCAGGGCGCAACTTAGTCCGCAGATGTTGAAAATGCTCATTTCTATGGGTAAAGACGTTATCTTATCGCAAAAGAGCAATCAATAGATGGGTAACAACGGCGATTTTACAGTACTCCACTTTCATAAGCCATTTACGAAATATTAGGAGCTGTACTTAAGGTGATTCTGGAAATTGGAGGGAAATTTCGTAATTATGCACCCCATTAAGGGAGTGTGGATCATCTCGCCTTATCGTAATTGCATAACTATGGCGCAAGATAATTTCTTTTCCTAAACTGAAATCCCTGACATTGTCAATTCTCTTGCATTAATCTAATCTTCCTCGCGGCTGATCTATCACCCCGACTGGAGGATCCCACCAAAGCCCGTTCAGCCGTTCCCCTCTGGAGGGTGATCTGAAGTCGACGCAAGAGATAACCCCAATTATGCGGCACAGAAGTGCTCGATTTTTAGTAGATTCATTGGATATTGATAATAGGAGTCTTAATTAAACTTTATCACGTACCGCATCATAAGTCGGCATATGGTCTAACAAACTACCAATGTAGTTACTGCAATAATTACAACCTAATCCTTGTAATTACAATTCCTCCTATCCAGATATATGTAGGCCACACTAGTAGAGTAAACAGTAGATCACCTTGAGGTCCACAGTTAAATGAGGAGAGGTATAATGATTCATACTCAAAACCACAGCTATACATGTATTGATAAAACATAGTCAATTGCATTGCAAATATTGTTGTCTACTAAGGAAGTAGATAGGAATTACGGGGTAACCTGGTATGTGCACCACATCTCAACCGGACTTATCAACCTCAGACATATTTTTTTATAAATAGCTCCAAAGGTATATCAAATTTCTACCCCAGGCAGGCAAGCACTCAGACAGTGGCCACAAGCAGACTGGTTTATCCGTGGTGCTGAAACTCCACAGACATGCAACCTGTAATCCACAGTTTTCAAGCGCATGTCTCAAGTGCTATGCCATAATTTTATCCGATAAGCAAGGGGGTAGTTTTGAGTAATCTATTGATGTACGATAAATTTATTGGCAAGACCCTTCAGGATTCGAAAATCCACACTAGCTGAATGTGTGTCCAAAAAGTGAGGATTTTGCAGCCAATGCACTCTCACTGAGGGTGTTGGCAACAGATCAATCTAGATGCTGGCATTGCCACTTGTCCCTTACTTTGGGTATGGCGACTACACAGTTTCACTTACAATCTACTGTGAATGTATATCTAAATGGGAAAATGAGTGTATTGTTTTCTCTGTAAAGTAAATAGTCTGAACAATCTCTGAGGCGACGTCATAAAAAGATCATTAAAGTGTTACGCTTAATGGTGTAAAGATTTTAAATTAGTTTCTTCGACCATATCAACTGCCTTTCTATATTCTTGTTGTTTGTAACATTGTTCCAAGAAAATTTCGTATTTGGCAGCCAACAATTTACGATCTGGGTGGTTGGCATCACTTGGTAAGATGACTCTACCTGGACCAGTCATGTTTTCCATGATTCTCCATAATCTGTCACCGGAATGTAATTCAACATCGTCTTCCTTCTTCTTGAGGTTGGTCAATGGTTTGAGATTAAGAGATCCGAATTTCTTGTGTAAGTCCTTTTGAACGTCTTGTTGGGTATTTTGTTTGGATCCAAATGTCAAAGTTTGTTCTTCTTCAGAATCACTGTCATTCTTATCCAGTGGTGATGCAATGGTTGGTTGACTGAAGTAATCGGTTTGCTCTTCGCCAAGAGGAGTCATGGTTGACATTTGGTGGTGACTTCCAGAGTGGCCACTGGCATAAATCAATGAACCCATGTTAGTACTGGAAGCAGTGGCATGTGGAGCAGTGTATGGGGAATGAGGTTCTTCGTAACTCAGGTTACCAGCACCCAAACTGTTGGACGAGGTCTGCGATTTCAAGATGGAAGATCTTCTTGATCTACCCTTAGACTTGATATGGTCACTGACACTCTTGTGGGCAGCCACGGCACCTAACAAGGCACTACCGAACACAACAGCACCATCAATGTATCTTGGGATAATGATTGGCTTTCCGGTACAGTCGGCCAACAATCTCATCAACAAACCGTTACGACATTGACCTCCACTCATGTACACACAAGTGATTTGATGACCGGCTTTTTCCATTTCTTCGATGATTTGTCTTGTTTGTTGGGCAATGAACTCACAGGCAGCGAAGTACTGGACGGCCAAGTCGTTGATGGAAGAGTCCATGGACTGACCAATGATGGAGGCTCTCATTCTGGGGTCAGCAATTGGAGATCTGTTACCGTGGAAGTCCCCGTAGAAGAACATGTGTTTAGCCAAACTGACGACACTTCTGACGTTTCTTTCAGAAACCAAATTTTCCAACGTCAAGTTCAAGTAGTCGAACTTGGACAAGTTAGAAGCATCTGCCAATTTGGCCAATTCGGTGGTGGCTGGGTGAATGGCCAAGACGTGGGCCAACAATGCCCCGGTACAAGATTGACCACCTTCGGCCAACCAATAGCCTGGGGCCATAACGTCCTTGTATGGACCCCAAACACCCTGGACGAAGCAGGGTTCTTTGGTCATGGCAATATGGCAGGTGGAGGTACCAGCAACAGCAGCCAATCTTCCACAGGAGGTTGCAATGGAGCCATTGGATTGTTCGGAGAACTCTGGACGGCCAGGAATATCTACTTTTCCGGCCACGGTACCAATCCAACCGGCGTAGGCATCGATGACCCCACTACCAACGATACATTCGGTGGTCAAGCCCAATTCTTCGGCCGATTTGGCAGTCAATTTGCCCACAACGTCTCCGGCACTCAAGAACTTCCCGTTTTTACCAGGAATCCCTCCGAGTTTACGGAAGTTGTCCTCGACCAACTCTGGCAAGTCCAATCCGAGCAAGAATTCCTCGGACCATCCGGTGGTGGACCCGTCCACGCCGAACGGAACGAACCCTTGCTTACATACGGTAGAGTTAAACGATCTGGCTTCAGATCCGGTGGCCTTATGGGTCAAAAAATCGGGTAAATCGTAGAATTTGTAGTCTTTGATACCACCTGAAGCGTGGTGCTTCAACCACTTCATCTTGGGCAATTCCATCTCAATGGACATCTGGCCACCTACGTACTTCAATGCCTTGTCGCCGGAGGCATTGATGGTATTGGTTTCCTTATCGGCTCTATGGTCCATCCATAAGATGATGTTTTCCTTGTGGTCACTAAAGTCCGGTCCCACAGCAATGGGCTCATCCGAGCCTTCGTGGACGGCCACCAATGAACAGGTGGCATCGAATCCGATCCCAAACACTTCGGCGGGATCAACTTCACTATCACGCAAACAATTCTTAACACAGTAACAGATGGCATTCCAGATTTCGGTCGAGTTCTGGGTTATGAAGTTGGCCTTCAATTCATGACGGGTAATGGGTCTTTCGCTCATTCCCAAGATGATCCCGTTGGTGTCAATGATACACGCTCTGGCCGAGCCGGTCCCAACATCAACCCCGATATAGTAGACGTCAGGTTGAGGAGGATGGGCCAATTGGTAGGCGTTGAAAAATGACGACTTACGGGACGTAAGACTGGTGTGAGACTTGGAATGAAGAGGGGGCATTGTCAAAAGCTACTGGAACAAAACACACGGGAGGCAGGAAGAAAAATCGCTGGCAATTGGACCGGTGGAATTTATTGCTACTTATATACTACACAAGTGACGGCAGTAGATGGTTTTTTCTAACCATCATCGTCGGTGGGTCCTGGGTTGCTGGACGGCTCTTTGTGGAGCACTAGGGCTGTATGCAGGGTGCCCTGATTATGTCAGCCGGGTCGTGCGCCGCTGGCCAAAACCCTCGGTGGTGGGCGGGAGGCGTCGGAGAAATATCCTCCTGAATTTTCGGCTGGATGCTGCAGACGAGGTGTTGTAACCTGTCGAAGTGAGCTATCAGAAGTGAGGTATCAGAATTGACCTGTCAAATGTCGGTATGAGCTGTTGATATGAATTGTTGTTGTGCCAAATGTCTGATTTTGCTGCCTGTTTGAGACTTCTCCTTTTGTTTTTCTTCTCTGTTTTCTCAGCATTTCGCTTCTCTTGTCTTCTCTCAGCTTATCTCTTAGCTTTCTCAGCAGCCTTTATTCCATTCTGTTTTCTGCTTTCTGTCTGCTTCTGCTCGGTATTTGCTTCTGCTTTCATCTTCTGTCTGCTTTCTTCTTCTGTCTCTTATTTCGATGTAGGATACTTCTCTACCGCGTCAACAAGAAAGTCAAACTGTTCTGTGTTTTCCACCGCCAGACGTATATGCGAGGCACTGATTCGTTTCACCCCATTCTTCTTGGCCTCTATAATCGAGGCCTCCACCAAGTTGGCCATGAAGATCTCAAGTGCTCTGCCGACAACCACGGGTGTTGCTTGTGCAACTTTCCCAATGTCGTCGTCGGATTGCATGATCTTTTTGATTCTGGCAGCAGGAAAATGGGTTTTGATCTTGTCAAAACTGTCGATGATGGTGGCCTGGCTGATTTTCACGTTGTTGTCCGTGGATTCGGCTGCGGCAGCTTGACTGTTATATTGATACTCGTAGTCATCAGGGGGGTTCATTAAACTATGGATGTCGGACATGGTGGTTGCGTTACGTAAGCTGACGGGCCCATCTCATCGGGGGAAACTGGGTAGTTTAAATACTAGGGGATTGTTTGCGCGAGGCCATTGGTGTACGCACGCACGGTCGTGCGCGTGCAGTTTTGCAGCCATACAAATAGGAGACGTGGAGGCAACATACGGAAGAGAGTGGGGGATGGCAAGGAAGAAGAAAGGGAGAACGGGATGTGAAGAGAGTTGTAAATATGTATAGGAGATGAAAAACCGAAGAGTTTGTAAAAGTTCAAATTTTAATCTTTTTTTGACTTTGGTCCAAATAGGAGGTTGTGTAGAGGTAACGAAGGTGGGTTTTGGGAAGAAATTGGAATTTTTGTCAAAATTCTGCAAAATGTAAAATTATAACTAGTCGTTTGGAGTGATACGTGTTGTGAGCTATTGATGTAGAAGGTATACTCCAAAGTCCCAATTAGCTGTATTGGACATCGTTGCTACTGTTCTGTACTGTTGTGCTATAGTTCTGTACTGTGTACTGTTGTGTTATATGGTTGCTTTACTATGGAGTATCGTCACACTGTACTATGAACTAATGGTCGTTCTACTAAATCGCCTGCTCCTTGCTACTGTCGTAATATTGCAGCTACTAGCAGTTCTACTGTCTACAGCTCCTTTGGGATCTCTCTGGTGCTTTCATATACTCATTATCATTAATCTCTGCTCTTGCTTGGGACCCACCTTCGGTGAATCACCTCCGTCACTCTATATAACGCCATCAACTGTATAAACATTTCCTTTTCGTTATCATGTCCGTTCCAACACCTCTGAAACTCAGCTTCAGATGGAAAATCCACATACACAAGAACCAAATTCTTCTTCACCGCTCCAATTACCCTTCCAATAGCCAGCATTTCTACCCAATCCTTGCCTTGGCCGTCATTGGGAATAACAATAATGGCGTACTCTGCATGACTGAAAGGAGGTCCTCGTTTGTACAATAGCATATCACTTCCAAACTTGATTCCTGAACGTACACACCATCCCAATGATCGATAATGGTGGTACACAACGTAGTCGAGAATGAACTTATCCTTAGCACTGGTAGAAGAACAGCACGTCCGAAACAAGTCTTTGAGAGAAGCAATATTCTCCACCTCAATCACATTCAATGCAAATTTGAGAAAGAAGACTTCGGTAGGCTGAAGCTCTACGTACTCAAGGTCTTCAATTTCCGAATTGTCCACAACAGCAGCAACAACAGCAGGCTCAGGACTGGGACTGGTTTCAACGGGCAGCTCTAGATTCAACTTCAACCGGGCAAGTTCGTTCTTTTCATCATCAGTTAGCTCTTGCGAACGCAGCTTTAGTTCTAGCAGTTGTATTTTGCTTCTTTCCAATTTGAATTTCTTACGCTCCTGTCGTCTGAAATTGGTCATGTCCTCCTTCAGTTTATCCTTATCATTATTTAGTCTACGATTTATTCGGGACTTCCAGGTGGGTTCTGACCTGGACAAATTCCCCTTACCGAAGAACCCCTGGCTCCAGAGCCGAGCCATATCAATTTCATTGGTGACGACGAAGCCAGTGTCAAATTTAACAATTATCTTATCTACTGACAATTGCGGTACTGATTTGACAAAGTTTATCTCAAGCAATCGGTACCCTAGAAACAACCATGACAATGGGTTGTGGGCATACAACTCGGGTAATGGGCCATAAACCTCCGGGGATAAAACTAGGGGGAGGGGACGTCCGTAGACCTGGTTTAGGTTTTGACGATTACGTTTATTACTCATTACAATTCATCTTGAAATGGTAGTTAGTATCAAAAGTTTAAACGAAGTTATTGGTTGCTGTTCTAAATAAATGTCAGATACCGTTGTAGTCTATTGAGAAATCATGTGCTCACACCGACCGAAGTCTCGAGCAACGTAAAGGTGTCATCATTATAACTTAGAAACAATTTCTTGGTTGTTTACATACACTTTTCATAATTGGTAGCCAGAAGAAGTATCTAACAGAAAGAATTTTTCAGTGTCTTCTCCCAAAAAGGTAAAGAGATTAACAAAAAAAAGAAAGAGAAAAGTGCGGGTAAGTCCAGCAGTGACATTCCCAATTGGGTAGGGTTAAAACAGCAATGAGAAAGCCCACTCGGAAATGCGACACAATAGCGTCAAAACGAGGTCAATGAGGGTTAGACAAACTAACTTGCAGTGACAGATTCACGAAAACCAGTACAAATGCGACAACCACCAAACAGATGGCTGGTAGGGGAGATTTACCATACGTAAATCCAGTACTAACGAAGAAACGGACACAAGAGAACAAACACTAGTGTAGGGACAAGACATTTATGACTGTCGAGGGCAAAAAATACCGAGGGTCACACCAACATCCAGCACCCTTACACAATAGGGATCGCACCATCTCCTGTAGTAGAAGCGGGCTAAATAACCGAATAGAAGGACTTGAATCTGTAGCCATTAAGTGGCCCTCTGACCAATGCGGAGGCATGTGGACTAAGCCGGCCAATTACGTGGAGCAATAGGGTCAGATAATTATAGATTTATTTTTCAACACTGGATGAGGTAATTTCTTAGCCAAACAATAAGTCCCACTTTACTTAGTGCCGTAAATAATCTTGCAAGTATCTGTACAGATTCAGGCCACAATCGGTGCCGCTTGTTATCAGATGGGTCACCAAATTTCCCCTATTTAACTAAAGTAGCAGCAATGGTACCATGTTACTTTTTTTCTCCCCATATTATAGTTTTATGACAGTGTCGTCATCGCACATTTCATCTGCTGTCATCTGTCCAAAAAAAAGAAATATTTACTAAAATTGTCGCAGAGTCCATAACCTATGCTATTATTAGCTTCGTGTTTGCAATTCGATACGGCTATAAACAGGGACACACCAGGAGATGGAGAAAATTTTTTATCTGTTTACTCTTCTAAAAATAGGAGGCTCATGCAATAAGGTGGTTCATCGATGCACGATCATGTGTGTGATAATTGGACCTATCTAGGTAAAGAGGTGGTCCATCGATGCACGTTTATGTGGGTGTTAATTGGGCCTATCTAGGTAAGAAGAGGGCCAAGACTCACACCCAACTTGTCAATTCCAGCAGCTTACCTGACGTCCAAAAATTGGTATAAATACATGGTTCGTTCCACTGCTATTTGCATTCCTGTTTCTTTTCTTTTTTTTTTTGTAACTAACACTATCGCTAAAAATGAAATCTACTACATTCGCTTTACCAATCTTATCTTTATTAGCCGCTGCCCAAGCTTTCTCCTTGTTCACTGAATCTGACACTGCAGATGTCAACAACAAAGGGCTTACCAGTTACCACGAAGGTGCTGGTATCAACTACGCTTTCTTAGGAGCTGATTCTATTGATTTCGAATACGATGCTACCGCTAAATCTTTGAGTCAAAAAGTTGGTGGTTACTCTTACAACTTCTCTGTCACTGAAACTCACGCCGTTCAATTCAGTGTCATTGAAGGTGCTGAAGTTTCCTTCGATGGTGAATACTTGTCTTACAAGGGTTCTACTTCTGGTTTCTACGCTTGTAAGGATATCGTTGAACCATACGAATACTCTAAATCTACTTTCGCCGTTACCTACTTCGGTTCCGAAACCCCATCTTACACTGACTGTGCTGCTATCAAGATTAAGAAGGTTGGTGGTTCTACCTCTTCTTCTTCTTCTTCTTCTGCTCACCATTCAGCCACCTCTTCTGCTCACTACGGAAACCACACTGTGACTGACTATGAAACCATTACTGGATACACCACCTACTGTCCAGTTTCTACCACCATCACCATCACCACCTGTGGTGACAACAAGTGTGGTCCAAAGACCATCACTGTTGATGAACCAAAGACCCTTACCATCACTGAATCTTGTGTTGTTCCAAAGACCACTGCTCCTGTCACTACCGCCGGACCAACCACCGCTATTCATTCCACTACCACTTCTTCTGTCGCTCCTAAAGTCACCTCTTACGAAGGTAACGCTGCTAAGAATGTTGTTGGTGGTTTAGCTGGTGCCGCTGCTTTCGCTGCTTTACTTATCTAAGTTTGTGACCATCTTTTTATATTAACTTAATTTCGTCCTCTTTCATCTTCTGCACGATATTTTTTGCATTTCCCCTTTGGGTTCGTTAAAATTTACTTCTCGGATTTTTACAGCTTTCTTCTGTTCACTTGTATAGTGGCATGTTCAATTTGAAACAATAATTCTTAGCATTACTTGTAGCTTCAACTATGCGCATTGGTCGCACTGTCAATTGGCTTCTGTGCATAATGACTTTTTCGGAGGCAGGTTATCGCATAGGTTGTCGCATAAGCTATTGTGTCATGAAAGCCCCCAAGGTATTTCAGGTCGTATTGCAAAAATTTAGGGGCCGCCGACAAAGTATGTAAACCAACCCGTTGGTAATAAGGTTATGAAACTTCCATATTTGGTTACCAACAATACAGATGAGGAAATTTTTAAAATGTTTTCCGCTAAAGTTGCCATGAGCACTTCTTGGCTTTGGTGGTTATCGAATAATACCTTAAGATTTGACCCCCCAACCCTGCAGCAGCGCTTGAAGGCTTTGCTATAATTAGAATTATAGACAACATATTGAAAAATTACGGAAATGTCAAGTCTACTCCTTCAGTTTCATTGGTTGTGACTTAAGGAATGTTGGAGTATAAATATGTCTGTAGATTCCAGTATTCTTGAAGCTTTCCGGAAGAACAGTACTTACATTTGTCCATATAATAATGAGATCTTCAACATTCGCTTTATCTGCTTTGATCGCTGCTGCCAACGCTTTCCAATTACTTTCCGAAGGTGATGGTGCCGACAACCGGCTCGTCAACGCCCAACACGAAGGTGCTGGTCTCAGTTACCTTTTCTTAGGTAGCCCAGACTACACTGACTTCTCTTACGACGAAAAGACCAAAATCTTAACTGGTGACATCGGAAATGAATTACCATTCTCCGTCAACGACCAACACATTGCTCAAATTGGTGGTCAAGATGGTAAGCCAGTTGAATTCGACGGTGACTACTTGTCATACGAAGGTTCTACTCAATTCTACGCTTGTTTGAATGTCAGTGACCCTTACGACTACTCCAAAGACACCTACGCTTTGGCTTTCTTCGGTTCAGTTGCCCCACACTACACTGACTGTAAGCCATTGAAGATTAAGAAGTCTCACTTCGCTGATGCTTCTTCTTCTTCTGCTGCTTCTTCTACTCCTTACGCTAACACCACTACTACTGCATATGAAACCGTTACTGGATACACTACTTACTGTCCAGAATCTACCACCATCACCATTACTACTTGTGGTGACCACAAATGTGCTCCAACTACTATTGCTGTTACCGCCCCAACTACCATCACCGTCACTGAACCATGTCTTGTTCCAAAGACTAGTGCTCCAGCCTCAAGTGCTGCTCCTAAAGCTAGTGAATCTACTGCTGCTGCTCACTCTAGTGCTGCTGTTACCACTTATGAAGGTAATGCTGCTAAGAACGTTGCTGGTGGTTTAGCCGGTGCTGCTGCCTTTGCTGCTTTACTTCTCTAAGCCATTGGCTAAATATGTAATTTGGATTCTTTCCTTCCCCTCAATTTTATAATTTAGCATAATTTAGCTTAAAATAAATAATTTTCTTCCACAACTTACTCAGTATTTTTCTATTATTTTACCTGTACCAGCACGTCAAACCGGCTTCTAAACGCACGTCATTATGCACTGGTACATGTCGCACCGCCCCAAGCGCCTCCCCCAGTATTGACCAATTCACCCGTAAGACTCCATGACATTAAGTTTCAGACTATACCCAGCAAAACGCAGATCTATAAAATAGACGATCAAATTACTTGAAAGAGTATAAGAACTCTCAATGGTATATGGTAACATCAGATTGCACTACGGCATTAATTGACCGTGTAATAACACAATAAAACAAATACTCGGAAAATTCAATGTGATGTCACCGTAACGGTTATCACGTTCAGGCCTCCCAACGTCGAGAGTAGTAGCTCTGTCCCACCAAAAGTTCAAGTCGCTCGAATTGGAAAGCGAACTACCAAATGTTTCAAGATTCTAATAATAGTAATTTTAAGTTTACTTGTTCAACTTCTGAATTTGGTTTGGGGAGTTCTTGACTCGTTTTGGTTTTGGTCACTTTTGGTTTAGTCTCAAAGTCTAATTCCGTATTAAACGAATGTGGGTTAACATTTGGCAGCCAGTGAGTGAGATTAGAGTCCTAACATTCTTTTCACAGCTTCATCACCAACTAAAATTAGAATAAGGACTTGAATTTAAACTATGGTCTTCTATAATTAGCCAAAATCAAATAATGATGCCACAAATAAGCGATATTTTGAGCTGGTAACCAATCATATTGCAATCTACTGAGGGTAATGCCACTGGGGAGTCAATAGTAATAAAATCATTATAAATAATGGGGTTGTCCTCGAGTGAAAACGCTTTCTTCTTCTTTTTATTATCTAGAAACAACTAAAAATTTTAATATGAGATCCTCTACATTCGCTTTATCCGCTTTGATCGCTGCTGCAAACGCTTTCCAATTACTTTCCGAAGGTGATGGTGCCGACAACTGGCTCGTCAACGCCCAACACGAAGGTGCTGGTCTCAGTTACCTTTTCTTAGGTAGCCCAGACTACACTGACTTCTCTTACGACGAAAAGACCAAAATCTTAACTGGTGACATCGGAAATGAATTACCATTCTCCGTCAACGACCAACACATTGCTCAAATTGGTGGTCAAGATGGTAAGCCAGTTGAATTCGACGGTGACTACTTGTCATACGAAGGTTCTACTCAATTCTACGCTTGTTTGAATGTCAGTGACCCTTACGACTACTCCAAAGACACTTACGCTTTGGCTTTCTTCGGTTCAGTTAAGCCACACTACACTGACTGTAAGCCATTGAAGATTAAGAAGTCTCACTTCGCTGATGCTTCTTCTTCTGGTGCTTCTTACGCTAACACCACCACCACCCACGAAGTCAAGACCGTTTACACTACCTACTGTCCAGAAAAGACCGTTGTTACCCTTGCCGGTAAGACCATTTCTGTTGAAGGTCCAACTACTTTGACTGTTACCAGTGAAGCTCCTAAGTCTTCTGCTCCTGCTAAGACCAGTGCTGCTCCAGTATCTTCTACCGCCGCTCACTCTACTGCTCACGTTTCTTCTTACGAAGGTAACGCTGCTAAGAACATTGCTGGTGGATTTGCTGGTGCTGCCGCCGTTGCTGCTTTACTTCTTTAAGTGTGTCAGCCTTGTCCCAATCTTTTTTTGGTAAGTAATAATTGTTTTTTCGTCTCTTATTATTCTTTCTTCTTTTCTTCTTTCTCTATTAAATCATTACCCTACTTTTCTGGCTTTTAATTTCAATGTATAGAAAATGTATTCTTTGATTTTATTTTCTGTAATAATTTATTATTTTATTTTTAATTGCTGTAAAATTGTATTCTTTGATTATAACCTTGTAAAAAGACCCGTGCCGTCTATCAAAAACCTGCACATTGAAACTCCACATTGCAACAGTCCAGATTTAAGCACTGTGACATTTAACGAGCACTTTCTTCTTCAGGGTAGTCGAAAACCCAGTATCAACACCATAAATACCATGCTACAGACCGATTTTGTCTGCCAGAAGTGTAAGAATCGTCTATTTCTTGATGAATCTCTAGAAAAACTCACCTCTGCCCAATCAAACCTACTCACCCAGATAATAAGCGAGCCTGATAAACATGCCAAAGAGTCCTCGTCAGTCAACCCTGAGCTGTTTATACCTAGCAATCGATTGGAACTATACAAAGAGATCAATAAAAGCAATCCTCAGCCCATAATTACCAAGAATGTCACCGATAATGCCAATGAGTTGCCATCATCTCTCAACTCCAACTACTCCTATGTGTTCATATCTGATGAAGAAAGCAGCCCTGGTGATAAAGTAACGAAAAAGAAGAGTAATGAGGTTAAAGAGCAACCCAAGGAGACGGTTTCGTCGCCAATTGATGATCCTTCCAGTACTATTTCGGGGAGAATTAATACTCTTAATCATATCTTCCAAGTTTTGTCCACCAACCAGGAAATAGACCATCCCCTTTGCTCTGATTGTTCACAGCTTCTTGTAGAGAACTTCAAGCTCAAGTTTGACCAGAGTCAGCGAGAAAAAGACTACTATTTGACGTTTCTCAAGAAGTTAAAGGAACGAGATGGAATTGTTTCTGCCAAAATAAACCCTGATGAAATAGACTCTAAATTGATGCAGGCCATGAATGAGTATGAGAAACTTCAACAGGAAGAACAAGATAAGATCACTGAGCTTAAGCAGTTGGAACAAACAAAGAAGGAATTGGATCAACAGTTGATTGATTTAAACCACGAATTCACCAAATTAAAGAAGTTTGAGTTGAATAAAGTATTGGAACTCAAGAATAACTTGAGTCTTGAGTTGCGGATGAAGTCAAATAAGCTTGAGCAGTCCAAGTCGTTGTACCAGATGCATCTAAACAACCTTGATAGGCTTCGGACGTTGAACATCTATAATAAGTTCTTTGACATCTCATTTGACAAGAATGATGAGTACGGAACTATAAATGGATTCAGACTTGGCCATAAAGTGCCATGGTCCGAAATGAACGCAGCATTTGGACAAATTGTGTTGTTACTCACGTTTCTCATGAAAAGGCTCGAGTTGAATCTTGCCAACTACAGATTGGTGCCTATGGGGTCCAAGTCTCAAATCATCAAGATTTCGTACACCCACAGAGAAGAATCCATGGACCCAAACACTCCAGAGCCAGCACCATCTTCAGAAGTGTCGAATGGAGAACGAGTAAAGCTGAAAACTGTGCTCAACCTCTACTCATCTAACGAGTTTTCATTGGGAAAGCTCTTCAATTTCAACAAGCTTGATGTGTCGATGATAGCATTGCTTGACATATTGGCTCATATTGAGGCTAAATTAGTAAACCTAGACCCTGAGATTGAGTTACCATATGCTATTTCACGCAAACGAGATTCCATAGGAGGCAAAAGTATTCGGGTAACATCTAACAGCGAATGGTCTTACAGCTGTAAGTATCTTCTTACCAACTTGAACTGGATTCTTGCTTACACCAGTGCCCACACTTCGCCAGCAACTATATAGGAAAAGAGTTGGTAGAGACTATAAGGCTGCAGTAGAGTATAGAACTTGGAGCAGGACACAACAGTAGATATAATACAACACGATAATACAAGAACACGATAATAAACAACTCTAGAGATGCTTCTGAACTGAAAGGAAGCAGAGATGTAGACATTGAGTATTTGATATAAGGTTATAGTGACATACGACCAGTAGCCGATGGATTACAGCCAAAGTAGTTTTCAAAATGAGGTGCTTCTTAAAGTAGCTTCCAAATTATCAGATTAAACTAGCAGTTCAAGATAAGCTGGTGACCATGGTCTACAGTATAGGGTCTAGACTCAAGAGCCTCCAGCAGTACAACTTCTTTATTGAGCCTAATCGTTAACGAACTAAGCTCAAAATAGAATACTTTCATATCATCCATTAGGCTTCTATCTAGTAGATTCTTAGATTAGGACACACAAGTAGTTTCTCTCATAGTTCTAAAAAAGGACATCGCACTTTTTGCAATCAGATACATCAGATGCAAAAACATCTTCTTAACAATGAAACCTTTCAGTAGCAGTAGTAGCAGGAGAAGCGTTGATAAGACTCGGTTCAGCTTTGATAGCTCAACTTCAGATTCAATTACGTTTCCTTGCAATTTCGGAAACCTGCTGGAAGACGGTTGTGAAGACATGGTATTGTTACCAGGGATTGAAATAAAGGACGAAGTGGTAAGGTATTCTTCTTTTTATTACAAGCTAGATGCTATTGATGGTTCAAGAAACGATTCTATTCTCGGTGATGAGAGATTGAGTAGAAATATTACGATTCTTGACGATGCTAACGATGTTTTTAGTACAAAAATTACGATTTTTAATGATGGTAGCGAGATTGAAGACAGAAATGTCTCGAGAAAGGCTACGATTGCTGACAATTGGGAATCAATGGAGGCACCATTACAGTTGCTCCTTAGTTCTCCCAGAGAGACGGAAATGGCAGCGTTTCTTACGTCTGAAGCGGACGGGGAGAATGTTTACCCTCTCCAGCCAATCCCAGCTCTTTGTCTGCCAACTGGGACCTTAATTCTGCCAATTAACACCCAGGAAGCCTCTGGTTTAGCCAGGCAAAACAGAGATCCGATTCGGGTGCAAAATCTGGCAATTGGGGCCCAATTTGAATCGGATGAGGCATTTGAATCAGTCGAAAATGACAGACAAATCAATGTGTCACCGCAGAACGAGAATCTACAGAAGCGCATCAGCGACAATGTGCTCTTAAACAAACTGAAGTTCGTGGGTATCGCTGACAGGGTGAGACAATTGCGAGCCAGGGCCAAAATGGACCCAAAACCGGAAGAATTGGGTACAAATACACAGAGACAAGCGGGCAAAACACATCAGAAACCAGGGGACAGAACAGGGCTTGAAACGGGTAGAGTCGGTCCAGGGGTAGGTCGTCATAAACGGCCTCTTGCGGACCCAGAAGATAATCCTCGTCTGGCGTGGGAAAGGGGCCGTTCGGGATCTAAATCCAGTGAGGAATGGACACAATGGACGCCACCAGGCAAATCCCGTAAATCTCACAGGGGGCCTCGATCCAGAAGTGGGTGCTGGACATGCAGACTCCGTCACAAGGCTTGTCCTGAAGATAAACCCATCTGCGGAGAATGTAGGCGCCTAGGGTTGGTCTGTGATTACTCGTTTGATCGCCCGAGCTACATGGTAGAAACGGCCCAGGCCCAGGAGAAGCTCCGCCAAATTCGGCAGATCACCAACCAGTGTAAACGCGGCAGAAGACCAGGAAAACGGCACTGAATCCGGCCAAAATCTCGTCCTACGTCTGCTCCCATCTGCGTCCACCGTTCCGTCCAACATACTTCCACCATTTACGTGGTGCCACGCCCCAGGTGGCCTAAACTGGTTACATCATCTGGGTCCATCTTAAGTGAAAAATGACACAAACCCGCCAAAATTTCGTTCCGGTTTCATCTGCAGGACAACAACATCTTTCACTTTTAACAAAATTGAATCAACTTCGTCCGGTGAGGGTGCCAAACAAAAAACACCAAAAATCGATAGGAACAATCATTTGGTGCTATCAAATTAGAATACCTGGTGGATTGAAACGAAGATAGACTTGCAAGATGTACCTATATACTTGGATAACCACGTTGGTGTGGTTGGTTAGCGTTGCCCACGCCTTTTACTTACCAGGGGTTGCTCCCACCAACTACAAGAAGGATGATCCTATTCCATTATTGGTCAATCATTTGACTCCTTCATTGCACCACTTGTCATCATCATCCCAGACAAAGCTTAGCTCCAAGACGTACGTTTACTCCTATGATTACTACTATCCTAAGTTCCACTTCTGTCAACCGGAAGGTGGCCCTAAAAAACAGCTGGAATCTTTAGGTTCCATCATTTTCGGGGATAGAATCTTCAATTCTCCATTCAAGATCAATATGCTTCAAGATATGGCGTGTGAATCGTTGTGTCATTCGTCCTACTCCAAGACTGATTCCGTTTTCGTTAACAGAAACATCAGAGCCAATTATAACCACAATTGGATCATTGATGGGCTACCTGCTGCCAGACTTGTCGGTGACATCAGAACCAAATCAAAATTCTACGGTGCTGGTTTTAATATCGGTATTGTTGATGAACAAAACCATGCTCACTTGTACAATCATTTTGAAATCAATATCGAATACCACAAGAGAGATAATGACAATTATCGTGTGGTTGGTGTTACTGTAGTACCTCACTCCTT
Source organism: Isabelozyma gotoi (assembly GCA_003708205.2). Classification (NCBI taxonomy): domain Eukaryota; kingdom Fungi; phylum Ascomycota; class Pichiomycetes; order Serinales; family Metschnikowiaceae; genus Isabelozyma; species Isabelozyma gotoi. Next base: position 224,126 of record PPNP02000009.1, on the reverse strand, counting down.
AGATAGAAACGGTGTCCTGGATAACTTGTGTGATCTTGATTTGAAAAAGATCACCTTGAGCAAAGATGCCGAAACCAAAGTCTTATTCACCTACTCGGTCAAATTCATCCCATCTGAAACCGCTTGGGCTACCAGATGGGACAAATACTTACATGTCTACGACCCAAAGATCCAATGGTTCTCCTTGATCAACTTCTCCTTGATTGTCTTGATTTTGGGTATCATCATTGCCCATATCTTGATGAGAACCTTGAAAAATGATATTATCAAATACAATGAAGTTAACTTGGACGATGATATTTCCGATGAAAGTGGTTGGAAGTTGGTACATGGTGATGTGTTTAGACCTCCAAAGAATGAATTGTTGTTGTCGGTATTAGTTGGTAGTGGTGTACAAGTCTTCTTGATGGTATTTGTCACCATTGCCTTTGCTTTATTGGGATTATTGTCTCCTTCAAACAGAGGTGCCTTATCGACTTTTATGTTTATCTTTTTCATCTTTTTCAGTATCGTTGGTTCGTTTGTCAGTGGTTATATCTACCGTTTCTTCGGTGGTGAAAACTGGAAATTGAACTTGGTATTGACTCCTATATTAGTCCCAGGTTCCCTCTTTTTGATTTTCATTTTGTTGAATTTCTTCCTTATTTATGTGAATTCATCGGGAGCCATTCCTGTGGGTACTATGTTTGCAATTATTTTGATCTGGTTTGCCATCTCAATTCCTTTATCAGTGGCTGGTTCAATCTTATCATCAAAATTCAAATTATTAACCATCCCAGTTAGAACCAATCAAATCCCAAGACAAATTCCTCAACAACCATGGTATTTAAGGTCTTTACCAGTTATGATCATTTCCGGTATCTTCCCCTTTGGTTCTATTGCCGTGGAAATGTACTTCATCTATTCATCAATTTGGTTTAACAGAATCTTCTACATGTTTGGTTTCTTGTTCTTCTGCTTCATCTTGATGATTTTGACTACTGGTTTGATCTCAGTCTTGATGATTTATTACACTTTATGTTCGGAGAACTATAAATGGCAATGGAAATCACTCTTTATTGGAGGTGGTTGTGCCATTTACATCTTCTTACACTCATTGTTCTTAACAGGTGGAACTAAGTTGGTAGGTTTGAGCTCAATCGTGTTATATGTTGGTTATTCAATTGTTATTTCATTATTGGTTTTCCTCGTATGTGGTTCAATTGGATTCTTGAGTAGTCTCTATTTCGTAAGAAAGATCTACTCTCAAATCAAGATTGATTAAACAGAGACTACATCTGAATCAACCCTCATTGGAGTGTTTTTGCCGTTGAGATGTATAAACCTTCAAATTTTGAAATAGAATATCAACACTTATATTTTGCATCAAAAGCTTTTATCATAATATAGATGGCGTGACCACTTTATTTGGTGGCTAAAATTCCGTCATCATATGTCATTATTTACACTTATATACCCATCTTCATCCTGTTTATTTAACTTTCCTCTAGTGTAATAAAAGAAAAGTATTGTTAGAACTATCTATTATATCAACCTGCCATTTTTGACAGTCAATAGATCCACATGTCCGATAAATAGTACCTCTATAAAAGGGTTTCCTGTTGAATCGCTTGTAGATAATCTATTATATAAGCTTACGCAGCTCCAACAACAAGGCTTGGCAACCTTATTTATATATCATAACCTTTGGTCATGGGTTATGTGCACGAAGCGAATAAATTATCACACGGCTTTGAATAGTGCCATTTTCCGATGCAGGGTATAATTAGAAGTAAGTGAGGCTGTTGAAATTACTGCACATTTTGATTACCTGAAATTGAATACACGAATAAATAAATATAATATACAAGGATAAAATAGAACTGACAAATCAGAGAAATAAGGAATTTTGAAATCTCAGCTGATTATTATAGCAAGGAAGCTAACCATCGAAACAAACTTAGAAGAATTTGTTGGTAAAAAAAATGACATTCAAACATCAAAATGCATTCAGGGAAAAAAACAAACACTAAAGATACAATTTTACAGCAAAATAAAGAATAAGGTTAAAAACCATTGGCTAAAAAGAATTGAAACATTTCATAAAACTTTACCCCGTTCAGCATGAATTATCCCACATATTGGCTTATAACTGTTCAGACGAACTATCTCTGCAATTACTCCGGATTAGAGGAACTGGAACACCTCGGTAGAAGATTTGAATAATCAAAACTCCTTCCGTAAGCACTGGGCCACATACCCTTAATAAGGCGAAATGACGTCAGGATCACCCACTGGACCAGAGACTCAATACCATCCATCAATATTTTCACGATTAATGAATGGGATTATCGAATTAATGAAGTCCAATTTCCAATCGTTAAACTTATTTTCATTGTTTGAATTTGGAGTTGAATTGTTGCTATTTATACTGAATGATAAATTGTAGTAATTCAACTTATTCTTGATCAAATTGACCGAAATGGATCCCAAACCACAACTACTAGTCATCTTGTTTTCGTTAGTCAAATTGGAATTAAGTAAATTGTAGGCGATGGACAAATCATTATTAATCTTGATGGACCTATTGATAAGTTCTGTATCTTTCAAATTGGCAATGATGGAATCAATGATTAATTTACATAATTTAATCAATTTGTAACTCTGCCCATATCCGATATTCAAGAATGGATTAATTAATTCGTTGGAAACATCTCCACCAGCGCTCTTCGATCCAGGCGATGCAGAGTTTGAAGATTTGACTGTAGAAATAAAATTGGACAAGTTAATAATGGAGGAAGATAACTTTTTGATCAATCTTCCTAATTTCAATTGATAATCGTGAAGAATTTCCAAAGATTCGTCATCATTTAAATTCAAGGTCTTCAACAAATTGTTGATTTCTAATAAGTAATTGATTAATTCGTACTTATCCTTGATGAGGGTGAAGAAAAATTTGGAGAAGGAGTTGGAATTCTGTAAGTAATCATTGATTAATCTTGATAAAGTGGAGGAATTGGATAAACTTGCAATAATAATTGGATTCTTATCTTTGGACATGACATCATTAATAACCAAGTTATTTCTGGTATTGATCAATTCATTAATTATAAGCCCAATCTTAAAGTTAATATTACCAGCATCATAATCTTTGGACGAGGAAGACGTTACTTTAGTGAATTTGTCGATATTATTGTATAACAAATTGAAGTTATCGTTATTAATAAAAGATTGGATGCCAAAACTCAATGTGTAGCAATGATCAATGATAAATAAACTGTAGTATAATTTGGGTAAATAGATCTTGATGTTGTCGATATCATTGAAAATCTCCCGTTCTTTTAAGTCATTTCGTTCGAATGCCCCAATAACCAATTCGTTAAAGTTCTCCAACACCTTAAAATCATTAAATATCGAAACTGAGATGGAAATCCCCAAGGAATATATATCACCATTAAGCAAAATGGAATAATTGATCAATAAGATGGAGGAGAAGAACAATATCAAGATATTATCATTCAACTTTATATTAAACTGGTTGAAAGGGTAAAATGACAATAAGTAGTTGAACAATTGAATGTTGTTCGTCAAGTTGTTTGGAGCCTGGTAGTTAATTAGACTTACCAACGACAAGTTGAAGTATTCAATGAACTTCTTTGACTCTTCTTCTACAAGTAAACTTTCAATCGTCTTGAGGATAGCAGACTCGTTGTAGGGCAAAATGGGGAAACTGGTATGGAATTTTGAGTAGTAAATTTTGAGGTTACTTTCAATTTGGCTGAGGGAGTGCTGATGGAGTTGAAGGCCCATCGCAGAAGGAGGAACAGCATGTTGAGGTTTTGGCTGAGGGTGTTGATGCTGAGGTTGAGGATGAGGCTGGAAAGGCTGGTTTTGGAATCCTGGGGCTTGATTTGGTGGTTGGTTCATCTGCTGGAATGGAAAAGAACCTTGTTGAGAAGGAATCTGGTGTGGAAACTGAGGAAGAGGCTGAGGAGGTTGTTGCTGCTGTTGGTAGACAAGATAAGTTGGAGGGTGTTGGTATTGGTAAGATTGGTAACTGTAGGTATTAGCGTTGTTGTTGGTACTGTTGTTGAGAGACAAGTTCTTTGTAATTCTTCCACTCAAGCTAGACAACGAGCTGACCGAATTTCTGGGAGACAAGCTCTGGGTAGACGAGTTTCTGAACGATCTCACTGAGTAGAAGTCGTCATCACTGTCACTTACAATGTTGTCGCTATTAATGGACATGGAAGGCTTCAAAGATGGTAATCTTGAGCCGTTGGTGGAATTAGAACTCAAAGAATCAATAGAAGATCTTCTCGTATTGGACAACGAGTTCTGGTTACTTGCTGGGTTGGCTGAATTAAACCCGTTGGACAATTTCAAACTGCCAGAGGACGAATTGCCGTTATTGGACGAGCTCGATTTCGAGTTGTTACCTGGCATTTCGTAAGGAACTTTCCAGAAAGGTCCGTGAATAGGAGGAGAATTGGTTTTGCCAACGAGCTTTTCGTTATTGGCCACAGCTACAGCATTTTCGTGGTTGAGGATTCCGTTCAACTGCGACGAATTACGGGGGCTGGACGGGTTGGATATCGACAACGCCTTGACGGTGTGAGAAGGAATACTAATCTTCTGCTGGGGGGTTTTGGTGGTGTTTAAGGGAGAAGCTGTGGTGTTACTGGCACCGTTTCCATTGGTATACGATAGCAACGGAGGTAGTATTATGGGCGAGCGAGTAGAGGAGTTGGGTGAGGTTGAATTGTTGGAGGAAATGGAGCTTTTATGAATGGGTGTAGGCACGTTAGAGGGAGTAATGGAAATGGACGAAGGAAACGGCAACGTATGGGGGAAATTACTGGCCGAAGACGACGGCACTGATGATGGCTGTTGGGTCTGGGGCTGGGGCTGTTGAGTTTTGGCCTGAACGAGGGTTGGAGGAGGAGGAGGAGGAGGAGGACCCGGAGGGTGCTGATACGATGGAGGAGGGATAGGATGGTGAATAAGATTGTCAAAAGAGAAGGATTTGGACCGGGGTTTTGACGACAACGATTGGGTTATCTCCAATTTTTCCTCCAAGTCCTTTATGTAACCCTTGGACGGGCCTCTCTTGAGAGGGATCCGGGAAAAGGAGCATGATTCATTATTTTTGGTGCAATTAGTACAAATTTTGGTGACTTTCTGGAGGGTGGACGAGAATTCGGCATCACAACGTATTTTCTTCCGCCGGCAAGCATCACAAGCACGAGAGACCTTGGACCGTTTACGAGGTTGGGACGAGGAGTTGTGGGACGAAGCATCAAAAGATGCCATGGAGCTGGCAGTAGGCGAGTCCGGCGACGATTTATCAGAGTCGGCGGACATGTGATGGCACGGGGGCGGGCGCTGGGGCGATTGGGAAAGAAAGGAGCGAAGGGAGGGATCAATAAGGGGAGGATTATGGCAATTTTCAGGTTTCTCCACAATGACTAAAGCCGCTGTATATAGGGAGAACAGCAGGAGGAATAAACTGGGAAAATGATTACCTCCAATAGTCGATATGGGGGGATTAGGACAGCGAAGTAGGCACACAGCTCGGTACTTCTTTCTTTGAACAAAACAGACAAAAAACCAGGAAGAAAACCAACAAGAAACCAGGAAAAGAAGACAATAAAAGAAAAAATCAGATTTCCACCTTTGATGTACAAGGGAAAAACTCTAAAAAAAAAAAAAAAAATAAGGTGAGACAAAAAAAAAAATAAACGCTGCACCCAATTTTGCTACGGAGACGACGACAAACTACGGAGTTATCAATGAACAAACCACAAACCATCAAGAATGAATAGGCAAGAATAGACTGTTCGACGGTGAAACGGGGCCCCCAAAAAAAAAAGTGTGAAAAAAAAACCTTAAACCACGGCAAGATACCCAAGAATAAAGAAAAAAGCCTTACGGGGAAAAAGGAAGAATTCGAATAAAATAATTTGCCAGAAAAAGTGGGCTCGAAATATTGGTCGGAAAAACTGGTGGAAGGGAGATTTACGAAAAGTGATACTAAAGCTTGGAATATGGGGGAAGGTCCCATCACAGGAAAAAGAATGAATGCCGGACAGAAGACGGCCAACAGATTGATTAGAACTAACTTTAGAGGGTGGGAAGTTTAAAAACCACTTTCATGTGTAAATGGCACGCATCTATCGTCATCATACGTCCTATCAGAAACCCTGGGTTGAAAATTTTTTTGGTCAGGCTTTACTACAACTCCGGGGTAACAGATTTAGCGTGCGATTAGGTTTGCGGCTGCCACTGGAGGGGGCCCACCCCTTTTCGTGGGTGGGTTGTTCCTATTATCCGAAGCCCAGTCACGTGAGCGCCGGACGGGGACAGGCAAGTCGTCCCGGCCGCCATTGGCCCAGGGCCGGCAGTTTAGACGCAGAGAGGAGAGAGTCATCATCGGAGAATCTTGAATTTAGCGACCTCCGGGCGACGGATAATCATTGGTTTACGACCCAGTCCTAACCTGGCGATGAATTGGGCTCCAGCGACAATGATAATCCGTGCTCCCCCACTCGCTTGGGGGATGTGGACGGAGTTAATCTCGGTCCCGGGGACAGTGCTGTTTTGGGCGGAGACACTTTTGCGCTTCGTTGCCGGAGCCCTGGTGCACGGGTGTGCGGCCGGGTGGTGCGCTTGGCTCGCGCTATCCCCCGGGGTAATGGTCGCAAAATTGCTTGGGGCTGGTTCACTGGCCAATTACTGCAAAAGGTCTATTGTGTGCTATTTACTTTACCCTAAATTAAGTATTATACCCCATTCTCGTACCATATCCATGAGACTGTGATCTTCCCCTATTTCTCGCCGTTTCCAGATCTCAAACAATATCTGTTTCGATCGCCAGTAGTTGTACTTGGTGTACTGATGGTAGTTCCACAACCGTTCACAGAGCTTTTGTAGATGCCGGTTCTTCTGGAGGTCTATATCACACCCACACACCAAGATGGGCCAGAACGACGGGTTGATCTTGATGTCTCTGTCGTTGCCGTACTTGGTCACCAACTGGTTGAGCTGGTTGAGCGACGTTTCGATGTACTGCTGGTACGTTTCGATGGGAGATTGCTTGATCAACCGGTGGAAATAAACGATAATGGCGTTATGTAGACTTACCGTGTTTAGCCATACCATCTCGTGGAACCTGGAGATGAAGATTCTCTCTCTACGATTGGTGATGGGATTGTATCGCACCTCAAAGAGCTTCCATAGCCTCTCCACATCGAAATTCACCAATCGGTCCTCGATGTCTGCACATATCTTGGGGAAATTCCGGGGCTTAATCTGCCGGTTCTCGAAGATGTTCTTGTGATTTGTCAAGTGGATGATTTCATGGAAGAGATCAAGAAGCTTCTTGGGAGCCCCGTACATAAGATAGCTGGACTCGAGCTTGAAAATCCCCAGGGTGTTGGGATGCGGAATAACCTGCGATTTGGGCTCCATGTCCTCCACTGTCTCGTCCTCCTCAAAATCGGAATCATTCCGCTTGTTGAACGTAACCGTAAATGACATGGGGTTGTAGTTTTGCGTGATTTCATCGGTAATCTTCTTAATCTTCGGGCGAAACAGCACCCGTGACTCCTCCTCCTCCTCGCCATCTCCTTCACCTTCCTCCTGGTCGTCCAATGACTCATCCTCGTCTTCCTCCTCGTCTTCGTAGTCGTCGACGTCCTGCTCGTCGTCCTCCTCCTCATCGTCGCCTCCTATGAGATCGTAGTCGTCGTGCAAGTCTCCGTACTTGCTGTTCTCGTCTTTCTTGCTCATGGAATAGTTGAATAGATTGATTGACTGGGTGCTTTCGTAGAAGATGCTCATGATCTTGAACACATTCATCAAGTATTTCGATAATCCACTCAATTCGTGCCGTTTCTTCTTGAACTGGTGCTTGATTATGTAGTCCCCGATAGCATAGAAGAGCTCATAGTTCTCGAATACCCCAAAATAATTGTCGATGGTGATGGCCAAGATAATGGAAAGAATCATCAACACCTCGTAATTGTCCTGGTGGCTGAATTTGCTGATGTTCATGTCGTATTCGTCCAAATGATAGTTGATAATCTTCATGCCAAGTTTTCGAAGGTCTGTGCTGATTTTGATGAAGTTGTTGAGCTTGAGCTCTTCATCCTTGATCCGTAAATTATCTTTGGCCAAGGTGTTTTTCTGAAACGTTATTATTGAGAGAAGAAGATACACTATCCCCAACTTCAAATGGCTGCTGAGTTGCCGTTTGGAGTATTCGGTATTGTTGTCGATGATCAAGGTTTTGTATTCTAGCAAGTTCAGGAGGGTGAGTTCTGCCAAAATTTCCATCAAAAACGGCTTCATTAGGGTATCAAAGTAGTTGTGTGGATAGTTAATGAGAATGAAAGAGAATAAATCAGCAGTAATCTCGTCACCGATATTCTTTAAATAGGGTTTTATCACCAAATCATTTCCTTTTTGGACGATAAAGTGGTCAATGGTGGAAGGATTTGCTTCCCAGTCGTCACTATCAACGTTTGGAAAGTACTTGGGATACAATATATGAAACATATTTTGCTCGTTGAACACGTAGTTGCTCCCCTTGATGGCTATGATAGTTAATTTGGCATTCATCAACAAGTCATAGTGCACGTATGAGTTATCTGTCTTGGAAAAGATCAAGCTCGACTTTTCTTCCAAAGCTGGAGTGACTTGTTCAAATGGTTCTATACTTTCTTCCACCCTTCTTCTCTTGGGCTTTCTCGTTCCACTGGCCTGGATGTGTAGACGATATACTCCAAAGGGCCCCACTACAATTCGTTTCACGTATGCTTCTGATCTGGTATCAACTTCCTCTACTATTTGGCTTAGTTTGTTGTATGTGGTATACTGGGAAGACTTCGGGAACTTCACCAACTCAACATTTCTTCTCTCAAACTTGTTGTCTTCCGCAGAATCGTCAACCCCATCACTCACTGTTATCATCGAGTTGTCCTCGCCAACACTTAAGGGCTTGGACCACCCTAGTTTGATATCATACCCCCCACACTCTAATTTAGCCTTCGTGCAGCGTAAACACTTTGGTCTCGTTAGATCACACTTCACCTTCCGAGCACGACAAGTAGTACAGCCAGTGAAGCTTCGAGTCTTTGCTGCCATTGTTCTATTGTCCCGTTTGGAGGTGGAAGATGTTGCAAATTGAAAAAATTATTTGTCCGGATTATCTTTTTTTTCTCTTTTTTAGCAGTATTTCGGTTGAGTTTTCCGTTTTGAAATTGGTAGGCTCAGCACGAATTTCGAGCTTTTTTCAATTAGGTCCCCCCAATAAACTAGCCCAGACTCACGAAACAGTCACGAATAGATCCTGGTTGTAGATAGATACTTGACTTTCGTAATAGACAGCCTAATAGATGGGAATAAAGAGTTCTTATCTGAATGTTTTGTTATCTATCAAAATTCTCCATTTATTGTTTTTCCTTCAAAGATAAACTTTTTTTCTTCCTGTGAGAAAACGTCAAAAAGGTTAATGCAAGCGACCAATACATAATAGTAAGGGTTTTTCAGCTAAACAAACTGCCAAATTGCTGCTTCTTGCATAATACGCCCTTCTGTCAAGTAATCAGATAACCCGTCGGATAAACTATTGATTTCAACACCTAGCAATTCGTATTTTATTTGACAGTGTGCCATGTCAACAAATGAACATCAGTTAAAGGTTCGAACCTCTGATGAGTTTGACCCTTCAATTCCCAAAATTTTACCCCACGATAAGGTATATTCTATCCAGGTAGGATACAAGTTATTCCGCTTAAGTGGAGCTTCTCTTTCGTCAGATGCTCCGTCGTATTTCACCAAGTTTTTCGTTGATGAAGAAAACACTGATCAAATCTTGTTTATTGACAGAAACCCACTAATATTCGAGAAGATATACAATCATTTACAAGGTTATCACATCAATGTGGAAAACGATTTCGAATTCGTCCATATTTGGCTGGATAGCTACTATTTTGGCTTGAGACGATTGCAAAGTTTGTTGAGCAGCGAAGATATATTCTGTACAATAGGTAACCAATCGTTTAAAATCTCCAAGGACTTGTTGATCAACTCAGGTAACTATCCAAACTACTTTCTGATCAACTACGATAGCCAGTTGACAGACAATTTGGCCATAATTGAAGCCAAAAACATATTGAGACCTCCTCCTCAAAAGCCAGCAACTGTTGCCAATAGATCACCCCTTTTGTTTAGCGACTTACTTGAGATCTTAAGAGGAAACCCATTGGTAATCAGAGATGATGAGCATAGAAATATTTTGATTCGTGAATGTAGATACTACCGGTTTCTCGAATTAGAACAGAGGATCATAAAACACAAAGTAGTCAATTCTACCACCTTTAGAGGACAAGAAATCTTGATAAATTTGAATGATATCCAACCGAAGGGCCTCGTGAAGTTGTCAGAGTCCCCAGAAGTCGAATTGCCATTGACATACTCTAGACCTCTTATTAAAGAACCAGCAAGAATACTTACATTCCAGATTAACAATACAGAACCCTTTGATCCTTCTATAAAATTGATGTTGAACAAAACAGAAAAGTTCACCATCATTCAATTGACAGGTAAAATCCGTAACAAGTTCTTGCAGACGTTCAAGTCCATATCATCGGACTATAAAAACGAACCTTTAGACTCCAAAAAGTCGATATGTCTTGTTGGCCTCAAGGATTGTAAGGCAAAAATAAATGGTATCGATTTACAGCCAGATTGGTTTTTAAAGTTATTGGGGGTCGATGAAATCACTAATTCTCTCGATTTCACCTTACCCAAAGAACCACTTAGTAAGAAAAGGAAATTGGCCGAAGACGATGAACCTAAAGGATCATCTACTCCTGATAAAGACCTGGAAACAGATAAATCTTCAAATGGGAGCAAAGACACTACCAAAACTCCCGAACAAGATGATAAAGCTTCAAATGGGAGTAAAGAAACTACCAAGACTCCCGAAAAAGGTGATATTATAGAGATCAAATTGACGAAAGCCTTGTACCGAGTTATGTTAAGAGGAGATCACGCCAGACTACACGCAGTTTCCATAGAAGGTGTTACAGATGAAAGAAAGTTTTTTCAAGATAGTTTAGAATTCCTATAAGCTTTGCAGCTAAACCACAATTGATGGACGACGAATTAAGTATTCAGGTTTAACGTAGTGATAGTCATGAACAATTACCTTGAATTCATCTGTCAATGGGTTGTATTTTTCAATCTCAAATGATGATAAATCGCTAACAACGATGTCAGCCCCGGTGTTTTTGATTTTTTCAGGATCGTACGTAGAACAGATACCAACAATCATGGCACCAGCCCCTTGGCCTGCCTTGATACCAGCTGGAGCATCCTCGAAAACGACAACTTTCTTATGAGGAGCGTCGTAACCCAAGTTCTCTCTGGCAGATTGGTAGCCCATTGGATCCGGTTTTCCCTTGGTTACTTCCTCGGCAGTTATAAAACAATCAGGTTTTTCAATGGTCAACAATTTCAACCATTTGGAGGCCAAAGGCAAAGTACCAGAAGTGATAATGGCCCATCTTTGATGTTGATTCTTGGTTTGCTTGGACAACTCATCAAATCTTTTAACCAACTCCACTGCTCCTGGAATTGGTTTGGCGTACTCTCCGAAAGAATCAGGAATACCTCCTTCCCATTCAGCGACCTGCTTTTCATCGGCATCATCGGGTGACCATTTTGCAATGACATCGAATGTTCTGCACCCATGAGAAGTTCTAATGATCTCCTCGGCGTCGACATGAGGTCTGGTTTCGGCGAAATGTCTCCAGAATTCACTGATAGCTCCGGTGGAGTTAACTAGGGTACCATCACAGTCAAATAATGCTGCATTGACATAGAAGATTGCTGGCTTTTGTGGCGACATATTCAATCAATCGAGGCTAAGTTTCCATAGATAAAGATGTAGGATGAAGAAATGCTGAGTTTATATAATTTGTAAGTTTTGTCTACCGGCTGAAATAATATTCGGCTCTTCACTGGAAGAGTAGCACCATACGTCATTTCTATTATCAGATTTAACCCCTAGGGCCAATTGTGTTATTTGCTTTAATCTTCTTATGAAATTGATGATAGAGCAATTTTATCTTGCTTACATAATCAAAATATTTACCAACAAAGACTTCTCTCTCTCGTTATTTTGACCGACTCACAATAGCGCTATATCCCCTTATCCTATGATTGCTGTTTATCTCCAGTTCTGTCACAAATGGCATATTAGTACCTACAATACCATCCATCTTAATAGTTACCGTATAATGCAGTAAGGTTTCAATTTTAGATACAACCTATAGAGTTTGATAATATTAAGGGTTTGATTGCTTTTGGTAAACCTTTTTCTACCTTCTTTCAGATCGACTTTGAGATAATGGCTTGTTGTAGTTAAAACCTTAAAATGTCAAATTCGCAACGTTTCTTTTTTGTGATTGCTGCAATCAAGACTGCAAATTATGCACCCAATTTTCCGGCGAATAATAACTACAATTTCAAATGCAAGTAAACGTGGGTATGGTATTATTAATGTATTTTTGCATGAATTTACTAGTTTACCTAGCGGTCTATATATAATGAATAAGTAAAAATATCTATTAAACATAAGGGATGTTAATCCTAAATTTTGAAGACACCATAGAGGGGAGTATGGTCACTAATATAATAACCATTGTACACACCGCTCATGGTTTGGAATTCAACGGCTTCAGCAGCCCCACTGGAGAAAATAAAATCGATGGTCTTGCTGTAGTCAATTTTGAACTGTCTCTTTCCAAGTACTCTTTGAGTGTCAGTAAACTTATTAGTGAGGGTTGAGTAAACCTCAGTGGTGGAATCAGAATTGAAGTCACCAGATAAAAAGATTGGGCCCAGGTTACCGAGATTATTTGAAACGTTGACGATTTCTTTAGCAGAGTTATTTCTTGCTTCTTCGCTAACGTGCGAGAAATGAGTAGTGAGGAAGTTGACAGTTTTACCAGTGCTCTTGTGACGGAAGGTTACCACGTTGACAATTCTGTTGTATTTAGCACCCCATGATTTTGAAGGCACGTTTGGAGTTTCACTTAACCAGAAAGTATTGTTTGAAGTCACAGAAAATTGATTAGTATCGTAGATAATAGGGTTGTATTCGTTGTCACTACCACCTGTATCCCTTGGAACACCACAGTAAGCCCAATTAGAACCTAAACCAGAGAGAATGTCTTCCAACTGATGTTGAATAACTTCTTGCAAGCCAATTATAGTTGGATATTCTGAGGTACGACTTTTGATGTAAGCAAGAATTCCTTGTTTTCTAGTAGCCCAATCTTTTTCGCCATCTTCAAGTTTACTTGGATCAGCATCGTTTTTAATATTGTGGTTATAAACTTGAATTTTTGTAGTATCACCAACTACTTTGGTTATAATAAATCTTTTGCTTATTCCGCTAGGAATGGTGGTAAGACGTTCATCCTTGATCAAGGAAACGGAGAGAGTACAGAGGAGAACAATTCCGAAGAATATGGTCAATGGGTACTTCAAACGATTAAGCATCTTTGATTCTGAAGCAAGCATATTGTATAGGTAGAGTTGAACGAAGGAAATTAAGAGTTGACTTTGTTTTATAGTAAAGCTTTAATAGAAAAATTAGAAGTAAAAGGGATCAACGTGGTATATGACCATGAATGCAAGAAGGTTTAAAGAACGAAAGAAGGATAATTTTCAGATGAAAGGAAAAACAATAAAACTGAGATAGTTAATCATATTTATAATTATGTCTTCGGATCATGGAAATCTGGAATAAAGAATGTTTTCCGTCAACAACAGCTTTGTCTTACTTATTACGGTCTACCTCTTTCCTAAAATTGCAGATTTCTTTGAATTAGGTAGACCTAGAGGGAGGCGCCTTCCACAGAAATGCGATGGTTATTACCTAATGTTAAAAATATGATATTAAATTAGAAAAAGAAAAGAAAACAAGTTGAAAATAAAAATATTTTGATGATGAACTTGGTAATCTCATGCGAGTTGCTGCAAGGAACTCGCCGTTAATTTCTTTCGATGCAGTTGTGAAGGGGAAATTTCACTAACACAAGGGACTAAATGGCACAATGAAACTTGTGATCTTAATGGGTAATGTCATTCCTCACATGTGCCAGAGATCAGCAGTCATAGTGGCTGCAATGGTTTTGCATGCGACAAGAACTGGGTACCTAACGATGTCCATCGTTTGTATTAAAACACGCATTCAGTCAAAGTGATGCTGTTGACTAATAGGAGGGCCACGAACTGAACTAGACTATAAAATTTTCACTAAACTAGATCAATTCCAGATGGACTAGAAAAAAATGGGTTTTACTCAATATTATCCGTTATTATTTTTTATTATTTTTTAGTTCGCGTCACAGCACCTCATCCAGGGTTCAATGACTTTAATTCCAAGAAAGTAATAGGTGATTGAGCTCTGATGCGGTGATGACTTCATACCATGACATTCTCAGCTATTACACAATGCGCCCAGCAGTTTAGCGACAGCATATGAGAGGAAACAGAACTAAACTTCAAGCGAATTACTGGTAAGGGGAATGTAAGCAACATTTAGGAGCCGGTCCGTTAATGGAGTTAATGGGTTCTTGTTTTATAATAATAGAATAGTATAAAAAATTTGTAGATCTTCTTAAATAGCTGTAGGAAGTTGCCAGAAAATTTTATTGCCCGGTCGAAGGAGTGTATTCGTGCATATTTTCTCTTGCCCAAATCTGACTTACCCATATATTTTTTTACCGAGTGGGTAAGCTTAGGAATGTCCAGTGTTTATTATCAGAGGCCTGATGAGCTCGTCAATGCCGTTCATCGCTCAAAACTAGCAGGAGATGGAGACCCTACCAACAAACTGCCAGTTCAGCGACGTAAATGGTTTGAATAATTTCTGCAAGTTCCGGATTGTTACCTGCATTTGCTGTCGTAATTCCATCGCTTCGAGTTTGTGGCACATTTGCCTCACCTCCATAACCAAGATGTCGTACGGGTTGCCACCACTGCTTGACAAAAGAGCACGTTACAGCCATATAAGATCACAGTAATGAAACAGAGTACCTACAGAGGGAGGAGGAAGCAAAATATATAAAACTACCAAGGCCATAGTGCCAGCTGCCGGTTGCATGGGGGAATTTGAGTTAGTCCTGGTAGCTAAATTTCAGTTCATTCCTTATCGCGACATTTGAACGGTTGCAATACCCTAAAACGGGAAGATGCAAAATGTCTTATCAGGCTTACTACAATATGTCTCAGATAGTTATGTCTATTGATGCAAATTTATTGAAGGTTGACGAACAATCCTCCGTCAACAAGCAATTGTGCTCCGTTCATATACGAAGACAATTCACTGGCAAGGAAAACAGCTGGACCAGCTAAATCCTCAGTTTTACCCAATCTTCCCAATGGGATTCTTCCTTCCATATAGGTTCTTTTAGCGTCGTCAGCCATGTCCTCGTCATTAAGCTGGGTTCTGATGGTTCCTGGAAGTAATGCGTTACATCTAATGCCGTAGGGACCCAAGGCACAAGCACAAGATTGGATTAACGACAAGATCCCAGCTTTGGTAGGAGTGTAATGAACCTGTCTGCCTCCACCAACCAACGCAGAGATACTACTAATGGCAATGATGCTACCACCCTTACCTTTTTCTTTCATCTGACGACCAACAGCCTGAACGATGAAGTAGCTCCCATTCAAGTTGATATCCACAGTTCTGAGGTAAGTTTCTGGATCAGTGTCCAAAAAGTCTTTGAATTCGCAGATACCAGCATTGGAAACCAACACATTGACCTCACCAAAACGTTTAACAGTTTCTTTCACGATGTTTTTGCTGGTTTCTGGTTTCGAAATGTCACCACCAACAGAATGAAAGTTTTCAGGACCAATTACTTGGGCCAACTCATCAGCAAGTGCCTGTTGTTCGGCAGTAGGCAAGTGGTTCACGCATATCTTAGCACCTTGTTGAGCCAATCCAATGGCAATCAGCTTACCGATTCCTGTCACACCACCAGTGACGATAGCCACTTTATTGTCCAATAAACCCATGAGGACGTTCTAGTAGAAAGTTTACTCTTCCCTTCTTCCATTTCTGCCGATCATGGCCGAGATTATATATTCTCCGAAATGGAAGCATCTGCCCCACATTGTTGGCCCCCACCAATTTTCCAGCGTGGCGAGCACCCGGCTAAAACACCTGCCGGCGCGACAATGCTCGACCCATGGATACGCACCGGGCCCATCAATGAGACGACCCTGAAGTATATATACTTCCGAAGAGCCAAATGCAAAATGTATTGTTTGTTAGCATCACACAAGTTTTTTTTGTTCAGAATGTCCACTAAAGTTTATACCTTATCCAACGGAGCCACCATTCCTGCCATTGGCTTGGGAACCTGGCAATCTACCGATGACGAAGTCTACAATGCTGTTTTAGCAGCCTTGGAAATCGGTTACAGACACATTGACACTGCTACCTTATACCGTAACGAAGAGGCTATCGGAAAGGCTATCAAGGACTCTGGAGTTCCTAGAGAAGAATTGTTTGTTACCACCAAACTTTGGTCTTCAAACCACAACGACCCAGAAACTGCCATCAAGACGTCGCTCGCTAAGTTGCAACTTGACTATGTTGATCTCTACTTGATCCACTGGCCTGTTGCCTTAAACCCAAACGGTAACGATCCAGACATTCCTATGAGAGAAGACGGTACCAGAGACATTGTCTACGACTGGAGTTTCACCAAAACTTGGGAATTGTTGGAACCTTTGGTTGACAAAGGATACACCAAAGCCCTTGGAGTGTCCAACTGTACTGTTTCCAAGTTGGAAGAGTTGTTCAGCAAGGACTTGAAGTACCCTCCTGTTGTCAACCAAATCGAATTGCATCCATACTTACCTCAGCACAAGCAATTGCAGTTTGCTAAGGACCACAACATGATCATCCAGGCCTACTCTCCATTGGGATCCTCCGATTCTCCATTGTTGAAGGACGAAAAGATTTTGGCCCTTGCTGAGAAGTACGGAGTATCTCCTGCTACCATTCTTATCTCATGGGCTCTCTGGAGAGGCACCATTGTGTTGCCAAAATCGGTTAACCACAAGAGAATCGAAAGCAACTTCCAAACTGTTGAGCTTGAAGATGCTGACGGTAAGCTTTTAAGCAGCCTTGCTGACTTGAGAGGTGGTCCAAAAAGATTCATCACTCAGCCATGGGAACCGGTTGTGATCTTTGACTCTTTCGACCATTAGTGTATAGAAATGTACAAGAGAGAACTACATACTGTAACCAGATAGTAATAGCCAATAGCCATATAGTAATAACCGGATCACTAATGACCCTTTCAGGCCTCTGCCAGAACACTAATAGCCCGATAGTAGTAGCTAGGTTCCTACTACCAGATCGCTAATACCCATTTAGGCTCCTTCCATCTGGTTTGCCGACCCCATGCTACCCCATGCTACCCCAGGAACATTCTCATTGTGTCGCAGGCGTGTAAGCTATATCTCTCGATGAGGCTGCGACATTTGGCAGCCGCTCGGCGGTTACATCCCCCGAGATCAATCAGGAACATTTCGCGGGGGAGCATCGGAATATCTGGCTGCACTTCCCAAACTGGAGCTGTGGAGGCCATTATGAGGACTCGGCAGGACCAACTACCCGTCTACAACGTATATAAGGAATGGAAAATGGCAGGCTAGTGAAAAATTGAGTATCCGAACACCAAACATCATCATAATGGTTTACACTGAAAGTACTAGCATAGGCAACGGGATTTATTCTCCAGTTCCATCCTTCTTCAAAGGCGAAAACTACGAATTGGACCTTGAAACCCAGGTCAAGCACGCTAAGGGTTTATACGACAACGGCATCAATGGGGTGGTAATCGCTGGTTCAATGGGAGAATCCATTCACTTGACTAGACAAGAAAGAATTGAAATCTTGAAGGCCATTCGTGGTGCTATTCCAGATAAGAACTTCAAGTGCATTTCTGGTATGCCTTACACCAACATTGCTGATACCATTTCTGAAATCGAAGAAATCAGCCAGGCTGGTGGAGACTACGCTATCTTATTGACCCCAGGTTACTACGGGCCAAACTTGACCCACCAACTGGGTATCATTGACTACTTCAAGTTGGTTGCTGACAAACTGGCCTTGCCTATCATCATCTATCACTACCCTGGGGTCAGTAACGGTACTGATCTTGTTGCTGAAACCTTCGATGAGTTGCTGAAACACCCTAAAATCGTGGGTGTCAAATTGACCCATTTCAGTATCGACAAATACATTCTCTTAACCGGGAACAAAGAGCAAAACGAAGCCAACAACTTCAAGCCATTTACTGGTTTAGGTCAAATTTTGGTGCCATCGTTGGCTGTGGGAGCTTTTGGGGCCATTGACGGTATGTCAGGAATTTTCCCTAAGACCTTGAGAAAGCTTTACCAGCTCTACAACGATAACCAACTCGAGGAAGCCAACAAATTACAATATTTGGTGACCAAGGCCAACAGAATGATCTTCGATCTTAACTTGGTCGGAGTCAAGTATACCTTGCATCTTGTACATGGATTGGGAGACAGCTCGGTGTCCGGAAGACCACCATTAACCAACAAGATCACTCCAGAAATCTACAGTAAGTATGAGGCCGACATCCAGGCATTAGCAAAGTACGAAACCTCTTTATAGAGAATAAAGAATGGACATAGAGAATGTAGTGTAGAAGATTTCGATAGAGATGAGGATAGAGATGAAGCCCAGCGTTGTTGTCGTACGATTCGACTTCTTCCTGGATCAAGCCCCACAGGTTCGGCCGAATTTGAGCATAGCAACCCATCCCATACAATCAGCTTCGACTCGAGCCGAAGTTGATCCTGAGAGCCTAACAAACACCCAGACAATAAATTATTGTCATCACCATCGCAGGATTATTGTCCCGCAGTCGCACACATAATATAAACCAACATCCCCCACCAAAAAAAGTCGTCACTCACTTCCTCACCATGAAGGTTTTCGATTCCCATATTCACATTCTGTCGCTCAAGAACCAGAGGATCTTGAAGTGGCATGGTGACCACCCGCTCAACAAGCAGTGTCGGCTTGAAGAGTACCTGGACCAGAGCCAGGACGAGAGGTTTGATATTGTAGGAATTGTTGCTATTGAGTTTGACCCTATGACCGACATGACCAGCGTGGAAGGATGTCACGGCGCCATTGAGGAATACCACTATTTTTCTCGGGTCATTAAAGGCACATTAGCCGAAGACGAGGGGTCCAATGATTACAAGGACCTCATCAAAGCGGTAATTCCGTGGGCGCCCATGCCCAAGGGACCCGAATTCTTGAGTCGCTACGTTGACAAAATGTCCCCCGCTGACCATGTAAAGGGTTTCCGCTACTTACTTCAGGATAAGGCGCCAGGAACAATGCTCGGAGTTCAGTTTATTGAGTCGTTGAAATGGCTCGAAAAGCACAATTACGTATTTGATTGGGGCATAGATTTGAGATCGGGTGGGGCTTGGCAATTTGAAGAGTCATTGCAGGTGTTTCAGCAAGTACCCAATCTCAAGTACATCATCAATCACCTAACGAAACCAACTTACCAGCCGCAGGATTTGTCCGATTGGAGCGGGTACATGGGAGAGATTTATCGACTCACACCTAATTCCTACATGAAACTCTCCGGAGGTTTCAGCGAGCTACCCAATGACGTGCTAGAAGACACCGACAAATGTGCCGAACTAATATTTCCCTGGTTTGAGGTCTGTTTCCACCTCTGGGGAGCAGACAGAATGATCTGGGCCAGTAATTGGCCGGTATGCGCCATGTTCCGGGGTCCCTCCTTGGTGTCACACTGGTATACAATAACCGAGAAACTATTCGATAAAATTAACCTTTCGGTAGAAGACCGAAAAAAGATATACTTCACCAACTGCTTCTCAGCTTACAATATACGATAAACAAAAATGTAATATAAAAGATAAGAAAGCCTCTCAATTCCCCCACACCCCACCATATGCACCTCCCCACCACCCGGCCTAGTTTTGTTTGTCTATAGAAGGGTGTCCATCTCGGGGTTTCCTAAATCAGTGGAGACTCCGATTACTGCAAAAAAATTAGCCCGAAAAGTTCCCCACAAATAAATCCAAATAGGCATGCATGCGCACAGTTGCAGGGTGTGATTGCCCCATCCAGCAGGGGAAAGATCTGGCACTCAAAACGGCTGACAATCGGACCCACTCCGCCCGAAACCTAGATTAATAGCCCGAGTATATTCAGGGAACGGCTGGACCATAGAAGACAAAAAAAGCCAGGAAACCAAAAGAAAAATTGTAGGAACAGGTAAGAGAGTCCATGTAGAGTGAGTAGGGTGGTATGTGATGAATTAGGAAAGCCAACTCCACTTGTTACCAGTTCCTTCTGCCCTAGGTGCCTTCGGCGGAGTGGCGTGCGGTGGTACGGTTGATTAATCGTCCGAATGGTGGTGGTAAAAAAGCTGGGGAAAAGCGTAACAAAACAAACAATCATCCCAGCTGCAAGAAAAATGCTTCGAACAAAGCCGGGGGTATAACCCCAATGCACCACGGACAATGTAAATCCAAATCGGACGCCTATTAAGGTTAGTGGAACAATGTGCTAGAAAATATTAATTGTTTGTCAGGAATGAAGAAAAAAAATACGAAAAGATGGGGAAATGGGTATTCGATCACTTAATGAGCCAGATAAAAAAAAATAGACACGTAGAACTGGGGTAAGGCTGACTAAAAAGGTTAGAATGACAAGCAGTTAATGCAAAAGTAAAAAAAAAAAAGAAATAGCCAATAGTCCCATTAATAGGATCCAGAAAGACTTATAAATATGATGATAACCCTAGAGAAAATGAAAGATATTTCTACAATTAAAGATTATTCTTTTGTATATTCTAATATGGAAAGAGCAGATACTAACTCCAACTCTAACTCTTCGAAAGGATTGAACGAGCTTGACATGTTGAAAGATAGCGTAAGTCATATCGAAGAAGTTGATACTAACTCGTACCAAAACCGTGAAATCGGTGACGAATTGGCTACTGAAAAGGTTGATAACCAAATTCTTGGTTACATCGAAGAAGAAGCTGTTGAAATTGATGATGAAACCAACAGAAGATTAAGAAACTTGATTCATAGAAGAATCTTGCCTTGTATGATTGGTACCTATTTCTTGCAAGCTTTAGATAAAGGTACTTTATCTTTTGCTTCTATTATGGGTATTAGAGAAGATGCTGGTTTGGTTGGTCAACAATATTCTTGGTTGACTACCTGTACTTATATTGCTGTTTTAGTTTTTGAATTACCAACTAACATTATTATTCAAAAAATTCCTGTTGTTAAATATTTGTGTGTTAATATCGTTTTATGGGGTGTCGTCTTAGGATGTCACGCTTTAGGTAAGAGTTTCCCTATTTTGGTTGTCGTTAGAACCTTGTTAGGGGCGTTTGAATGTTGCTGTCAACCTGCTTTTATCTTGATGTCTTCTATGTGGTATAAGCGTGAAGAACAAGCATTGATTGTTGCTTTATGGTATATGATGAATGGTGGTCAACAAATCGTTGGTGGTTTGTTAGCTTACTGTTTCACGTTAATTGAAGATGCTGCTTTAAGAAACTGGGAAATCTTATTCTTAACTTACGGTTGTATTACTGTTGTATGGGGTATTTTCCTTTTCTTCTACACTCCAGATTCTCCAATGTCTGCCAAATGTTTCTCTGAAGAAGACAAGAAATTAATGATTGAAAGAGTTCGTTCCAATCAAACTGGTCTTCAAAACAGAAAATTCAAGAAAGAACACCTCTACGAAGCCTTAAAGGATCCTCAAGCTTACTGTTTCTTCTTCATCCAATTCTTGACTTCTTTACCAACTTCTGGTTTGGGTGCTTTTGCTAACATTATTATTTCTTCCTTCGGTTTCACTGTTTTACAAACTCAATTATTAGCTATGGTCTTAGGTGCTTACTTGATTATTTTACTTTTATCTTCTGCTTGGTTATCCAAGAGATTCAGTCAAAATATTTTCTTCATGATTGGTTATGTTATTCCTTCTATTGTTGGTACAGTTGTTTTAATGACTTTAACCTATAAGCAATACGCTCCTGGTACTCATCAATACAAACTTAGAACCGGGGTTTTATTATTCTGTTACTACTTAACTTTATCCTTCTGGGGTGTGGCTAACTTGGGTCTTTCCTTACTTTCTAGAAATGTTGCTGGTCAATCTAAAAAGTCTGTTGTTACTACCCTTAACTTCGTCGGTTGGGCCACTGGTAACATTGTTGGTCCTCAAGTTTTCCTTGCTAAGGAAGCTCCAAGATACTTAACTGCATTTGGTGTTCATATGGGTTGTTACGCTGCCTTGATCTGCTTGTTAATCTTCATGAGATTATGGTACATGAGACAAAACCATAAGAAAGACCAGATGGTCAGAGATGGTTTGGTCAAGACTGATGATCACTTAAAGCATGCTTTTGATGATTTGACTGATATTGAAAACGTGAACTTCAGATACGTTTACTAAGTATTATTTGTTAGGTAATTAATGTGTATTTCAAAAAACTAATTGTTTAACCTGAAGTGTAGTACTAGAAGAGTTGAATTGTAAGGTGGTTAGGTTTGAGTGAGAAATAATATAATTGTTCAACCCTTCTCTATTACCCTAAACTTTCAAATGTTGAAGGTTTAAGTGCTTAAGATTGGAAATAGTATGTAGGCTTTGAAAACAAGGTTTGGGCTTTGAAATGGTTAGGTTTAAAGGGAATTTGGACTTTCTATGTAGTTTTCTGCTTTCATTTTTATATATAAGGACACCCCAGAGGTAATTAGGAATGCAATAATTTATATAGACCAAATAACTTAAAGCAAGGCAAACAGTTGTTAAATAGTGCTTTAATTCGTTTTATGCTCTTGTAGTACATTTTCTATTAATATTGGGCAAAAGCGTGTATGCCCTGGAAGTGGATATAGTAATAAATGACCACCATCGATCACCCAACTTGAAATTGCTAATAATATTAGAGCTTACATAAGTAGTATGCCCAAAATTTCTAATGCAACATCACATATTGCTGTTAATGTAACATTACATTTCGTATTCCAGACTCTGAAGTTGTGTTGAAATAATTATGCTGAACTCCATTTTGCAACTATGTAACTATACAACTCTCTTTCTATTCTTTTATCACCCTAATAATTTTCCTGTTAAAAAGAAAAGCCAGTAAGATTCATAAACTGAATATCCTGATTGTACTATGATCTACTTTAAAGTCATATCCATATAATTTATATTTAAAAAGCTTCCAACGTTACCGTCAAAAGTCATTTACTCACTTTAATCTAATTATACGTCTTCTCTTATAGATACATAAAAAAAGACCACCGACGTATTCCCTTTTCTATCCTCTACAGTCTGGATGTCATTGATATTTCATACTGTCTATAAATATAATTTTGAGAGCTCAACAAGAGCCATGATGGCCATAGCTTGGCCGTATGGCATAGAAGTAAGAGGAATATCCTTGTAGAATTGCAAAGTATCACCCATCCCAGTACCAAAAGAGGTGTTCAACAATTCACCCTTATCGTCTATTTGACCAATGAATCCTTTAATGGCTTTAATAGCAGCTGGTTGGTATTCTGGCAGCAAGTATCTCTTTCTGATAGCCTTCAAGATCCCGTAAGCAATACCAGCAGTGGCAGATGATTCAAGATAAGAGGTTGGATCGTCCAATAAGGTGTGGAACAATCCAGATTCATCTTGGTATTTAACTAATGCACTAACTTGACGATCAAGAGTTTCAATCAAAAACTCTCTCAAGAAGTCACCCTGGGGTAAGTCCAACAACTCAATGAACTCAGGAATGACGATGGTGATCCAGGAATTACCTCTGGCCCAAAAAGCATTGGCGAAGTTGTGGTCTCCGTCAAAAGTGTACCCATGATACCACAAACCAGTTTTGGCATCAGCAAGGTACTTAATATGGAGCAACATTTGCTTCTTTGCTTCTTCAATGTAATGAGGTCTGTTGAACAACAACCCAATCTTGGCTAATGGAACAACCGTCATCATCAAGGTATCATCCCACATCTGTTGATAGTTGTCTGTTAAGTAGGTAGAATGCTGGAAACCTCCACATTTGGTCTTAGCCAAATCGTACATGGCCCATTCACTCCAGGAGTCTAAGTAGGGCTTGTATCTTTCGTCACCGTGCTTTTCATACAAATGAGCCAAACATAAGAATACTGCCATAGTGTTAATGTTCTTGGAAGTGGTTCCATCAGGACCAAAGATTTGGGCTTCGTACCAATCTTTCATGTGCTGCAATACTTGCTGGTTACCAGTAAGTTCGTAGTAATGCCACATACCATAGAGACCAATACCGTGGGTCCATTCCCATCCGGTGATCCAGCCCTTGGTGTCGATGATTCTTCCGTCAGGAATTGTCATCAAGAATTTTCCGGTTTCATCTTTGATGTTGACCAAGTTGTTGATCAAACGATTGATCAATTCATCAACGTCTTTAGCTTTGATGTCAAATACTTGTGATGGCATGATAATAAATAATTTTAAAGGTCTGGTGTCGTGGAAAAAAAAACGTCTTACTCTGCCCTGTCGACATTATATATCAAGTCATCTCATCTCATTCGTCGGATAATCAACTACCGATCACGGGCTATTGATGTTGGTCGGAGTGACGGGGCAAAAATCCTAATTTCTGGGGGACAGTAGCTTTATTTTTTCTGTCGGGGCCTACCCCACATTACTGCGAATTGGAGATTTGTGTCACCAACTAATGCATGCCGGCGGGACAAAAGATCTTCCCTGCGGGCACGATTGCCAATAGTGCTCCGCGATATTTTTAGCCTCGTCGTATCATCAACGTCCCGAGACATTCACGGACCTGGTCCCCAGAGTTCCAGAATGACTATAAAGAGAAACCCAACACTTTTACGAACATGTTCGCCATTTGCTCCTATCAACATCAACCATGTCTTTACCACAACCAGGGGTCTATACTCCAGTCCCAACTTTCTTCAAATCAGACTTGAGAACCATCGACTTGGACACCCAAGTCACCCATGCTAAGTTCTTGCAAGACAATGGTATCAGAGGTATTACTTTGCTTGGATCCACTGGTGAAAATGCCCACTTGACCAGAGCTGAAAGAGCCAGCATTGTTAAGGCTGTTCACGATAATGTTGCTGGTTTCCCTATTTTGGCTGGGGTGGCCCAGAACTGCTTACAGGATGCTATTGAAGAAATTGAATCTGTGACCAAAGCCGGTGCTAACTTTGCTTTGGTGTTGCCTTCTAGTTATTTTGGTGCCTCCATCACCCAAGAAGCTTTGGTAGAATGGTATACTGAAGTTGCTGACAAATCTCCAATTCCAGTGTTAATCTACGTTTATCCTGGAGTAACCAACGGAGTTAACGTGGCCCCAAGCACCATCAAAACCTTATCTAAGCATAAGAACATTGTGGGGATCAAATTCTCGCACGGAGACGTCACCAGCTACAGTGAAGTGTCTTTAGATCCTGAAGTCACTGATTTCGTGTGCTTAACTGGACTTGGTCATTTATTGTTACCAGCTCTTTCTGTTGGTTTCAAAGGTACTGTTGATGCCATTAGTGGTGCCTTCCCTAAGATCTACACTCGTTTGATGACTGCTTACGAAGAGGGTAACTACAAAGAAGCCCAAGCTTTGCAATTGGCTATCATTAGAGGTGAAAAGGTTGTGAGCGAATACGGTGTCATTGGTATCAAGAGAATCATCGTTCAAGCCACTGGTCTTGGAGAAACTTACTTGGGTCGTCTGCCACTTAACAAGGACACTACCGCTGGATGGGAGAAATTGGATTTGTTCATCGAAGAAATCAAAGCCGCAGAAGCCTCTATTACTCTCTAGACTAAGATGAAGTATAGATGATATATAAGTTTAAAAAGTTTTAAATGAAATATGAATACATTATTATTTCTGTAGACTATTCACGATTTATGCTCCTTATATTAGTGAAGTAATCAGAGCAGCTATATACCATATGAGGAGCAATAGTATATAAGCAACTACAAGCATTTTTCACTCCTGGATATCTCTGGCTCCTCTCCACCCTTATATCTCTACAATGGTCTAACAATAAATATGTATTTGCTTTTGGCCAACTTTCTATTCTGTCTTTTGAAGTTTTGCTGCAAAATCTGCAGTCATGCTATTTACTCTTCTCTGAATTTTGGGAGGTACAATGGTTCATAGATAAGGTTGCTCTGGCTGGTGAATACCGTAGGATACTGGTGAATATGATCTGGCGACAACTGGGAAATATTCTTGACTCCCAATAATTGCATGTCTCTTCTGATTTCATCCTTAAGTAACCGGCAAGCTTTGACAACCCCATTCTCTCCGTAAGCAGCGTTGGCATATAAGAATGATCTTCCCAAACCAACACCTTTTGCTCCAAGACAAAGGGCCTTGAGAACATCACTACCTCTTCTTATTCCTCCATCAATATAAACCTCAATTTTATCGTCCAAGTTTTTGGCCCTTAAAATAGGCATGAGTTCCGCCAAAACGTCGATTGGTGGACGGGAGTAGTCTAATTGACGTCCTCCATGATTCGATAACACCACAGCATCTGCGTTGTGTTCAATAGCCAACAAAGCATCTTCCACACACTGAATTCCTTTGACCACCACAGGAATGGAGCAATTTTGTTTGAAGATATTAATGTCATCCCACTTTAATCCAATTTTCTTGTAGGACAAGATGAAATCATCATCCTTTCGAAGACTAACGTCAATAGCTTCGATATCCTCGATATTGTCTGCCATTTTGAATCTTAAATCCTTCTCACGTCTTCCGAATTGGGTGGTGTCGACGGTGACAAAAATGGCTTTAATATCCTTTTCTTGACAGTGTTTGATGGTTGAAATACTCTCCTGACGATCAGGTTTGACATACAATTGGAACCATTTAGCTCCTTCTGTCTCGTCAATGATTTCGTCCAAAGGATACGAGGCAGCACTGGAGATCATCTGGATGATATTCTCCTGGAAAAGACCCCGGGCTATCGACAACTCCCCGTCAGGATGCCCTAACATTGCAGAAGCAGCAGCTGAACAGTAGAATGGAGCATCAGTAGCCGTTCCTAACATGGTGGTGGAAATGTCAGTATCTTCGACATCCACAAGCACCCTCGGCTTGAAGAAGTAGCGAGAGAAACCAGCGTTGTTTTCTCTCATTGTAACCTCATCGTCACTTCCTCCTGAATAGTAGGCCCAGGCGTGGATAGGAATTACATTTTTGGCAACGTATTCAAACTCGCTCAAGTTTAAGATGGTCATCAACGGAGGCCTACGTTTTCTCATCTCCTCACAACGTCTTTCTTCGGCTTCCATCGGATCTTCTTCATCGTCCAAATCTCCATCCAATTCTCCAATGTATGCTTCCTCGGGCAACATTTCTATCGCTTCTTTAGGGTGGATCTTGTTGAATAAGAAGGTGGCATCTTTTCCGGCATACTTAAGGATAATGGCTGCTCCTCCCGGATGCATGCTAACGAACTCAGTTAAATCATAGACTTTTCTTCCTATCAACACCCAGATTCCGTTATCGACACTGTTATGGGACGAGAGCTCGTCAGGAGTCACGAGCCTCTCCGAGAGGATTTTTGGGGTCGAATTGATCTGGTAGGCAATTGCTGCAAAACCGACAGACACCACTACCAGCCATGGGAGAGAGGTTCCAGGACGAGATCTGGACCCTGACCTGGTTTCCAACCCTCTGAGGCCAATTCTGGGGATCTTGGTAGATCGTAACACTCTCGAGAAGGACCTAAACATGTTTGGATGGAATAGGCAAAGCGATGCCGGGGGAAATTGTTCACTGATATAGGAGGGTATTGTGTAACGATTCGTCGGAAAAAGCTCTGCCCGACTGCCGAGACGGCCGGACAGACACCAAATCCGGAGGACCATCGCCGGAACAATTGCAACCGGGGTGGGGGTGGGGTAGCCCAAAAAAAAATGCGGCCAAAAAAGTCGCGCCCCGAGCCCGCGAAACGGCTGAGATCTGACTCAGATCTTTTTTTGAAGATCTCGGTTTTTTCTCCACCCCCCACACATTCTTTTTTTTTTTCGGGTGATTAGACTCAGACAAATCATTAAACCGTAGGCCAATAACCAGAAAAACAACGTGATAACGAAAGGGGGTTATTTCTTCTTTATCATGAATGTTACGATTGACAATAGCAATGGCGGTGGTCGGATAAGCAAGCACCCGCAGTCGACCAGTAAGATTTCCAAATCTTGTGACCATTGTAAATTCAAAAAAATTAAGTGTGATCAGAACAAGCCAATCTGTCAGAATTGTAATAAATTTGGGGAGGAATGTGTTTACAGTGTTATGAAAAAACCAGGACTTAAAACTGGCTACGGACAACAGATTTTAGACCAAATTAACGAACTTACCAAAGAAATCGAGTTCAGCAAGAAGAACCACGAAGTCGAAACTGCTACTCTTAAAGACCTGTTAAAAATGATGGAAGACAAATTAGAAAGCTTTGAAAGAAGATACAGCCACCTGGACCAACAACAGCAACAACAGCAACAGTTGGTACAACAACAGCAGCAACAGAGTCTCCCTTCTCAGCAAAAACCTCAGAATATACCCATTCATATGCCTTTAACAGGCACTATCATTACTTCCAGAGACGATGAGCCTCCAATTTTTACTAACGATGCTCCCATAACTACAGGGATTCCTCCTCTAGACAAGACGTTGTCGTTGGTAGACATTTACTTCAAATTTGTCAACCCCATCTTCCCTATTCTTCACCCTATCGTAGACCGGCCTCTTGTGCTTAAAAACATCAGCCTGTCCAACCTTCTTTTGTTGGGAGTGATCGTGTCGCTGTTGAAATATGGTTCTTCCATGTTTTCGCCCGAGGAGGTCGAAAATTATTTCCAGAACATCAAGCAAATGATCATTTCTTCATGCTATCTGGTGAAAAGTACCAAAGAATTAAAGGTGATCACCCTTTTGGCCATCTCATTGTATAGCCGGGCCAACAACTACGAGGCCTGGAGTATGATTTCGTTGGCAGTAGGAGGATGTCTCCATCTTGGGCTCGTGAAAGACCCTCTAGCGACGTCTGAAGACTTGGACATCACTGACGAAGAGATGGCCCCCGAAGATGTCATTACTACTGGGGACTGGGAGATCTGGGTAGAAAAAGAATCGCTCCGTAACTTACTTTGGGAGATTTATAAGCTTGACAAGTTGTCCAGTATGGGTAGTCATGTAACATCAAAACTTCCAGTTGGTGAAATTACCTGTTTGTTCCCATTAAGATCCGACTTCTGGGCCTTGAAGCACATCTTCAACAAGGATATGATTGAAAGGGGCCAAACAAAGTCGTTGGACCATTATATCACCAATTCTAACACCAGTAGTAACCAGAACCTCCATCTCATCAACCCTCAGATTCATGATGACCTCTACGGCAGCAACTCCTACATTATTCAGGTGTTGAACCTCATGGGCAAGTGTCTGAGCTTCCGCCGAAGCCCACTAGACATTCAGGACATGAGGGGCCTTTTATCGTGGCAACTAAGCTGCTACGAGTTTGAAAGTAAGATCCAACAATGGAAAAAAGGGTTGCCTATTGCTGTAAATAAGTTTTTGGACAGCTCCAGTTTCATTTCTATCAAGCCCACCACCGAGTACGTGATTCTCCATGCTTTATACCACACATTGGTGATCAGACTTCACTCACCGTCTGCGTTCTCTCACTCTCAAGAGAAGTACCCGATTCCAGCACAGACCTCGAAGTCCCACTGCTTGAACTCGGCCTATTTGATCTTGAAGATGTCAGAATCGTGCTCCTTCTTTTTCCAAGCTGATGGGGAGTGTGTGCACGAGTTATTTGGGCCCTACTATGCGTTTGCTATATGGGTCAGTGGCCGGGTGCTATTGGTTAACTCGATTCATACCAATAGCCAGTTGGATGGAGAATTTGACTATGCTGTATCGTTGTTACGAAAAATAGGTACGAAGTGGGAGTGTGCTACCAAGTATGCCGACATTCTTGAGTTTGTCAAGGACGATTCAATGCAAATGGACTCCACTTCTGACAGAACGGGAACGGGAGACAACAGAAGTCCTACTGGCTCGTGTAGTGATGATGCTAGGCTTATTACCAACTTAAAGCTCAACGCTAGTTCGTTGGACTCGTTGTTGTCGAAGAAAGTGTCCCGATTCAAGGCATCGAAGGGAATCGACGATGGGTTGTCGGTGTTTGACTGGTTCAAGCTCCCAATCCACGATACGTTCATGCCATGAGTATATAAAAGTAGATAGGAATGAAGGATGACTAAAGAGTAGTAGTACAGTAGTAGGAGGAGGGTAAGGAGAAGAACTAGTACGAGCCATGGTATGGCAGAATGTATGGCCGCAAACTACAACAGCAAAATAACTGGCTTAAATTAGTAGCCTGGCAGAGAGATAGAGAAATTGATAAGAAGACTTGCATACCTTATTGAATTTCGGAAGAATAGCAAAATACAAATGCCCAGGGAATTGTATGGGGTAATAAAGGAAGAGCCCATTGTTATAGAGCGGAGTTTGCAGAACTGTGACAACCACAGGCAGATCTCCCAAGCGGTAGTCATTAGCATTTCGGTATTAGTTCCAGATTGAGCTACCATATGGAACTGCTGATTTTGAAGGAATACTGCTTACTGACTTTCTATTCAACTGCCGTTTTGGTTATACTCACTATTTTGCACAGATTATTAGTTCCCAGACTATAGATCACAGACTATAGGCTATAGGCTACCGCCTCTCAGATCAGTCGCAGACTACATTCCTTCTAGTTCTTCAAAACATTTATTCAATATATATGCAGCTATAGTACCACCAGCAGTGCTAATACCAGCTGTTGAGCAGCTACTTGGAGTTACCGTTCAAGATCTTCTTTTCCTGGTCCAGGTATAAAATTCTCTCTGGGCTAGGGTTGAACAAGGAGTCCCCTTCGATCAACTGGATCTTAGGGTTAATGGTCAATCCAAAACCGGGCTTGTCCAAAATAGTGGTGTCGAGGTAACCCTTGGTAGGAACCGGTTCGTCAATGAAAAGATTACCAAACACAGGCAACACACTCTTGGAGTCAGGCGAGTTGGCAAGGTACTCGTGGAATGGAGTGTTTGGCTGCGAAATAACAAAATGGTACGAATAAGGACCCGAAGCGTGGGGCACGACCGGAATGTCGTAGGCGGCGGCGTGGTGAGCGATTCTGAGAATTTCGGTCATTCCCCCGACCCACATAATGTCGGGCTGGACAATGTCGAGGTTGCGGCCCTCGATCAATTTCCGGAATCCGTACCGGGTGTACTCGTGTTCCCCGGTAGTCCACTTCATTCTTGGATGGGCCCGTTTTAACAAAGCGTATCCCTCGGTGTCGTCAGGGTGGAGGGTTTCCTCAAACCAGTTGATGTTCAAGTGCTCGGTAGCATCGGCCAACTGAATGGCGTACTGGACGTTAAGCGACATGTAACAGTCCACCATCAATGGGAAATCTGGACCCACGGCCTCACGGTGCTTGGACAAGAACTCGACGTTTTTTCTCAACCCCTCGAATCCTTCGTCCGGTCCGTAGGGAAGGGCAACTTTTCCCCCCCAGAAACCCATGCCCTTGGCCGCAACTGGGTCGCACCCGGTACAGTAGAAGTCCAATCTGTCACGGGTGGCCCCACCAATTAATTTGTAGACGGGCTCATTTCTGATTTTTCCTAACAAATCCCAGAGCGCCAAATCAATAACACTGATAACAGCAATGGGCAAACCTTTTCTACCGTAGTACATGGAGGCTCTGAACAATTTATCCCAGATAATGTTCAAGTTTCTTGGGTCTTCACCCTTCAAGAATCTCCAGAAGTGCTCCTTGGCCAACCAGCAACCTGGAGGACCACCGAATCCGGTAGCAAAACCCTTGGTACCATCACTGGCAATGATTTCAATACAGAAGGATCCCAAAACGTTGATCCCCCAACTGGTTCTGTTCTTTCTGTAGTCAGGGAACTTGGTCATGGGGGTGGAGATCTTACTGTCGATGAGCCAATGGCCGGTATCGACGTCGTGGTAATCACCACCACTTCCTTTTTCCTTGACGATGTAGGTCTTGATGTCAACGATGGTTGGGAAATCTTTTACACTCATGTTAACTGTATTCTATATGGGAATGGAAAAGAAGAAGCATCCAATCGAAATCCGGCAGATTCCACTATATATATGCCATTGGGGAAATTCGCTACTCCCACGACGGCTCATCTACGTCCAGTCGCTGCATCTTCTCTCCAGAGGCCCCGTTCAAGCGGATTAAGATTGTCTGGCATCACTTCCTATTTTGCGTCAATCTGGGGTTATGTTCGTCCCCCTCCTGCCGCAAAATCGTTTTTTTTCCCCCAGATTTGCGCATCTCGGGACAAATAAAACCCGAAATCTGGCAAACTTGTGATCATCTGAGAGTGGGCATACGGGTATGGTCATTGCACAAATACCAGGGTCAGAGGTGGGACACGAAACGAGTTTGTGGTACCAGAAAGCAGGAGAGAAGAGCACAAACAAGATAGGTGCTTATAGTACAAGAGATGGGCTCTCGGCGAAATGCTCCCAAATCCGAGATCTCTCTGATCTCATCCATAAGCTCCCTGTCTGGTATTATATGATACTGTCTGAGATTACATGAATAATGGTTTGAGATGTGTACTGATCACTAAGTTCTATTTACTACAAGTGTGCTTCTAATCAGAAGTATCGAAGACAACAACTGGGTCCCATGGTGGAGACACAAATCTTTGTGGACCTCCTCTGGCTTCAGCAAGGCCGTTCAACACCTCACCATCAGCATCTTCAAGATCGACAGTGACGAAGTTACTGGCAATTCTTGATGGAGTCACAGACTTTGGCAACACCACGGTTCCTCTCCAGAGAGCCCATGAAATGAGAATGGTGGCTGGAGCAACTCCGTATTTTTCAGCAATGGCCACGATCTTTTCATCCTTTAGTATAGGAGAGTTGGAG
This sequence comes from Isabelozyma gotoi, assembly GCA_003708205.2. Classification (NCBI taxonomy): domain Eukaryota; kingdom Fungi; phylum Ascomycota; class Pichiomycetes; order Serinales; family Metschnikowiaceae; genus Isabelozyma; species Isabelozyma gotoi. The sequence goes on along the minus strand of PPNP02000009.1, from coordinate 190,986 downwards.
GATCCCAATGGAGAGTAAGCTTCAAGAAGAATGCCATGCTTTTTGGTGAATTCCAACAACTTGTGTTGAGGCAAGTATGGGTGCAATTCAACCTGGTTAACCACAGGCTTGACCTTCAAGTCTTTCTTGAGCAATTCTTCCAATTTGGAAACAGTGCAGTTAGAAAGTCCAAGAGCTTTGGTGTAGCCTTTAGCAACCAATGGTTCCAATAAGTCCCAGGTTTTGGTGAAACTCCAATCGTAAAGAATGTCTCTCTTACCGTCTGGTCTGATAGGAATGTATGGGTGACTACCTTTTGGGTTCATAGCAATTGGCCAGTGGATCAAGTAGAGATCAACGTAGTCAAGTTGCAACTTAGCAAGCGAAGTTTTGATGGCAGTTTCGGGATCGTGGTGGCTGGTGGACCAGATCTTGGTGGTAACAAACAATTCTTCTCTAGGAACTCCTGAGTCCTTGATAGCACGACCAATTGGTTCTTCGTTACCGTACATAGCAGCAGTATCGATATGTCTGTAGCCAACCTTTAAAGCAGCCAAAACAGCATTATAAACTTCATCAGCAGTGGATTGCCAGGTACCTAATCCGATAGCAGGAATAGCAGCACCGTTGGATAATTTGTAGATTTTAGAAGCCATTGTGTTAATTGATGATATGAATGAAGAAAAAGAGGAACCCAGTGAAAAAAATTGACATCATCAGCTATAAATACTGGCTCTTTTTGTAGCATAATGCCGGGCCCTTAAACAATCCGGCAGGTGTTTACGCCGGGCCATCTAATTATTTTTGTGCTCTGAAATGTGGAGGTGGGGAGACATTTTTTGTGGGGGATCGCTAATCTCTCGGAAGAACTCCAAATCTCCGGTTCATAAACCACCGAACACGGGCAGATGTTACCAACGGGATCACGTGTGGGAAGCCAGAATATCGGCTGGGCATGGGCTTACGGATATGGGGAAGAACAGTTAGAGGAAGAAAGGGAAATTAATGCGAATAGTATAATGTGCAGAGCTCATTTCGGAGCAAGCGAAGACACTTAGTGATAATTAGGTATTACGGAGGAATATTAGGAAGCTGATGCTGCAAAAATGGTGTTGGTATTTCTACAAGTTGTAAATTCTCTTTCTAATTGCAAAATGGCCAAAAGACCCAATTTTTTGTACAAAGTCTAAATTCTACGATTTGCAGCCATGTCAATGCGATACTCATTTATTGTTACAGTCTATAATATATAATACAACTTTGGTCCATCATGCTTTGACCATTTTAATACCAGCGTAAAAGTATCTGGCAATACAAGCACCAATTGTTCCGAAAAGGGAGCATATGACTACAAATATCACTAGGTGATCGTAGTTCAGAATTGATCCCTTGCCAATGATAGCACCACCAATGACGATTCCAAACAAATCTCCACAACTCAACACCAAAAATGCAGTTCCACTTCGTTTACCAAAGTCTTTGGTTTTGCTAATGACTCCTATACATGTTGGAGTCAATGAAAGCAATGAGCCGGATGCAAATCCATACATCCCAGCAAATATGAACAACCCGACAATACTATGACCAATGGGATGGGGGAGCCAGATAACCACGAATGTTAACGTGCTCAAAGAACACGATCCACACAAGGTATTGAAAGCTCCGAAATTATCTGCTAGGTAACCCGGTACCAATCTTCCGGGGATAGAAAATGCATTGAAAACTGTTAGCAACAAGTATGATTTAGAAGCAGGAAACCCACATTCCACAGCGTACGATGGGAGATATGTTAATGTAACCAAAAAGGCAAATCCATTGCCTAGCATTGTCAATACTAGCATAGTATAGGTTTTGTCTTTGAAACAAGTCAAATCAATTGACTTGACAATATCCAGAATAACGGATTTAAGCGAAGCATTGGCATCGATTTCGTTGAAGACGTGTTTTCTGTCTTTCACCATTACCAATCCTATACTCAAGAACGACAAACTAAGAAATCCCATTATTCTGATTGTCCATCCATAACCAATCTTAGGATATAGATTGAGGAAAATTAATGGATAGCAAAGACCACCAACTGCACCACCAATATATGCCAAGCCAACTGTCTGGCCTCTTTTTTTGTAGAAATAGTGGCTAACAACTCCTACAAATGGTCCAAAAGTAAAAGCAGTTCCTAACCCCATGGCTATACCGTAGCTAAGGAAGAATTGGTAGAATTGGGTGGAAACAGACATACACATGATTCCAAGGGTAGTAAGAACAGTACCAATTGCAATAGGAATTCTGGCTCCCACTCGATCGAAAATAGGGCCCAGAATCACGGTTCCTCCAAATCCTAAGAAGTTGGACACGGCAAAAATCCATGCAATGGTGGAGGTTGGTGTTTGATCAAGGATATGTTCCTTTACGTAATTTTCCATCACTCCGGCCGAGTTAACAAATGCCAATACACCTATCAATCCAAAAAAGGATCCCACAACCACCATATATGCCTGAAATCCCCCTTCAGGAAAGAGGTCTGGGTCATCCAAATGCTCTTTTTCAGACTCCAACAGGTCACAGTTGGCAATAGTACTCATTGGTTGAGCTTCATAGGTCACATCCGGGTTTTTATCTTTGTCTTCCTGTAGTTGCACATTGTTGCAAGATGCCATAGGTAGTTCTTCCACGATTGACTTCATAGCAGCTACAACTTCCTGACTGCTCTACCAACAGAGAGCGACTTTCAACAGTATATATACCTAAAAAAAAGCCAATTAAACGAATTAAACGACGGGTTATTACAGAAAGAAGGAGTTGCTAGTAAAAGTGTAGTAGTGAAAAAAAAAAGGCAGAAGCGTCTATAAATTCCGAGCAAAAAAATATGCAGCCGTTCGGATTACCCGATTGGGATGGCGGCATTTCCATCCATTTTTGCAATAATCGAAAGCCAACAGGTAAGCTGACAAATGCTAGAGGGAAGACCTGTAAGGAGGCAAGGGCTTAGTAGACAATAGTAGTTATGAGATAGTCGTTAAAAATTCAGGGCGTAACGGCAAGGTAGCATGTGCGCTTGCCGTGTACGAACCCGATCGTATAGATACTGGAACGAAGCATGATCTAGCAAACCTTAAAAAGAGACGTATACGACCAGGTTAAATTAGTTGGGTTGCTTTGGGAAGTGGTGATGTAAGTCGTTGATGTCTTGTGTTTGTTACATAATGAGTCATGGTGGCAAGAATGGCCAAAAAACATCATCGGAAGCCCCCACGGAGTACATTTTAGAGTTTAAGTTACCGGTTTCCACAATAAAGAAACGGAATCGGACCGGGATTTGGATAGTTACATAAAAGAGAAAGGTTTTTTGTAATTCAGAGGCATATGTTCATGACTACTTGGGCACTGTTACTATACGAGCTGGAAAGCAATCTAAAAGTTGGGGCTGTCACATTGACTTCATGGTAAGGTAATGGATTCACGACTTTTCCTCTAATTGAAGTTAACACATGAAAGTCCTTTGCGGTACTTGACCAAAGATTATGTCAGCAATATGGGCCAAAGCTCCTATCCATGCACTATTACTCATCTTATAGGCTTTTCACTATAGCTTCTCATCACCAACTTCATCGGATCAAACAAGATAAACCTTAACAGTCAAACGTTTACTTTGTATCGTTTCTACATCTTCTTTATTGTAAAAGCCATTTATTCCCATATTAAACTATAAAGTGTACTAAGCCACAGTAAAGCATATTTTTAGTACGGCTGACTTGCAGCCCTGGTGCTGCAACATGCTGTCAATGTCATACAATCTTAAGAGCCCAGCCAGCATACAAGTAACGACTTAAGACGGAGAAAAAGCTACCCATAAGCGATACACATGATATGAAGATAACAAGGTTATCAAAACCCTTCACCGTTCTGTCATTACCAATGATGGCACCTCCAATGGGGATACCAACCAAATTGACCACACTCATAGAAAATGCCATTGTACCATAACGAGAAGCAAACTCACTTGTCTTGGAAATTTGGCCCATTACCGCAGGACCACTAGGAAGGTTACTTCCCGAAGCCATACCATAAATAATGCAAAATGTGTACAATCCACCGATTTTATGACCAATTGGTGGGGGTAACCAAAGAATAAAAAATGCCAATGTTGAGAGAACATTAATCACGCATAAAGTATTGAATCTTCCATACCTATCAGCAATGAATCCTCCAGTTAATCTTCCTACGATGGAAACAGCATTCATTACCATAATTAAAATGTAAGCACTTTGAGACGAATAGCCGTTAGCCACAGCATAGGAAATGATATAAGTTAAAGTAATGACAAACGGGAAACTTGATCCCATGATTGCCAAAACTACAGTGCAAAATACCTTCTCTTTAAATGCCTTGACTTGGATTAATCCTAAGGTTTTATTGTAGAAATTTTTCCAGGCAGGCCCACTGGTGTCAACCTCTTCCTTTTTAAGTGCATGAATTTCTGCCGTTCTATCTTTGATGAGAATGTAGGATGCTGTAAAAAGACCTAAGATAAGAAATGCAATTACCCTCATGGACCAGCCAAAACCGATTTTTGGAAATAATGAACGAAGAATCAATGGATAGATAATTCCACCGATTGCCCCACCAGAGAAGGCAATGCCCAATGCAGCAGCTCTATTCTTATGAAAAAAATGGGAAATCACTCCCACATTTGTTACGAGAACACACGATAACCCGATTGCCGTAACAATATAACTAAGTAAAAATTGATAATATACTTTTGAAAATGAAAATGAAATAGATCCAATGGCAAATATTACAATTCCAAGAGGTGACGTAACTTTGTGGCCATACAGATCGAAAATGGGGCCCATGAAAAGCGACCCACCAAATCCAAAAAAGTTCAACACACTGAATATCCACCCAACGGTTGATTGAGGTACATCAGAGAGCATATTGGTGGAGAGATAATTCTCCACTGTACCACCTGAATTTATAAGACCCATGGCACCAGCCAAGCCAATGAAAGAGCCAAATAGCACTATGTACAGCTGTCTACCACCATCTGGGTAGGTGAGTTCCTCGTCTTTATCCTCGATTTCCGAATCCGTGGTTGAATCACGGTTATAAGTACTGACTCGAGTTGCAGCGTTTAGTTCAAGGTCAACGGCATTGGCATCAGCTATGGACTCCACCACCGTTTCCTCTTTCTTTAGTTTGCAGCCATCGCTATTCATTTTGTAAGTGGTATCGAAGGTAGAAAACGACTCATCGATATTCACAGATAACTATCAATTAATTATACGCTTACTGACTTTTATCTAACTATATATATATATATGTAATAGTATTGTGCTTATGACTCTTTGCTGGAAAAGAAGGCATATTTCCGTTCCAGAAATCTTCGGAAACTTGGCACTTTTATACCGCGCACAGTTTTACCTCCATATATAATACTACCCTTACGTTGTCTAAGACGTTGTAGTACGCTAATTGATACTCTCTATCACGGAACTGGCTAGCCAATTGTAAAAGCAGGTTCCGGTAGGGGGTATAACTACAAGTTGTCCTTCGTAGTGAGGCCATGGACGGAATTAGGTGGTGCAGTAGGCCGACCCTACTACCAAAATACATAACCGTCAGCAAGCTTCCGAAGGACTTTGGCTTATTAATGCAAAGAGGTGAAGTTTTAAGGTAGAAGTGGTGTAGAGCTTTGCAAAGGATAAGACAATGTGAGATCGTCAATTTTTTTTAATTTTTTGTCGATTTTGGAAAAAATGGCCGGAACAGTACTCCGAAAAATGTAGAAAGAAGGACTTTGGAGGAAATTTACGAAAATGACAAAAACGAGGAGATAAAAGATAAAGCTATGGTTCAAATTGCAAGTTTTGAAAGAGAGGTAGCGTCGAGAGCAATGAACGGATATAGTTTGGAATTAGTTAGGGTTATGTTCTTGACTTAGTATTAACATGTAGAATGGTGAGCTTACAGATTCTCCATTAGGCTGTGGCTCGTACCAAAATATAAGAACAAAAAAAAGAGAAGCTAGCCAGAAAGTTAACAGAATTCGATCAACTTACAAGAATAGGTGAATACTTCGAAAGAATTTAAGCCGAACGTTCTTAACAACGTAGGTCAGTTAACAATATTACAGAAGTATGTATGCTACAATCCCACAAACTGCTCTTTGTAAAGCTGCCAGAACCGCCTCTCCGCTCGGAATCATACCTATACTTATAACCCTGTCAGAACTGTCTCTTACTTTCTGGACCCGCTCCATGATGGGCTATCTCCCGTATAGGTGATTGCAAAACCCGAATGTACGGGTGTAGATGTACGGGTTCAGATGTACGGCTTTTTCCATCAGCGGTACGGGTTCTCCATCGCTCGTCTTCGTGCGGTTCCTCAAAAGTTATCTGCAGTGCCAATATTCGGTAAATTCCCTTAATACTCAACATTGGAGGTGAAGATAAAAAAGTTCGTCCTATTAAAGTGTCAATCAATAACCATTCAACACCAATTTATCATAAGCAATCATGGGTGTACCACATTATCTTGTTTTGGCCTCGTTATTGACGGTTGGAGGTTATTTGTTATTCCACGAATCCGGTGAAGCATTTAACGTGGGTGCATTTCTAGAATCAACCTCACCATACTTTTGGGCATTATTAGGAATTGGTAGTTGTATAGGATTCTCTGTGGTTGGTGCTGCTTGGGGGATCTTTGTTACTGGTTCTTCAATCATTGGTGCTGGGGTAAAAGAACCAAGAATCACCACCAAAAATTTAATCTCCATTATTTTCTGTGAAGTTGTGGCCATTTATGGTTTAATCATGGCCATTGTGTTTTCAGCTAAGTTATCAAACGTTCCAGAAGCTAGTTTATATAGCAGAGACAATTTATACACTGGTTACTCATTGTTCTGGGCTGGTATAACCGTGGGTCTTTCCAATTTAATCTGTGGTATCTCTGTGGGTGTCACAGGTTCTACTGCTGCCATCAGTGACGCTGCTGATTCTTCATTATTCGTGAAAATCTTGGTGGTGGAGATTTTTGGTTCTATCTTGGGATTGTTTGGTTTAATTGTTGGTTTGTTAATCGCTGCCAAGGCCAAAGAATTTAGTTAATCGACTTGACTAACTAAAGAAATTTCCCAAAAAAAATGTCCATAATATTCATTTCTTTACTTTATTTAAAGTACGAATGATACTTTGTTATTCTGCTAATTCCATATAGATAATAAAAATTCATTACGAAAGCTACATGTAGTCTACTTTAATTTTGGACAATTTTTATTAGAAGCTATATATAATCTAGCTGTCAACTTCCATGTATTCTGGATTTTTTCTTAAAATTACAATGCCTTCTAATGAGTGGGTTAAACTAATCCATTCCTCGTTGTTTTCTAATTCAGCACGTTCTCCATAACTTAACAACACCGGAGTAGATTGTGTTACCCAACCAGTAATGGTCTTTGGCTTACCAGCTTGTCCCACAACATCAACAGCTTGACCAACTCTGACATTGACTTTAATTGGGTTTAAATCTTCGTCAAGAGTAACGAGCATCCGTGGTTTAACTGCTGGAGTTAAGTAGTATAATAATTGATGAGTTGTTTCTGAGTTTGAATCGTTTAAGATGAAGGATTTTGGATCTAAAAGTGCCACCGATATGGTTAATAATGATGCCAATGTCACTTTGGATAATATACTTCTTTCACAATTGAATGGATTTAAGCTTAAAGTACCTTTACCCAAATGTAATATACCTTGAGCAATTCTGACCATGAATAACGAGTCAGGTGACTTTATGTAGTAGGAAGCCAATTGTCTTAATAATTGGGCTAATCTAGCATTATTGGTACCAGCACCAACTAAACCCATAGCATAAATAGCATTCTGAGCCACTTCTAAATCAGGATCATGTGAATAACGTGATAAGGTGTCGAATACTTTCATTTGAGGGTAAGAAGTAGAAACAAGACCCATAGCCAATGGAACAGTTCTACGTATTAATGGATTACCATAATGCATTAAATGAGAGAAGTGACGGAAGGACATGTCTTGTCCAATGTCTTCACCCATAGCAATCAAAGCTAACCCCAACACAGCAAAACCTTGGTATAATTCTTCTTCTTCTTCTTCTGGTTCTTCTTCCTCTTCTTCATCTTTAGTATCCTCTTTCTTAACCTCTGATTTCTTTGATTCACTATCTTCAGCTGCTTCCATTTCCACATCACCATTTGTTGATTCAGCAACTGGAATAGTAGATTCATTAGCATCTTCAGTGTCTTGTGGTTGTTCTTTCTTCAATTGATCTTCTTCGCTTTCTTCTAATTTCTTTTCTTCAGCTGATTGATCTTTTGGTTTAGCAGTACACATTTGTAATAATGACTGAATTTGAAGAACGTTACCAGTACCAGCAAAGGCACAGATATTAACCAAAACCTTTAAAGTTTTACTGATTGGGTGTTCAATGGCATCAATTGTCTCCAAAACATCTTCCACGGCTTCGGTTTTACCCATGTATAATAACCCTAAACCTAAGGACATGAATCTTATGAATTTATTAGCCAACTGAGTGAAATCTCTTTCTAATAAAGTTTGTAAAATGGTAGAGGTGATATCTCCATGGCAAGTACCCACGAATACGTGACCCAAAGCCAAAGCAGCCAAAGCAGAAACTTCAATAGAAATGTCTAAGTCAGAGACTAAAGGCAATAATAAGTTCAAGACTTCTTCATTAGAAGATCCAGCAAAGGCAATTCCCAACCCATTGATGGCAGAGGTTTGGAAGATTTTCTTGGGGTCAACTACATATTCTTGCAACAAAGCTAAAGCAGCTTCAACATCATCATGAATATTGGCAGACACAATACCAGTACCTAACAAAGCCCCGGCCTTGATTTCATCTTCTGAAGAGTAGGTGTATTTATCCAAGTACTGCAAACCATCATTGATGTTCCATTGATGAATCGAACCCAAAGAAGCAGTGGTAGAAATCATACCATGACCTTTGGTTTTATAAATCCAGGACTTATTATCTTCTTCAGTTTGAATCAATTTATCGGTACCATAACCCAAGTTAACGAAAGAGTTAACAAAGGCAGCAGCCAAATTTTGTTTAGCGGAATCAATTGATCCTGAGCTTCCCAAACCAAATTTGGCATTTTCAAGATGAGATTTATAGATATCTTCTGGTACTCTTGGATCCAACAAGTTTAATTCTTTCACCAAATACGAAAAGTATTCATGTAATTTTACGTTAGAGATGGTTTCTTGGACTTCTTCGTTTTCACCTGGGTACTTGAACCCGTTGTTTTGCTGGGATAAAATGAATCCCAATTGTTTGTGAATTAATTCATCATCAGTGGCTTCAAACACTTGTTTGATCAAACTTTCATCATCCAATTTGATGGCCAAAGTCAAGGCTTGGGTCAATTGATTATGAGATATGTAAATGGAGAATGCAGTGTGAAGGAAAGAACTGTCATCAGGAGGTGCTAAAAGAGGAACACAACTCACCATATAGAGACAAACTCTAGCAAAAGTGTTTTCATCGACGTATTGGGTCAATTTATCGATACATTCGATTTCCAACAATAAATCTACGGCATCTGCTTCGGCATTATGCTTCAAGAAGAAAGGAACGATTTTGGTAGCTAATTGCACCAATTTGGCAATATAATCGTCATCTTCACCCAAATTTTCTTGATACGATTCTCCAATTTCCAATGCTAAGTGACGCATGTACTCGTGACCCCAATCAGCGGTGGTTTCATCGGTAGATAACAATCTATATTTCAAAGAAGCGTTTTTTCCATCATCAGAATAAGTCATGGCCAAAACTGACAAAATGTCAGCTAATTTGTTGACAATTTCCTTGCCAGCATAAGTTTTGGCCCAATCTTCATATAATTCGGTTAAAAGAGGGTAATGGGGTCTTAAAAACTTCAAAGGTTTAGGAACTGCAGTCATAGAAGTGGTTGAATCTTTGATATAGTTCTTCAAACTAGTCAAATATTCATTGTATAAACCAATTGCTTGATGAGGTTCATTTAAACGCTCAACCAACAACTCTAAATCATCCTTTAATCTTTGATCTTCTTCGGAGAGTTCTTCTTCTTCTTCTTTCTTAGGTTTCTTGGTTACTTCGGTATCCACTTTTTGCTCCAGCTTAACGGGATCTTCCGACTTTGAAGGTGCCATGGTTATTCACGCGGGTCGACGGAAGGAGGATGGTAAGGTCAAAATCTATCAATTAATTGAATAAAAGAAGCCTGGTGAATGATTAGTTGGTTTCTGATCAGTGTTCAACCGGTTTAGATTGATGGCAAACGGGCCTGCACATAGTCAACGAGGTCGCGCGAAGGCAAAAATCATTCACGTGACTATATCACGTGACTGGAGATTTTCTGAAAGGTAGTGTCGTGGGCAGCAAGATGATAGTCCGGGAATTGGGGAGTTAGGCCCAGGATGTACGTTTTGGGTCTCGTTTCAAGTCGAGGATCTCCTATCGCAAGATTCCCGGTTTACCCATATCCACACCCGAATCTGGCCACTTCCGTCGTTCGTTCATCGTCCCTCACAGCCTAGTACTCCCCCCTTCGACGTCATACCCTTGTACCCCCGCCACTTCTGTCTTTAGCGTCCCCAGTATTCTATGTTCTGATCTCTGGCCCGGTTGCAATAATTTCCCAAAACAGGTGGTGGTGTACGGAGGTAACACGGTAAACACGCATGAATGTTTTGAAGTTTCCTAATCGGGACACCCACCGCTTTAGTGCAATATGGAAAATTTGGCTACTCTCTCAAAAGAATATGGTATTGATTCTGTAACACACCCTATAGGAGCAAAAGTTGTAAGGTACTCATCCCGTGGTAAGATCGTTGATATTTGCACCTTTCCTTTCTCCTTTCCTTGAACCAACCACCATCATCCCTACTAACCTCGCACAGCCATAGGCACCTCTCGGAATGGAAAGAATCTTCTATAAATCCGATATTCAAGATGCTTACACTGGACTCCCCATTTACATATTTGATACCTCATACTTACCATCTCCAGACTTGATCAACTATGATGAGTTCATTCCTACCCTTATGACGGCAGTACCGCAACACAATTACGTGCTTATCATGTTTAGTTGTGGACTTAATAAGATCAGTTGGATGTGGGGGATAAAGTTCTTAAAGACGTTCCTTTCTTCAGATTCCGAAGTGAACAACTTGGATAATCTCGTGAAAATCATCACGGTTCATAATAGTTGGTTTGTAAAATCCATTACGCAGATAGTCACCAACTATAACCTCACCAAGAAGAACCTTTCTTCCTTCAACAAGTTGTTTGAATCGTTAAACAACACTCCATTTAGCGACTTTCTGAAATTCCCTAACCTCATCATCAACTGTTCATCGCTTTCCGAGCTCACCAACTATGTGGATATCAGAAAATTGAAGCTATCCTTGAATATCTACAAGCACGATTTGTTGTTGGAACCTAAGATTTCATTCCAGTTTCCTATAGAAAAATTGATCCATTCCAAGGTGAAATTTGATGAAGCAAAGTTTCCTACGTTCTACAATCATTTCTACCAAATATTCAATATCCTTCACTTATACGGGAACAAAGTGGAGTTGATTTTCCATAAACCAGGTAACAAGGTGAATACGGATATCTTGTATCAAAGTATTTCTCGCAACCAATTGATTTGGATTAATGACTGGGACTTGTACTGTATTTCCACTACGTTTAAAAAGATGTTAATGGACTTACCTCATCCATTGATATCATTTAAAGTCATCGAATTACCCATTAAAGACGATTTAAACAGTACTTTGTACCAATTCCAGCATCTTTTACAGCATTACACCAAATTTGACTCTAATTACGGCATGGTATTATTCCAATTATTAAGTTTATGCGAGAGAATCATTGCTAATACCTCCGTGACCAAACATACTTCCATGTCATTGGCAAAAAGCTTGTGCTACTGTTTAAGTCAAGAGTTCATTCTGCTGCAAAACAAAGACAACGCCAAAGTTATAATTAGGTTTGTAAAGAACTTATTAGACCACTGGCCCCAAATTAAACTTGGATATCAAGCCCGATTCAAAACCGTGGATGAAATCATTAAGCACGACACTGATAAGATTAATGACTCTTATGAGTTACTGTACGACATTAACATTGTCGATCATGACGATGAAACCAGAATCATGTTTAACACTTCTAATATTTTAAATAACATCTCCAACTTGAGACCAGATACGGTTTATTCCGAGTCAAACAAACCACCATTACCTAAGAGACCCTCTGTTGCCAGAGAGAGTTCTATCTCTCAGGATTTGCCAGTTAGCAGGGGAGATGTGTTTACGGCTCCCGCAACCGCTGCTACTTTGTTCACTAGTGGTAACTCTTCTAGCATATTTACTCCAGTATCAAGTCCCAATAAAAACGGACCTCCAACTCCTGAGTCAATATCTCCTCCCCATTCTCATTCAAAGGATGCATTAGGAAGTAAAAAAACTACACCAAAGACTGGAGCCAAACCTCTAGTTAATTTAACTAAAGTTCAGCATTCAAGGAAACTTTCTGACGTTTCTAACTACCAACCCCAGGTACAATACCCACCACAAAAGTATAAATTTGAAAGACCTTCCAAAAGATCAGTTTCAACAGATAGTGAAAATAGCGTATCCTCCTCTACTCCAGGAGTTACTGCATTAAGTTCGAAAATTAGCATGGAATTTGGCTCTAGTCCATACAAGAAGCCAGTCATTAGAGGTAGAAAAGTTGGTGAACTAGCAAAGTTGTTCGAAGAGAGAACTAAAGGTTTAGAATTGTTACAGGGAATGTAACCTAGCCTGCTAATATGACATCAACGCCTCTACTTCTTCTTTTTATACATTTGGGATCATTACATATAGGTTATTATGAATACATTACCAGCAAACGAGTTGTAGCAGTATATTGAAACTCAATTAACGAGCTACAATGGCTGTGGTCTACAAACTAGTCTACAACAACTGGTACTATACGAAAGTAAATTCAATATACATAGTAATATACAGTTAATCTGACATATTTTTGAGAGGGGTTCAGATTTAATAAAACAAATACACACAGAGAAAGCAAGATTACTCACCCACAAGTCTGCTATCAATATTGTCCATTGACAATTCATTGGAGTTATGACTGTTATTTTGTGAAGCACTGGCAGCCACAGCAGCAATAGCAGCAGCAGCAGTATTATCATTAGTGTCTGAATCGTCAATTCCATGTTCTTGCAATTGCTGTTGGTAGTGTTGCAATTGCTGCTCGTCAATATGATGAGCACCCGAGTGTTGATGTTGTTGCAATTGACGTTGCAACTCAGCTTCTTGACGTTGGCGTTCGATTTCGTACTCAATGGCTCTGTCGGTGATTTCGTGATGGTTTTCATCAACTCCATCGACACCAACATCACCATTATTGTGAGAACCATCCAACACCGGCTGGTAGTTTTGATTACGTCTAAGAGTAGAGAGTCTGGAAGCAGTACTAACCCCGGAGATAAACCGGTGTTGCTTCTTTAATTTTCTCTTGTAGCCTCTGATTTCATTGTAGATGTCTTCACGTTTAATCAACACTCCAGGATATTGCTCCTTTATTTTCTTCTCGATATGAGAAGGTTTGGTACCTACTTTATAGAGATCAAGAATCAAAAGGTTCAATTCATCAGACCGTTTTCTCAACATTGGATGGTTTGATAAGGGGTCCAATTGAGGGTGATTATGTTCATTACAGGTGGTTCTCAAGTACCATTTTGGCGAAGACTTACGAAACGAAGCCGTCATGGAAAATGGGCATCTTAACTTCTTGGTTTTTGTTCCTTGTTCTAAAATGTAGCCATTTCCAAGATCAGTGCCGTTTTGCGAAGATAAGTCGGCGTCACTTCCGTCTTTTTTGGCCTTTTTATGACGATAACGTCCTCCTAATTCGCACGTATAGTAGATAGCTTTCTTATTAGAATGAGCAATGACTACTCCAAAGCCATTATCACGAGCAAATTCCTGAATAAACTCATTTAACTCGTCTCTACTAGAGAATTCCTGCTCCGGAAACGGACGAGTAATCAAATTCCCTTCCGCAGTGATGGTATTTTCGGTTACTGGGTAAATCTTCGATTTAGAGTCAATTATTGGCTCTGGAATCTGGATATTGAATTCCGATTCAATCTCACTATCATGGAAATGATGTTGGTGATGAGATTGGTGCTGGAGATGTTGCTGCAACGAATGGTGATGTTGTTGCTGTTGTTGTTGTTGATGATGTTGCTGTTGTTGCTGTTGTTGTTGTAATTGTTGTTGGGCTAACTGCTGAGCTTCATGTTTGACATCCAGAATTTGTTGTTGTGCTGAATCTTGGTCAGGATTCTGCGATTGTTGCAGTTGTTTATCAATAGTTGCAGCTGACGCTATATCTTCGAGTTTAACCCGGGCATCCTCCAAATCCTGTTGATTACGAACCTGATCTTTGACGGCAGTCAACAATTGCTCGTCGATGTTGTTGGGATAATCTTCATCCGGATTGTGAGACATAGTGGTTGCAAATCGATACCTAGATTTAAATGATGGTTTACTGACGATTATTGGTCGTGTTAAATGGTAGTAGTGTGGTTTGTTAAAAAAACATCATGGGATGGTGGATTTGTTGTTGATTTTGCTGGCGGCAGGCGCACGACCAACGAGGGGTAGCTCGTGGTGCACGGGTGTATACTTCGGATGTACGGGTGTATAATTAGTTATGGATGGTTGCATTACTCTAGTTAAGGAGGTTGTCGGCCCAGGTGGGCAATACGAAGGACGACTCGTGGACGTTGCTGTTGTAGTAGCGGAACAACTCGTTTTCACGGTCGCGAGAGAAGGTTCTGAGAGGTTTCGTTAAGTTCTTGGTGGAGTCGTTGGTTGCGATTATCAACCCCAACTGGCCACTGGTGTAGCTGGGCATGTAGCACTGGCTGTAGCGCACGTTGCTGAAAACGGTTCTGGCCTTGGCCAACAAGTCCTTGAGGTAGAGGATGTTGAGCCAGATGTTTTCACTGCTTTGCATGATGACAATACCGTTTTCGTTCAAGGAATTGAGCAACAAATTGAAGTAGTTGATCTGGAAGAACTCCTCTGCTGGTCCCTCGGGATCAGACGAGTCGGTGATGATGATATCGAACTTGTTAAGGTTATTTTTCAAGTATTTGAACCCATCATCAATGATTATCTTGACTTTGGGATGGTTATGGAACTTGGCCATATTGGGCAAGAACTCGATAGATAATTTGATTACCATATCATCGATTTCAACCATGACTATTTCCTCGACAGTATCATTATCCAAATGCTTGACTAACTCCCTGATGACCCCACAGTCTCCTCCACCAATTACCAACACTTTACGGGGCTTTTCGTGGGACATGATGGGGGTATGGGTGATGAGTTCCTGATAAGCAAATTCGTCCTTCTCCGTACACTGGACAATACCGTTCAATACCAACACATTGCCGAAATTGGAGGATTTGAAGATCAAAATGTCCTGGAACTGGGACTTGGAATGGTGCAAAATGGAGTCGATTTGGAGCCCAAACGACTGGCCGGGGAACGCTTCACGGTTGATTTCATGGAACCAGTAGGCACCGTTGACCTGGAACACCGACGGGTGGCTGAAGGTGGAGAGGTCTATCATTTTGGGGCCAGATGGATGAACAGATAGTGGGCATCGCATTGTATGCAGTTTTAGGTTGGTCCCAAGCGTGTATCTACCGAAAGGGTGCACGGGTGTATATTCCGCCAACCAAACTCTTTTGCGGCACGGGCCTGCGGCATTCGGGCCGGGGACTGGAGGACGCCGACGGAAGTGTCCGTGTTTGTTGGCCCAGCTGGAAGTATGGTGTCATGGTATAAGCCCCGGTAACGGCCCCAGAGAGAACGCTTCTTGTGGGCATTTTCGAGGAAATTGGTCCAGTGTGGTCAATGTGGCCACTTTAATTCCAATCATGCCCATTTCGCTGGTGCCAAAACCTCAAATTGGCACCAAACTGGCCCTATTTCGCTGGCCATATAACCGCAATACCTCCATCGTTTAAACCCAACTAATGCCAGAGTCCGCCCAGACAAGAGCCCTAACAAAAAGCCGTTGCATTTCGGGGTCAATACTACGATCGCTGCACCGAAACCAGAGGCCAGGATGGATTGGGTAATTTTTCTCGAAACTGTAAATTTTGGGTGTGGTTATCAGCCAAATCCGTAATATTTTGGCCATACCAGTGGAAAAATAACCATGTAGAACAAAGTGTTGCAGGGTCTCGAATTTCAAGCGATTTGGTTAGTTCCGGCCCCTTTTTGGTCTACTCTGCTCCACTCCACTTTGATCTGCTGTTGCTTCAGGTGGCAGATTGTTTTTAGTTTCGCTTGGTTAGTTGAGGATATTCAGGAGAGATCAGTTTGAGGTTTTGTCAGCTTTGTTAGTTTGTCTTTTCCCCATCTTCTTCTCCATTTCGCCCAGTTTTTAGTTCATTTAGCTCAGTTCATTTGACTAAGTTCGGTCAGGCTTTCATCCTAGTCACCAGTTTCTTCACCAGTTTCTTAGTCACCAGTTTCTTAGTTCACCAGTTTCTCGTTGCTACTGTTAACTCTCTTACATTTCATTACCCCACTCATGCCCCATGTTCGTGTTTCCTGCGTTCAACTCCAACTACAACCACAGGAAGCGAACGTTCAAGTGCTGTAGAAAATGCCGGGCCAAACGTATGAAATGCATCATCCAGTCTGCCAACTACGATGTAGTGGGCTGTGATAACTGCAGAGACAACAATACCATCTGTGACCTCATCACCAACCCTCCAACATCGTTTGACCAGCTCCAGGCCCGTTTTGATGAGAAACGGGTCAAACTCGAGCCCCAGACCCAGGTTTTCGACGGAAAACGAGCCCATCCTGAGCCCCAGGCCCCATTTGATGGGAAACGGGCCCATCCTGAACCCCAGGCTGCCTCCACGCGGACCCATCTTGAGCCCCAGGCCACGGCTCACACTCCAGCCCATACTCCGGCCCCCGTCCAGCCTCATCTCGAGGGCCTAGCGGCATCGCCTCCGCCCATCACCCCGTTGACCCCGGCCCCAGCACCTTCTCGGTCCGCCTACGTGCCCTATTCCACCCCGGCCCCCCAGCCATACTACCAGTACATGCCTCCCCAGTACAACGGGCCCCAGTTCATGCCAAACCTCCCCCAAATTAGGCCCCCAGTGGCCCACTACCTCCCGCCGGTGCCCCAGCACCACGCCTACCCCATCCACCAGCCCGAGTCGGTGCCGTCGTCGGTTTCGGCCCCTCCGTCCGACCCTCTGAGCGTACAGCAGCAGGTGGGCACTCCTGCCGAAGTGGCAGCCCCAACCCTCACTACCAACGAAATGAATACCATTACCGGGGAGTACTTGCGGGACCAGTTCGGTTTCATCATTAAGATGCAAAAAGCGAAGTATCTGCTCAGTTCAGGGCCCAAACCAGGCAGAAATGCAAAAAATCCGGCAAAAAACGATGAAAAATCGACCAAAATTCCATTAAAAAAGAACCCAGACCACATCAAAAACCCTGTAGTATACCGCTTTCTCGTGGCCATCCATGCGTTCACCCTCAATACCCCTGGAGTGTTTGAAATCAGCCCTCAGGACTTGTGCGATCTCATCAAACTCTACTTCTTCAAAATCAACTCCATCTTCCCCATTATCCAGGAAAACGAGTTCTGGGACTCGTTCCATAACGACTCCGTTCCGTCCATTATCATTTACGCCATTGTGCTCACCATGGCCCGAGATCCTTGCTCCAAACCAATACTAACCCGTAGTTTCAAAACCCTCGACCCTCACGGGCCCAACTCGAGCTATAACGATTGTATGGTGGATCTCATCACGCAGTTGGAGCTGAAAATTAGACAACTCTTGCTTGTTCTTCCCGAATTGGGCGACGACGACAAGTTTTCCCGTTTGGTGTGCCAGTTGCTCTTGGTATTCAACTTCAACTTTAACAAGCTAGGAAACGAGAGAAGTAGCCAGGATCTCACCGATTGTATCAACTACGGAATGGTGCTAATAATCCACTTGTCATTCTTCCACACCAAGATCCAGGCCCAGGGAATGAAGGAGAAATCGGAGTATTTGCAGAACTTGTGGTGGATTATGTTCATTTTCGACCGGTTCAACGCCATGATGAACTCACGGGCCATGTTCATTAAAAGAGAGGACTTCAGTATCCCTCGGCCTACGAATCCTACACTCTTGAAGTTGGTAGACGCTTCAATGAACCTTGAAAACATGCTTGTTTCCTTGTATCGACCCGTAAACAACCATGGTGATGGCCGCAAAAAAGAGGAGGAACAATTCAACCCAGAGAAGTTTATTCTGGACGAATTGGAAATCAGTGATAATAACGAGCTATTGATACATGAATTCCGGGTGTTTCACGATGAGAATTTCGAAAACAACGAAGAGGATAGGAAATTCGATGATATCAAACAGTACATCCCCAAAAATATCAATTTGACCCGATACCGAGAAAGAGTGGTGTTTTTCATCGAAAGATCCATCAGCAACATCATTATGTTCATTTTCCGATCGGCCAAACTCCGTCTAGAGCAAAAGGTGGGAAATGATCAAATGTGCCTTAAAATCAGTGACAACATATTAAAGCTCTGGAAGTACTTCACCAAGGATCAAAATGATCTTGAACTCAGCATCCACATTTCTTTGATTCCCCTGGCTTTATCGTTAGGCTTCCGAGTGCCATTGACATACAAACTGAGAGTTTTGTCTGCACCGGCTGCAAACCACACGGTTGATAGCAGTGAAACAATTCGAAAAATTGGGGTGGTGTTCAATGGTTACGTTAAAGAGCTTGAAAGATTGAGTGATAAATGGTGGTACCTCAAGGAAGTGATGGGAAGTATCAGATCATTCAATAGAAGAGTCAATAATCAGGCCAAGAGAAAACGAGAAGTGGTAGAACATACGCCCTCAGTTGCCCATACTGCAAACAGTGGTAGTGACATGGCTAAGTCAACATCAAACTCCTCCTCCAATGATAACAATGAAGAGGACAATCGCGATAAGCTTAAGATAGATTCTTTGATTGAGAATGGTAAAGTAGCCATGTTTGATGTTGACAGAGTACCCACAGTTTCGTCACCGTCGTACTACACCGAGGTGATTGAGCTTATGGCCGGAGACGAAGATGAAGAAGATGAAGAAGAGCAGAAGACGAAAGTGAAAACAGAAGAGGAAGAAATTCCGGTCGTCCCCATTAAGCAAGAGGTTGAAATGAACTTGCAGCCATACGAGCCAGGAATTTCTGACGTGGAGAATCATTTTAGGCCGTCGAGTTCTGCGGTTAGTGAAGAGGTTCCAAGTAATGAGAGCTGGAGCAGTTACGATGACTTGGCCATGGATGCTAATAAATTTATAGAGATGCTCAATAACGACATAGTGCCCGACATATTCGAGATATTGGGTGGGCCACCGTTCGCAGCGGACAATGTATAGTAATAAAAAGGCAAGAGTATGGGATGTAGGCGAGGAACGAAGAGAGAGAAGAGCTGAGAGCAAAGTCAGGAGAGCTGAGAGAGCTTAGAGAAGAGATAGGAGAGCTGGATAGAATCGGTTAGAAAGTAGAACACAGCAACATATAATAGGCTACAGAGAGACGGAGAAAAGGGGCAGCATTCCAGTACCCTCAAATATCCAGGACAGCCGGTAGCTGCAAAATCACAGGAACAACAGCGCACAATTCCGGGACGCCATAGGGTTATCATTGCTGCAAATCACAACTAGTACCGTATCTTCAGCTGCAAGTGGGTGCAAAGAGCCAGGGGCGGGCTTCAAACACAGACTGTTGACTGCCCATTCGCCGTAATCCCGCCAGGCAACCCCCTAAACGCGATATCTAGTATCACAACCGGCTTTCCACCTACACGGTGAGGCGAACAACCTGTCAAAGCTACATAAGCGGCCCGTTTTACGCGTCGGGCAAACATCCGTGCCCCCCTTCCTCCACGTGAATCGCACCAGTGCCCATATCACAACCATGTTACAGTGCACCCCCGCTGCGGGCAAATATTGCCAAATTAGGTTTCGGGTAGCGCACGACCGCAAAAGAATTTAGACGAGGGAAAGACAAAAAAAAAGCAACCCCGGTAACATGTAATCACGCATTCCCGGTTTTAGTAACTCGAAGCATTGTGCACTTTCCAAGGGGTGTCATTGCCCGTGTGTTACCTGTCACATTTCTTACCGATCACATATCCTAAAAAATGTTTCCCACCAAAGTATCTATCACATTATGAGCTATCACACCACCATCACATCTGATCTAATACCATAGAAACTAGTGGCCTTCGGGGCTCCTCGGGTCTAGATCTCCCCTCCGTAACCTGCACCTGACGTAACCTGCACTTTCCTCGCTTCCTCTCTCCTTTGTTAAAAACTGCTCAGTTTTTTTCCCTCACACAACCTCGACTTTTTTTTTTTTTAGCTCATTCCCAATCTCTTTTTAAAAAATCTAATTTTCTTAATAATCATAACCAATAGACCCACGATAACTAGTGAAGTTTGTAACAATAAAGTTTTTTTTTTTTTTTCATAGTCAACTCCTTTTTTTTCCAATCAAAACAACAAACAACCATTACTTATTACCTTCCAATCGCCAGTTTCCCTCCTCTCACTCTCTGACCTCCAAGTAAAGTCGTTTGATGAAGATTATTCCAAAGGAAACAACCATGACGTCCTCCTCCCCCGCTTTCTCCTCTTCTACTGGACGCTATTCGACCCAGGTAGTGGAGTTCATTCGTAATCTGTGGTTAATGTCAATTCTTGTCAAACTTTGGTCACTTGTATCCCTTTTTTTACTTCCTCCTCGGCTATTATCCTATGAGGACAGTAAAGTCCAATCATCCGTTAAAACCGAGTCTAAACCATCGAAAAAACGAACCAAAAAGACCCCGGCCCCTAGTCTTTTCCCGTCCATCAGCAATAATGAAGAAATCACCTCTTCCATGGCCGGAAATGTAAAACCGTGCTCCACCGGATTAACCACCCGGTTGTTACCATTTAAAAACGAAAATGGTGAGATTGAATGGGCCTTTACCGACGATATGTCAGGAGCCGATGACTTGGACCATTATTCTGCTGTCAAAAAGGATGAAACGTTGACTCCCGTTACTTCCAACTCCTCCAACAGTGACTCCATAATTTCCGCCAAAACTTCGTCTATTGCTGCTGCTGCTGCTGCTGCTGCTGCCGCTGTTGCTGACCCTCAGCTCCATGACTCAACTCCGATGTCCACCAGCTCTTCTAGTCCTTTCAGTCCCGACTCGGCCGGAAATAAGAACTTGGTCGGAGAAGAAGACGGAAAAGTCCACCAATGTCCTCATTGTGATGCCACGTTCAAAATCAGAGGTTACTTGACCCGTCACTTGAAAAAACACGCCGTTAAAAAGGCTTATTCGTGCCCATTCCACAAATTTTCCATCTATATTGATGAAAATAACATCACCCATAAATGTCACCCCAATGGAGGCTTCTCCAGAAGAGATACCTACAAAACCCACCTTAAATCAAGACACTTTAAGTATCCTAAAGGTACTAAAACCAAGGAAAGAGCCAACTCTCCAGGTAATTGTTCGATGTGTGGTGAATACTTCCAAAACAGTGAAATTTGGTGTGAAATTCATGTGGAAGGTGGCGAATGTAAATTCTTACCTGTAGGCTTTAAAGGAAAATCCAGAATCAAGAACAGATTAAGAAAACAATTGTCGAAAAAATTCAAAGAAGATGAAATTAACGATTCTACCGTCAATGCTGCTGCTAGAGCTGCTGCTCTTGCCTTCACCACCAACGGGAAGTGTAATATCGATGATTATGACCACATTCATGATCAACACGCAAGCATCTCGTCAAGCTCGTCATCTCAAGACTTGCCTAACGACTACAACACTCCTGTTTTTGACACTCCAACTTCTATGAATTCGAATACTCCTATGCCAGCATCGTTGGTTAATGGTCCTACCAGCCATTTCCATGCCAACTCTCCTACCTTGTCCAGCACCTCTCACCCGAATTCCGGAGCTAACACTAATACTCCAGGGCAATACGAAAGTCCAATTCAACAACTTCATTTGCAACAGCAAGCACAGGTTCAAACCTTACAACATCAATACCAAAACCCACCAAAAGCTCAGATTCAGCAACAAACTGATGTTCATCACCAACCACCTCCTTACTCTCAAGTAAACCCTCAAATGGCTGCTTATCAGCCTCCATTATTTGACCAATTTAATCATCACCACCATGTTCCTATGGTGAAGAAAAACTCCATCGATGACTATGATGACGAATTCTGTCTTGATATCGAGCAGTTGAACTACGGTGATTACAACGTTCAAGACTTATTGGGGTACTTGAAGAACCACGAAAGTGATTTACTCACGTTGAACAACTTCTTAACCAACGAGTTTGTTAGCAACAACAATGCCAGTCACATCAGCATCATGAACCCTAATCTTTCTGGTGCTCATGACGATAGTAATAACAACAACAACAACAACGAAAACACCACCACCAACTACAACAACGGCGTTGATTATTCGAATTACATGAGTAATAGAATATACCACAATCATCCTCAACCTCAAGCTCAAACCTACTAATTGATGTTGGAAGTTGCATTTTTTCCTGTCATGTTGCATTGATTCGAATCTGGACTATCAGTTAGAATCCTAAATCTTACTTTGTCTTTTATTTCACTCCTTTTTTTTTTTTTGTTCTATGGTACTTTTGGGTTTACTTCCATCTTTATTTCATCTCTTTTTGTTATTACTGTCAATGATTTTCTTCTCTAATGTGAAAAAATAGCAGATAATGTCTCTAACATCTTATGAATTGCTGGTGTTACGCTGGTGATTGGTTACGTTATATTATTTGCATTGTCTTAATTGTTTTTTTATACTAAATAAATCTTTATGTCAAGTTTATATCATTATCGTAATGGCTTCAGCCAAGTATGTCATTAGTCCTTCTTGGGCTCAGCCAAATATGTCGTCAATATCATTCTTCTTCGTTTTCTTCTTCTTCTTGGGCTTTGCATCTCCAAAAATGTCTCCTATAGAGTTCGGTTTGGCTTTCTTTTTCTTTGGCTTACCACCAAAAATATCGTCCATGGATTTACTCTCTTTCTGTTTCTCGGAAGAATCTCCAAAAATGTCATCAATGGCCTTCTTTTGCTTCTTTTTCTTAGATTTGTCACCAAAGATATCATCCATAGACTTCTTCTCCTTCTTCGTTTTCTCACTAAAGCTATCCTTTCTGGCCTCGCTTCCAAATACATCAGCCTTCTCAGTAGACAAATTCTTCTTCTTTTGCTTCTTGCTTTTTGGAAGACTACTAAAGACATCAAATACCTCGGTGTTTCCCTGTTTACGTTTTTTATCTTCTTGTATTACTTCTCCCAATTCTTCTCCTAAGTCATTTTCCTGTTGCAGTGTTCCAGCCACCGTCTTCTTTTGTAATTCTATCGCCTTCTTTGCTCCCGTTTGTAGCTTAGAATGAACTCCTTCGAATTCTAGTAGCAATTGGTGTATTTTAGCTAAATTTCCCACTAGGGCTAGCCCCAATGTAATATATTGGCCCAAAGCAATGATACCATTAAATTGGTAGTAGCCTCGAGTAAAGATCTTTTTATTGATGAGATATCTTATTATGCTGTAGATTCTTTCCTTTCTATTATCTACTGTTTTCTTCGTCTTCAAATGCTGAATATCAACTAACAACTTGATCAATTGACGTAGCTGACGATGAAGAATATTGAATACTCCCCACCATTCAGCACTGCCATGTTGATTACGATTTCTATGATACAATAAATGGAGTATCTCATACTCATTGACGAGCTCCTTGTACTTGATTTCCAGCACCACGGCCTCCATTTCTCTATATGAAGCTAGAAAGGTTGAATGCAAAATTGATGAGTGCAAAAAAAAAATGAGAAGAGGTGAAATTTTGAGATGAGAAGCGAAGAATTTCTAATGAACTTTTCATTTTATCGTATAAAAACCACCGATGCCGTCTGCTAACATAGATCAAATCATAGCCAATGCCAGGGCATTGATACAGTCGTCGCAGTCCGATAAAGCCCTTGAACTTTTGGGTCCGTTGATGGCTGGGAACGAGACTAATGTGCCCTTTTTACAAATCTTTGGTGAGGTTCTCTTAGAAACCAACGATTTAGAGAACGCCTACGAAGTTCTTACTACTGCCTGTGAACTCGACGCTGAGGCTGAGTTGGGAACTGAAAAATTCTTCTATTTGGGTCAAATTATAGGGGGTGCTGATGGTATAAAATATCTTGATATTGGATTAACCAAGTTAACCAGCCAATTAGAACTCATCAGGAACGACCGGGGTGAAAAAGACTTCTTATTGGTTCAACTCGCTAAGTTGTATCCTAGCAAGGAATCGTTGGTTGCTTACTTAATAAAGAAGTTGAACCAGGGGGTGTTTGCTAAAATCGAGATCTGGATGACCGATTTGTGTATGGAGCCCGAAGCAGAACAACAGTGCAATGATTTAATTAACCATTCCTTACTGTTGGATCCAGAAAATCCAGAAGCATTGTCATTGTTAGCATCTATCAGAATTTCCCAACAACGGCCCCAAGAAGCTCAAGAATCATTACTAAAATCTTGGGCTTTATTCCAGGCCAAAAAGAGTGCTTTGGAAGAGTCGGCCAACAAATTACAAGAACAAGCAGACGGTGACAATGATGATGCATTTGACATTGGTATTGAATACGTTGAATTGATCCAGCCATTATTAACTTTGGCCAGATTTGCAATCGAATTGGAATCTTATGATTTAGCCATTTCCATCACCTCCAACACCCAGGATATTAATGAAGATATCTTGGATGCCCACTACTACGAAGCCCTTGCCAATATCTTGAATGCTAAGAAATTATACCAAGAATCGAACAAGGTGAACGTAGAAGATTACAGAGACATTGATTTGGATACTCTCAAATCAAGTAATGACGAAACCATTAATGGCTGGTTGAAAGAAGCCAAATCTGCCTTAACCCTGGGCTACAAGATCATTAATAGCGACGCCGGATCCGAAGCTGAACCAGAACTCGTGGAACAAGTGAACGACTTACTTACTCAGTTGGGAGGCCCATCCATGGCTGATTTATTACCAAGAAGAGACGATGGAGAAGACGAAGAAGGATGGGAGGATGAAATCGCAAGCGACAACGAATAAGCGCCAACGACCCACTAATTATTAATGACTAATCGATAAAATGCAACTACAAAAAGTTTTTTTGTAATCTATAGAGGATGATTTAATTAAAAATTGGACAATGTCATTTTTTTTTTCATTTTTCCAAAATTTCCCCAAATTTTAGGTTTATTTCCAACTTCTAAGGAATCTGTCAATTATGTAAATTTTGTTGTCTTTAAGCTATAGAATTTTCAGTTTATAACTCTTCGTAGAACTAATGCAATACTAAAAGCCAGAGAATTTAATACAGAACTGATAATCACAAATGTTCTGTTTACGTAAAATGGTTTAAATAGACCATAATTTATAAACAGGTGACTATATTAAGTGAAATTCGCTAATTCGGAAAGCTGCTACTTCAAGAATAATTTTCATTAGATTCCATTCGTATCTCTAACCGTTTATTCAGGTAATCAGCTGACACTAGTTCTTCAAACTAATTCAAGTGAGGAACTATATCGATTTAAAGAGCTCTATTGACAAAATTCCTGATGTATTTCTATAGGAATAATGCCTTCTTCGTTTTCATCTAGCGGTTTGAATCCTTTTGATCTTAAGAGAGCATCGATATGGCATCAGAACCTTGTAATTCTCTAGCTCTCTGCTCAGCTGTCAACTGAGAGCAGAGTCGATAGGTGACTGAATAACAGAAAAGCTTCTTCTGGTGTCTATCGTGTGATTATTAAAAATAGACAATGGTATCTGGTAATAGTAGAAAACACTAGAATATCCATCTCCATTATGCTCCTTGTTCACTTGGAATGTCAGAATGCCAAAAGACAAAGTCTCCCTTGTTTACGTTAGGAATTCCAATACAAGTCTTAGCTTGTTCTAAATGAGGAAGAAGCTATCTGATAAATACACTTGACCATAGCATGCTTAAGATCCAGCAAATTTTAGAAGATTCAACATTGACTTCGTAGTCATAAATACTTCCTGATTCAAGATAACTCCAGAACAAGGTCTAAGAATAATAGAAACTATGGAAAGGTTGTCATTAGAATGCACTTTCAGAGTTCCTCTGGTGTTATTATCACTTAATGCTAACCAACCTGTAATTTCGGGAGGAAGAGCAGATGATTGTTCTTGCTTCTTCATTACCTTGATACAAACCATCTATCCCTTAGACTCCGCCGTCAACCTTAAATATATCTCGGTCCCTCCTAGTTATCTTCTGAGATCTCCTATAAACTCTACTACAATTCACATCTTTCCACCATTCAACCAAATGGGAATTAAAATCTAACTTAACGTTGATGTAGCACCACGTTGTGTTATTCTTATTTTGATTCCATAAACAATCTAAGTATCCACCAACCAAGCTGTTTTCATCAATAACATAATTCAACTTAGAAGAGCCCTGAAGATATTTTGTATGTTAGGATGAAATCTTGCCTCTGGCTTAGTCCAAATGTTGTACCAATACGACGGTTTGGGAAACTTATAACCAGCAGATTCTGGGAACGTATAACTAGCAGGCTCCAGGTGGTCTCTACAAAATTGAACAAATTCGTCAAACCAAATTTGAATCTGATCTTAATCAACTACACCTTTGATCATAATTGTACCTACTTGCTTGGATTTCTTAGCAAAATATCAGGCAAACCACAGTTATTTGCACTACTTGTTCTCATTTAACTACTGGGATTACTGCTGTAACCCGATCAACGATACGAACAATTTGGGCATGCAACACCACCAAAAGTCGCTTTCAACTTGTGGCCGCAGCTTCACGGTTTCGGGTTTAACAAGATTCTTGTTGGTTTCAGAAAAAAGAGAGTTAACCTCCTCCGGGACAATTTTTGGAGATTAGTAATTGGTAACAACTGGAATCATGTTCGGCCGATTCTCCAAATAGTTACAACCAGTTCAATCTCCGGGCACATTACCACATTATATACAGATTCATTTGATAACAAAGAATGTCGCACCTCCCACTTCCGGATTGCCGTGTTAGTGAGGATGTCTCAAAAAAAGCTCTCCCCAAATACTTTCATTCACGTTCAAAGTTGCCAAGGTAAAATGCCGTGTTGCTATTGGCCAAATTGCTCGATAAGGATATTGCGTGAGAGAGTGGCAAAAATTGTTGGGTTCTTGTGATTCCCAGTTAGAGGAAAAAATTAGTCGCAGGGTTGGCTGCAAAACAACTATATGGTATCAAGATACTATATTTATATTGGTCTCTATTTAATGTTTTACTATCCTTTGTTATAGAATCATCTCTGAGGATCAAGGATTGCACTTAAAACGGTATACCACTTACATGTAGCTGTCTTTTGTGGAACGGTGCCTCGTAACACTCAAAATGAGAAAAAAGAGAAATTTAGAAGTATAAAGTCTGATTAGTTTTAGATCAATTAGAGGCTATATCATTGAATCCTTAACACAGATACTCGAAAGAAGATACACTCAGTGCTCAGATTGAATTTGGGTACACCGACTGAAGGTCACTTATTAAATAATAGATTCGTAGACATCATATCGTGAACTAAAATAAATCATTTGAATTTGAAAAGTATGTATTCAAAGGGCACAACTTTGAAGTAAAGAACTTGAAAAAGCTCGAAGTCTCCCTAGACTTCGCCATCGGCCAATGACTGTGTTAAACACAATGACTTGGATCTGTATGAGGCAACATGTTATGGTAGTATGTTGAAACCTTGTTGGACGCTTGGACTTAAGACTCTAAAAAAAATTAAATCAGCTAGAAATTCAGTAGCCAATTTCTTATTATGGTCATATCAATGTAGTATCTGGGAAAATGGAAAGCCTGAATAAGAGAGATTGGTCGAAAGAAAAGAAAAGTGGAATCATTAAAGGAACAACCAGATTATTTTCAGGGGAATGAATTGGAAGATACAAATAATATTAATATATTTTATCAGATATCATTGAAATCAAAGGGAGATTATAAATCAAAATAATATTAATATCTTTCATCAAAGATCGTCGAATTCAAAGGATTATAAATCAAAATGATACTAATATCTATAATAAAAGATCGTCGAATTCAAAGGAAAATGGGGATTATAAATCAAAATTGATATTGATATCTTTCATCAAAGATCAGTGAATTCAAAGGACAATGGGGATTATATATCAAAAAATATTGATATCTTTGATCAAAGATCATTGAATTAATTCAAAGGAAAATGGGGATTATTTATCAAAGTAAAGTAATACCCATTGGATAGATTAATTGGATAAAACTTGCTTCAAGGTATTTGACAATTCTAACTGAAGAAAAGAATGAACCAAATTACAAAGGGCTTTCAAAACATGAATCAAACGGAAGTTCGATTGTTTTGAATTACCAGAATCTTGCAAAGGAACCTGTTATGAAAGCACAAATAACCAACCAAAGCATAGAGCAAACTGGTTAATAAATCACCCTTATTGTGAAAGTAGTGTCATAGAAAAGACCACTTCCGTTACCATATAGGATAAAACCAAACCTAGACATTAAATCTCAAGAAATGCCAGAGTAAGACTCTGCTACCTAACAGGGTGACTAAATCTTGAAATACAACTGTTCAGTCAATTTATCATTGCTTAAAGCAAAACATAATATTCTGCCAGTGGCTTAATTATGTATAGTTGTTTTTATCAATAACAAATGGAGATGACTGGCTTCAATAAATAGACTATTAATCTTGATACTTTGAACTAACCTCTTTGAAAATAAATTAGACTAATAGAAAAAACTGCAAGTTACTATAACAAACCTTTGTGATGACATTCTAAGTTAAAGTTTATCACTAATTTATCACTTGGTCATTGTCTTTCCTTCACCAGTTTTTAAAAAAAAATAATTTGAGTTTGTCACTTGGTTATTTCCCAGCGTCGACGATTTTTGGTCTGCCACATCAGAAGTGATATACTTGAGAATGGAGACTGATTACTAATTTATTATTTCTTAAATAAGTAATCTGAAAGTATCCCTTGGCCTCAAAATATAATAAGGTTTCTTTACTGCTGGTAGTGACCCTTATTTCTAATTTAAAACTTGTTTTGCTTTTGTCAGAATATTATCTAATTAATTGAACGCTTCTGTCATAGCATCTTAGTTGATTTCAAGATCTTATTTCAAGATCTATTAAAGCTAGAAGTCAATAGCAAGTTTTTAACTTAAAGAAGTCTGTTTTTTAATCGTACCATTTTATTTCAATAGAATTGAAACAACACATGTTAGAAGTTGAACGTTTTTTTTTTTCAGAATTTCAACTAACAAGTAAAACCCCCCAATTTCAGCATAGAGCAAATTAGCGAACAGCTAGGACCCAACATTAGAGTTAAGTTCATGGACTTGAAATGCATACCTAGACCACTAAACCATAATTACTTCTAGATTAAACTGCCTACCTGTTTACAAACAACATTGAAACGAAAGTGCAAGAATTCAGGTATGAATTATGATACACTCAGAGTGGTTACCAAAAAAAATCTAGGAAATTTACGAACATAGAGAAATCCATAGGATTATATCCAAATTCTTCGGTACCAGAAGGTCATTTGAGCACGCAGTTCAGCCAAATTTCCAAATTAATCCCACTTTTAATTTGTGCTTGTTTTGGCTATCGGCAAATACCAAAAAGTCATATAAAGACCTCATTTCCTCAGGTGCAAAATACAGCAAACTAGCATCGCTTTGTTAGAAGAAATAGAAATCAGTACCATATGGTCTTTTCAATTCCTGTCAATAGAGGTTCTTATCTGCAAAAGTCATTAAGTTTTCTCATGGAACAAAGCACATGGATGGAAAAGGATATCTAGAGCAGGTTGAGCCATGTGCATAAGACTAAATTTCTTTGTGACTAAAATCATACAGCAAGTTTACAGCAAGAAGTTTTTTGGCGATCTTTCGATATTTGTCGATCAAAGGGTCAAAGGAACATGGCTTTAGAAAAGCTTAAGACAACTAGAAATGGATAACACCTTTTACCATCATACATACGGCCAAATGTAGCCAATGGAAGAGGGGTAGTTATGCCAGATAATCGACTGATGGCTGACGACTTATTTGCGTATTTTTCCGATAGCAGAGTTACATTGAATTATATCCAAACAATGCAAGGACGCAAAAACAAGAAAATATTCGGGTAAACTATGAGTTTCCGAGGCCATAGGAGAGAAATTGTCTAGGATAAATGGAGCCAAAAAAAAGTATCTTTGAGTTGAAAAAAAAAAAAAACTCGACCACGGTCCCTATTGGCCCACAAATGGAGAACTTATCCCGCCTTAAAGCTAAGATTGAGATACACAACATTCCCGGGCAAGATTTATTAGACGCAAGAGAGTTGATTAGCCGCAATCTGCCGATGGTGGGTGATTTGCAGCCAAGTCTGTATTCTGCAACCAAATTTGGGGGATGAGGCCACCGCAATATCAGGTACTTTCTCTCTACTCTTTAGGATCATTTACAGTAGTATTTGATACTTTCAAATAGTAATGGAGAGCATTATCACGATAAGAGCGAAAAACTTTACGGGCATCGATACGAGATTCATCCTGAAACCAGAGGGGCGACATTTGACTAGGCTCGCGAAGATTTCCCGATCCGGCCAAATGAGCCCCCCACAAAAAATCCCTCAATTGGCAGTGTCCCCGGGGCAAATGATCTCTGACATGATCCAAGGCAGACGCTCCGGGGGTTAAATTCACGATAAATGGAAACCCGACCACCAAGTGCCGGATGCCCGAGATCACCAATAGGGAACCAAAAAGGATTAAGTTTATTATTGTTGCAAAATTAGCATCCAAGTTGAAATTTGGCGTGGCTGCAAAAATTTTTGGGGCCATGGGTTTTAGTCCATGGCATATTCATTAAAGTACGTAAAGATTAAGAGAAGGGGCACCTCGCGTGCCTGAATATTTGTACATACAAAGCTTTTTGGTAAGGAAGGAGGAAGTGGTGGCGGAAGGTAGTGGCTTAAGGAAGTAAGTTGATGACGTGAAGAAGGTATTGTTGAAGGAAGACTTGAGGAAGGGTGGTTTAAGGAAGACTTGAGGAAGGGTGGTTTAAGGAAGGAAGTTGATGACGTGGGGAAGGTCCTTGAAGAATTCATTGTCAAACATGTCAATATGCATTGTCTCCAAGTACGAGTCGTACCCTGCAGTGGCACCGTTCATGTTCATCGAAGCGCTCTGAGGGTTGTTCAACGAGTTGTTGGCGTACTGAGACATGTCGATTTCGCTGAACTCAGAGTTATCATAGCCAAAAGTGTTGGCGGTCAGCAACATGCTTTTGATGGAAAGAATAGGAGTGAGTCTGGTAGGGGTCTGAGCGGTCGAGGCCGAGAGTTGGTTGGGGAGGGCCGGGACCGGCGACTGAGTGGAGCTGTAAACAGGGGTGGTTTGGGTTGATTTTACTGGAGGAAGCTGCTTCAACTTTGGTTTTGTTTTCTGTTTTTTAGCTGGTGGGGCAGGAACCTTTTCTTCCGTGCGTTTGGACTTCTTTGACTTGGAGGTTTTTTCCAATTTGGCTATGAAGTCGCTACAGAGACCATTGATTTCCTCAACCACGTACCATTTGTCCTTAAATTTGTCGAGCTCACCCAAGTAGTCCTGGATGTCGTACTCGTCCTTATAGATTGTTTCTGAGGACTCGTTGGCGGCGGTGGTGCCAATTAATCGTTTGGTGGCACGCTTAAGAGAAAGCGACATGGCGATGGTCAAACTCCAGGGAATGATGGGAATGTTGAGAAGAAGGTCAGGGTTCAATTTTTTGGCATAGTACAAGATGTTGGAGGCAGCTTTCGTGGCGGCGGCTTCCGGGATGCGGTTGGGGACGTCGTGGTCGTCGTACTTGCCCTTTTGAGAGGCCAAAACCACGACATTATTCAAGATACGGGTCAAGAAGGTTATCATGGTTTCGGCGTAATCAGTGAAGGGTCCTTGCAAGTCGGTGATACGGCCGGAGAAGGAGAGGGAAGTGGACGAGGGGTGGGATGGTTTGGCGGCCCGTTCGAGATCGCAAATTTCAAACTCAACTCGCTGGAACTCCTCGTTGTCAAACAACTTTTTCCGGGTTTCCTTGGAGTCGTTGACGCGATGGACGTTTTCGAACGGCTGGTACATGGAAAACAACACCTTTTCGATGCTACGGGCAATATGGACCAAACGGAGCAAATGAGGGTTGTTATAGGGCAAGTCGATGTTGAAGTCATCGTGGCGGATGAAGATGAACCGCAGGCACACGAAGGCGTTGATGCGGTCAAATATATAGATGGTCCACCAGAGGTTGTTGGTATAATTGGCCATGTCGGCACTGGCGTATTTCTGGCTCTTTATCTGGATCGCGAGGGATCCGGCCAAATTGAGGGCCACCGTGAGGTCATGGGACGAATGTTCGTTGCCGAGACGGTCGAATTTGAAGTGCAACAGCAAGAGCAAATGGACTGCCACCAACGTGAACTTGTCGATATCACCCAACTCGGGCAACACGAGAAGAAGTTGGCGGATTTTGGTTTCCAACTGGGTGACGAAGTCGACAAAATCGGCCACGTACTCGGCCGGCGTGAGCGCATCGGTGGGCCCGCGCCCGCGCAGGCGCCTGAACACCCGGCCCAAAATTGGGTCCGCCAACCGGTCGCGCAGGATGGCCAACACCATGGCATACACAAGCACCGTGGGGGCCTGTTGGTCCCGGAACCCGTCCCAGAACTTACGCAGGTGGACGATGGGGAAGATGGAGTTGAGCTTATAGAAGTAGAGCTCAACAAGCTGTTGGAGCTCGGCCGGTTCCACTACGTACACTGGGCCCAGGAGGGTGAAGGCATGGATAGCGAGCAAATGGTGCCAGGCGGCGCGGGACCGAAGGTGCCACTTCGAATCATCATCGTCATCTCCGCCGGCCTTGACCTTATACGGTTTATACTTGTTGGCGGCAGAGTCTTCAGGGGCCTGTTTATCCAGCATCATGTCGATATACACCCCGGCCTCGTGGTAAATGGAATTATCATTCATTTTACGACTCATGATGGCTTTAGGGTGGTCATGGAGCACGTACTGGAAGGTAGAAATGGCGTCGTGGCCCGATACGCTGAAGCCGAACCGATGTTTGAGGTAGGCCGGGGTGATTTGTTTCATTTCCTCGGCCTCCTGGGCGGCTTGGGCCCTTCCTCGAGGTACTTCTGGCTGGGCTACGGGCCGAACAGCAGGCAGCGGGGCGTGGGGCGGCGACAGAGAGTCCAGCTTGGGGGCAGCGGGTTTCTTGGTGATCAAATCACATTCCCAGTCGTGTTTACGGCAGTTGGAGCACCCAGCAGACTCGTAGTCGGAGGCGGTGATGTCACATTTGACCCGTTTGAGACGACAGTTGTTGCAACACTTGAACGTTCTCTTACGGGTCTTGTAGTTGTCGTCGAATGCCGGAAAGACAAACATAACGAAAGAGTTACAGCAGTGTTAGAGCAGTGGTAGAGTAGCTAGTGGTAGTGGAGCTAAGACTAGAGTGGTAGTGGAGTAACAAATGGCAGATTGGTAAGCAGCAAATAGTAGGTAGCAAATGGCAGGTAGCAAATGGCAGATAAGCACAGCAAGATGAGCAGCAGTGTCGAGAATGAAGCCCAGTAATTAGGGCAGAATAGCTAGCAGCACGTGAGACCAGAAAGAAGAAGATGGTGCAACAGCAGAAGAGAAAAGTGATGAAAAACTCCTCATGAAAAACGCTGGAGGTTTTGGAGTGCAACCTCATAAAACCACCAAATGACCACCAACCACCGACCTACGCTCGAGAGTAAACGGGGCAGGGCCCAGCCCGTCCGCGACACCATTGCCCACAAGAGGGGCCTAGCCCAACACACCGAGATGAAGCTACGGACGGACGCCAGGGTGTCCAAGACAGCGGGCCGGCGAGCCGTGGCTGAATTGAAGCGAGAGTTACGGGCAGAAGCACTAAGCGAGGTGTTGGCTCCAGAGACTACGGGGGCTACGGATGCAGAGGAGAGGGAAGGGATGGAAGGTGGAAGTGAAGACACAGAGAAGGGAATGAAAGAGAAGGGCAAAGAAAAGAACCAAATAAGAGTAAAGGCCAGACCGAAAGAAAATGACCAACTAAAGGTTAGACTGAAAGAAAAGGTCAAACCGAAAGAGGAGGTCAGAGAGAAGTTCAGGGTGGAAGAAAATAAACCAAACCTGGGCACAGAAAGTGAACCAGATGTAGAAGAAACAGAAAATCTGGCCCTGGATGAAAGCGAAGACTCAGACCAGGAAGAAACCCACCAACTTCTCGCCGAATTAGCAAAAATAAAGGCAGAAAAGGCCCAACATGCTGAGCTGCAGCCTGGGCCCAAGCGTGGGTGGAAAAAGACGGCGTTTTCTGCCCATTCGTCCCAGCCCGACCGCTACTCCACAGATACGCTTGAGTCCGACCACCACAAGCAGTTTCTCTCCAAGTACTTCAGATAGTGACCTTACTACACCATTTGTCTTACTCTAGGTATCGTTCCACTTAGTTCCGGTACCGTCCCTCTTACGTCCGGCAGCATTCCTTGTACTTCAGGTGGAATCCAAGACCTGGGCCCAAGCCTCTCTTCCAAGATCTCAGCGATCTCTCGCGTGATCCGTCCAGATCCCCAGTACCTCTCCGCCTGAGAGAGCCCATTCTCACCTATGGCTCCCTCTGGTGCCAGGGTTGGGTATGGGCCTACCTGAAACAGACTCCATACCCGGTCCTTACATTACCTTGCAGCACCCACCGTTACCCAGACCAATTGGGTAGGTGCAAGCTGCCGGTGGGGGTGGGGAAAACAATACAAATCCGGGCGATCTGCATGGAGTGCAATGCACGCTTACAAAACTATTAATGATGCCTATAATAATATACAGTACATAAATCTGATTTACGTAGATGGTCGATGACTCGCATGACTCGCAACATGACTCAGGGCTTCACGATGCCTTCTGATCCAGCTGCCACCTCTCGGCTCACGTCAAGTCGTCGGCGTGGCTCAACCGGGCGTTGAGGTTGGAGATCTCCTCCTTCAAACTGGCTTCCTCCACCGTCTTCACCAACTCCTTGGTGCACTTGGCAATATCAAACGAAATACCTGCCAATCTCTGCTTGAAGTTCTTGTCAGCAAAGTCCCCGTCACTCTTCTCCGAGTTGGGGCGACACAAGATATTCATACGGTGACTACAGTCCTCTAAACTCGTCACCACCCAGCTACCGTGCTCCTTCAACTGGAAGTTACGTGTTTGGTTCATCGACGTCTTGGTGGCCTCCGACATTTGTGAGATAACCACCGTGATTGCCTTGGACTTCTCTCTCAATTCTCCTCTCAAAGCATCGGGCTTCTTGATGGCAGAAAGGAGCGACTGGATGGTAGCAATAACCTGCACCGTTTGATGTTCCAAATAGAGCAAAACATGAGTTAATGTGTTGTCAGGATCATCAATATCGAAGAGATCGAAATTGAATGTAGCAGCAGCCATAGACTTACGGTATTCTTGTCTCTGTCTGGCTTCAGCTTCTTCTGTATCTTCCTCGGAATACTCTTCATCGTCATCTTCATCATCTTCCTCTTCACTCTCTTGTTGTGCAAATCCAACATTCTTCGTGGCTGGTGCGGCTTTAGTAGTATTTGCGGCCACATTCTTCACTGGGGACGATTTGGTAGCATTTGCAGTAACATTCTTTACTGGAGACGATTCAGCAGACTTGAAAAATGTAGTTTGAGATCCCGTAGCTTCGTCATCAGCAGACTGGGGAATGGTCATGTCAGAAGTCGACGTAGTCAATCCTCTGGCTTCTACACCTGAATCATTGGCAATCTGTTTCTTGGTGGCAGAGAAAAAGCCCATTTCAATCTTTTCTTCAGGAGAAGTTTCTTCGGAATCATCATATCCGCTAGTATCAAGTGTTCTAGATGGTGTGGTTTCGTTAGAGGTTGGAATCTTGAAAGTACTGGTGTCAGCCTTTTCTGAATCAGATTCAACAGGTTCTTCTTCAGGTTTTGGCTGATCGTAGTTGAATCTATCCTTAAGCGTTTGCAAGATACCTTTAGGTTTAGCAGTAGCTTGATTCTTAGTTTCGTGCGTAGCAGCCTCGGCAACAGCAGCAGCCCCAAGAGCTGAAGCTCCAATTGCCCCAACAGCAGCAGCAGCCTTCTTTTCATCTTTAGTGGTTGCAACTGGACTGAATGGATCAGACAACAGTTTTCCATTTTGCGAGGACTCCAGAGCATTACGGCTGACACTGAAGTTCTTCAGTTTATCACCGAACAAACCAACTTTACTGGCAAAAGAATTGGAAGGGGGAGTTTTCTGTGGCGATTTATTATACTTCCCGGCTTCATTAGTTGGACTTTCAAATTGTTTAACTCTATCAAAGATTCCACGAGAAGAAGGTGAAGACTTATTACTAACAGGAGACTCATTGATTTGATTTCTTCTAGGAGAATTTTCCTTTTCGGAGTCAGATTTAGATGGATCAAAACGTGAAGCCAATGATCTAACACTCGAAGCAGTACCATTGCTCTTGTTCTGGTTAGGACTTATGGCGACATTATTGGGTGAGGATGAAATCGATTTACCTTGGGGACTTGGATTATTGGTAATATTCAGATTATCAAGAATTGATCTTTCTTTTTGGAAAAATGGTTTGGCTTCATCCTTTTGTTCCTCGATGCTTTGCTGTTTTAAGATTTCAGGTTGTTCCCTTGGCAATTCAACGCTTTGTTGCTTTAAGATTTCAGGTTGTTCACTGATTTGCAGTTTGAAGAGTTCAGGTTGTTCCTTTGCTTGTGGAACTGAGATTCTAGGCTCTTGCTCTCTTGTTACCGAAACTGGTAATTGAGGTTCAGATGTGGTTGGAAGTGGAACCGAGAATTGATGCTCTTGTTTTGGTGGAATCGAAACTTGAGGTTGTTCCTTCGAAGTTTCAGACTGCACTCTTGGTGGTGAAATTGACACTTGAGATGGCAATTGTCTTGACTGAGACAAAGGCTCTTCGTCACTGTGAATTGCTTTGTTACTTTCCTTTAATTTAGGAACAGTCTTAAAAGGTCTCACATCAACAGCCGAGCCATCAATTTCTCTCTCCTCACCATTAAGATTGGAGCTATTTATCAAAGTGGCATCCACATCATTATCATCCACAGAATCGTTTTTCAACTTGGACACCGACACTAAATCACATAAAGTGAAGCAAATTTCACTTATAGAACGTTCAACCACGCTCTTTGGTAGTATGGACGAATAAATAGCGTAATATCTGGTGGCAGTTAAGGCATGACTAGCAGATTCCCTAAGACAAATGGAATTTTCATTACTATTCAATAAATTAGCATCACCTTGACTGGCAATTTGGTTGGACAATATTGAAATCTTAGAGATCTTGTCAAACAAAATATCAGCATCAAAGGTGGGTTTGTTGATGTAAGTCAAGAAAGATTCCACCAAAGATTGTAATTCTGACACTTTGTGAATGGATAACAAACCATTGGAAGCAACAAATGATTTTAAATTGGTATTGGTCAATGGAGATTCGGACAAATTAGTACGGAAGGTTTCGGCACGAGACTTTTCGTACAATTTTTGCCATTTCACCACATCATTCTTTAATTGCAGCACTTCCTTAGAGGTTGCATTCAGAGAGGATGCAGGTGGTTTATCAATATTGTCCAATTTATCGTAGAAAGATTCCAATTGTTTCTTCAAATCAAGCTTATTATTAGCAGGACCATCAATTGGTGAAGTAGAGTACTGCATGATACTGGAACGATCCTTAGAGTAAGTACTTGAACGCAGTAAATCTTTTGAAGGAGTTGAATTGGAATTTTTCAACGATTGATTTTCCAATCTTAAAGCGGCATTAGCGGACTTAAGATTGTCGATTTCTTTCAAATAAGAATCATTTTGACTCGATGCCCACGATTTCTTTTCCAATTTTAATGATTCCAATTCATCTCTTAACGAACTATTGGTATTATGGACATCATCATGCTTTTCTTGCAAAGATGTGTAGCTAGTCTGTAATAATTCATGATCTGATTGTAAACTTACTAATTTTTGCTGTAAGTCATCAATGACTTCGGCTTTATCATCAGCCACCGGTTTTTCAGAGACGGTGCTGGTGTTTGCCGCGTTAAACTCGTGGTTTAAGTCTCTTTGAAGAGGTTTTTCTTCATCATGATGAGGAGGAACTTCGGGTTCATCCTCGCTTTCTTCTTCGTCACTAGACCACGTTAAATTTGCCTTTGTTGGCACTACAGTTTTTGGCTGGATACCAATAGTTTGGTTGTTATTATGTAGGCCGTGATCGAGAGATTTTTCCAGCAATTCATTGATTGGAGGGTCATGATTTGGAATGGATTTTTGCGGGCTTGATTGCACAGCAGAATGGTTAGATTTGATTGGAGAACTCACTTTGGGAGCAATATGAATTTCTCTTCTTTCGATCTCGTAGGAGATATCCGATACCAAGTCTTTAAACCGCGATTGGGGCAAAGAAGAGAGTTTTTGACGGGCCTGATTTCTCTTGGGATGAAATGTTGATTTGGGTAGCAAAAAATCGGGTTCACCGTTGGATTCGTCGATTCTTCTCTTCAATTCGTCGTAAACATCGGTACTCAACTCTCTGAATTGAGCCACCGACAATTTCAACAACTTTTCACGAGCTCTGACGGCTCTGGTGGTGTTAGACTTGGATCGGGTTGTACTATCATCAGATATATCGAGAAACTGCTTCAACACTTTGTAGTGGAGGGCTAGATTGTTCTCAGTCATGGCGTATCAAAAAAGCGACAAAATACCACCAATGGGAAGAAAGGGAGTTCTGAAGGGTGCAGTTTTGGGTTCAGTTTTGTCGTCTCTTTTTAGTAGACAAAGGGGGATAATATAATGGGCAATTCCTGGTTTAAACCTCCTCTAAATGCTACGATGTCGTCTACGCCAGCAGTACTAATAACAATATCAAACAAATAAAAAAAACAACCAAAGGCTAAGACGTAATGGAGATGAAGAAGAAGGAGAGGGAAGATCAAATGTTTATGATAATCTGATTTATTAACGGTTACAATTTTTTTTTGCTCAGAGTTTTTTTTTGCACCACAAAACAGAAAAAAAAGACGCGGTTCCAAAAAACAAACGCAGTCAACAAAACACACCACCGGGCGAGCGACCTGGGCCGGACCCAGAGAAAAGAGTAGGTTATTGGACGGAAACTGGGGTAAAAAAGGGCAGAAAATCGGCCCAGTAAAGGCAGAACAGGTAGACAACTAACCAGTGGAGTAAATTAGGTCGTTTTGGCCAGGGGAGGGGGGAGGAGAAATCGGCGAGTGTGGGAGTGTGGTGGTTGGTCGGACGCATGCAAAAGGGCCGGCATCTGTCCGAGATTTGTTATTGTCTGGGCCCAGCTGGGCTCGCGTTGATCAGGCCCACGGACTGAGCCTGCCTATTTTCGATACTAGGCCACACGAGGCCACACGAGGTAAGGCCGGACAAATGCCGCTGTAGACCAGAATTGTAGAGAGAAGTGGCAGGGACAAGACCAAGAGCAAGTGTAGAGACAAGACGAAAATGTAGAACAGGAGTAAAATGTAAGGGGTTGGGAGCATCAATTCGGATAGTTGCAGCTATTATAAAATACATGATTTGCCAACTGAAACATGTAACAGGAAAGATGAAATGGAGAAAGGTAAAACATGTAGCAGGTGAAACAGAGACGATGATAAAGGGAGACGATGACCGAGAGAGATGATTTCGGAGATGGGATCTTAATGGGCTACAGAGACAGTACAGTAGAGTGAGATGGGGCCAAAAACGTAAGAAAAGAAGGGCAACAACGACAGCAAATGGGCTAAAAATGTAGTTAGACAGATCTTACTGCTAAACTGGCTCCAATTAGTCAGGCCTTGCTTCCAAATTTGTTGCAATTAGTCAGACCACTGCCAATTTGTTGCAAGAAATTAGACCTTACCACTTTGCTGCGAATACACCAGATACCTTTCTGATGAAATTGGGCGAGATGAAACAGTTTCTGCTGTACACTGCAGATTCTGACAGATAAGGGGCTGAAACGATGTACCAATGAGTTAGCCCATGAAATTGTAGAAGGCAACCAATAAGACTGAAATTTTCACTTTCGTGCTTTTTCGTCTATTAGATAACCACATAGGGCCCTTTTACGTACATGGTCATTGCAACACCTGGCAATAGGAAGCGGGTAGTCTCTTATTGATATATTGGATCTACTCGGATCTTTTCATATATTTAAAGTGCTCTACACTTTTGCCGTTCTTGGCCAAATCTGAATCTTTTGCACCTTTAAATGTTAGGTTATTGCAATTCATTTGCAATTCATTTGCAGCTCTTTGATATCTTCAACTTTCAGCAATCATCAAGTCTCAGGCTGGTCCTAGGTTCTGGCTATCGCCAGATGTATTCTAAACTCTGTCTTGTCTACACTCACTGTACTATTTACATGATATTAGTCCTATTTACTCTGTTCTTCGATTATACTAGCAGTAATCTTCTCAATCGATGGGCTTGATTCAAACAATTTCTCATTAATAAACTCCTCGGCAACTTGCTTACCATGAACGAAGTTCACGGCTCCGATTAATGCAAAAATCATCTGGGCCCCCACCTTTAATTCTCCACTACTCTCAAAGTTTAACCCATCAGTATAAGGTTTCCAGAACATGATCTTATTAAGGTTACTATTTCTAGCAAATAACCCCAAGGTTAATCTTCCGTTAAGTTCCCTGGACACAGTAGAACCCAAAACGTCGAAGTTCAATCCATTAATGGCCAATTCATTGGTGGTTTGTGGGGTTTCGATGCATTTTTTAGCAGTAAACAATGACAAAAGTTTGCTTCCCATGGCACTGAGTTTTTCATTATGAGGTTTGATACCATTACCAAAAGATTTATGGGTCAACACTTGCAATATCAATTCATCATTTATAGCGTACTTATTCAGCAAAAAGTCCTTGACATATTGTAAGTTTTCGGCATTTTCTCCGTACTTATGCCCCTGGCTACTCGTGAACACCTGCTGAGGATCCTTCTTTAACCCTGCTACCCGTTTACCGGTGTGCAAATAGATATTTCTGGAACTTATGAATATGCTGCTTGGGATCAATCTGGCCCCATTCACCACGGATTTCACACCCCGTATGCTCATCATTTTCGGCTTCTGTCTTGTCGGAACGCTATGGATCACTGGCCGAGTTTCTGGTAGTCGTCAGTGGTTTCCTAAGTTGAAAGCTAAAGGTTCTTCTAGTAAGTTACCCTAAGTTTTCCAGTGAAAAATTCTCATACTTCCACCGGCTGACATAAGCAAGAAAAAAGATTTAGCTGTGTGCAGGACCAACATCAACAGATGAGATGTAGTTAAAATTTGGCCCCAAATAGTGAAAAATCTCAACTCCAGTAACCCAGCAACCATGGATATATTTCGGATTTTGTCAAGAGGAGCATCGCTTAAGAAGAGTCAGGCCGTGAACACCGACTACGCCTTGCCCACGTTGAAGCAAAAACAGACTGAAAACCAGAAAACAGCCTCCTTACAGCATCAAATCAGTAAAGAAACCGATTTCTTTCATTCCAAGAAGCACTCTACGGCAGCAGAAGATGATGCTGCTGTACAAGAAGCAGAAGATGAGGCCCCACCACCACCTAAGGTCTCCAGTGAAGAAGACGCTGTGAAGTTGAGGGCAGCTAATCGTGCCAAAATTACAGGAGATGACGTTCCTTTACCCATTGGGTCTTTTGAAGACTTGATTAGTCGTTTCCACATCAACCCAAAGCTCTTGAGTAACTTGGTGGATTCCGGCTTTATAGAGCCTACGGCCATTCAGTGTGAGTCCATCCCCATTTGCCTCAACAACCGGGACTTAATTGGATGTGCTCCAACCGGGTCAGGTAAGACATTAGCATTTTTAATTCCATTAATTCAAGCCATCACAACCCCAGAACTGAAGAAAAAGAGTCTGAAAGAATCGAAAAAGTCAAAGAAGGCAAAGAGAGCCATTAGAGGATTAATAATATCTCCTACCAATGAATTGGCAGTACAGATTTTCCAGGAATTGGAGACATTGACCAAAGGATTGAAATTAACCGTAGGAATACTATCCAAACAGCTTGCAAACAAGATAAATAACAAGATCATCGACTCCAGCAAGTACGATATCTTGGTTTCGACTCCTTTGAGACTCATAGACACCATCAAGAACGAGAACATCGACTTATCAGGAGTGGAACAGCTTGTTATCGATGAAGCAGATAAGCTTTTCGACCAGGGTTTCGTGGAGCAAACAGACGATATC
Source organism: Isabelozyma gotoi (assembly GCA_003708205.2). Taxonomy (NCBI): domain Eukaryota; kingdom Fungi; phylum Ascomycota; class Pichiomycetes; order Serinales; family Metschnikowiaceae; genus Isabelozyma; species Isabelozyma gotoi. The sequence continues at coordinate 148,404 of PPNP02000009.1, read as the reverse complement.
TTGTCGAACTGTACGCATACAAAATTAAGAACCTCCATGTTCTCGGCCACTATTCCTTCTGGGGTGGAAGAAATGGCCAATTCCATCTTGAAAGACCCTGTGAGAGTGATTATTGGCCATAAAGAAGCTGCTTCCAGCACTATTGACCAGAAGTTGGTATTCACGGGTTCAGAAGAAGGTAAGCTTTTGGCTATCAGACAAATGATCCAAAATGGAGAGTTTAAACCACCATTAATCATCTTTTTGCAGTCTATTACCAGAGCCAAAGCTTTATTCCACGAATTAATCTACGATAAACTAAACGTTGATGTAATCCACGCAGAGAAGACCCCCAAACAGAGAGATGAAGTCATCAAACGATTCAAAAACGGAGACATTTGGGTTTTGATCACTACAGACGTCATTGCTCGTGGGGTTGATTTCAAGGGTGTTAACATGGTTATCAACTACGATGTTCCACAGAGTGCCCAAGCATATGTGCATAGAATTGGGAGAACTGGAAGAGGAGGAAAAGTGGGTAAGGCCGTGACGTTTTTCACGAAAGAAGATGATATGTCGGTCAAACCAATCATAAATGTGATGAAACAGTCAGGATGTGAAGCCGGGTTCAGTAGCTGGATGGAGAATATGCAGAGATTGTCGAAGAACGATAAGAAGAGCATTAAGCAGCATCAAATCAAGAGAAACCAGATTTCGACGGTTCCTAAGGTTATGAAGCATAAGAGAAAGAAGAGAGAGGAGATGATCGAAGCATCGAAGAGAAGAAAGGAGATGGAATAAGTAGAGAAGAAAGAGAAGAAAGAGAAGACAAGAAGATGAGAAGAGATGGAGAAGAAAGAGAAGATAATGAGAAGAGAAGAGAATGTAGTACAGATAGATGAAATTAGCAGACATTCAAACTTGCTTATTCCCTACTCTCCTGTGGAAACAGCAGAGAAGCAATAGACAAATTGCTGATAAAAACCACAATCATTGTAAGACTATTTGCTTAACTTATTTCTACATTTGCTTATTCTTTTGCTCAACGTATTTCTACACTTTCTTATTCTTGTATGTATTGAATAAATTATACTGTGCATTTTAGATTCTAATGGTGTTCACTGTGGACAACTGGGTAGCCAAACAAGCTTCTTCTTCCAATTATTTCCCCAACAGAGAAGAAAGCCAACAATTGAGTACCGTAAACAGCAGCTTTGACGGCACATTGCTTGTTGAGAGTGAAACCGGAGGCTTTGGCCAACAATTCCTTTTGTTTCTGTTGCGATTTGACCACTTCAAAGGCATTCTTATACACTTGGGTGAATTGTTGTTGACTTGGAGGTGCTAAACCTTCAGCTTTGTAGACAACTTTACCGATTTCGGCACCAACTTTACCCCAGTAGACGGCACAGTTGGCCCATTCGGTTGATTTGGTGACCAAGGAATTGACAACCCCAGTAGCTTTGGTAACGATGGCAGACATTATGGATTATATATGGTTTTTGCTGATGGTAGAGGGTTCTTCCGCTTTCGTCCTTTTTTTTTAACTGAAAAATAGGATTCGGGTGCGCAAAATTGTGAAAAATTGTGAGCCAATGAAAGTGTGCTGATGGAGGTGCACGGGTTTTGGGTGCACGGGTTGATGAGTGACCTACGGACTAAGACAGGACCAGCCCGGAGAAGACAGTACCAGCTTAGAAGAAGTAAGGGTCCAAGAGGGCTGACAAGTTGTATCTCGGGGCGCCGATTACAGGGAATGAGTTAAAATATTTGTAGTAACCAGAAAATGAAGAGAAATGAAGAGGTTGCAATGAGCTAGAGTGAGACTATATAGGCATCTTAGAACCGTATATGGGGTATATTCTTAGGTAGAAACTGTATTTAGAGTTGTTTTTCTGGCAGAGTCGGAGTTGAGCTGAGACATTTGAGATGGAAGTTATCTATTGCAGAGCAATGATTCAAACTATGGCTCTGTATGAGTTGAAGCTAGGAATACGTGACACTTCAGCCCGGAGGTTGAGTGGATGCTGAATTCAAGTGGAGTGTTATTGTAGATAGAGCCTTATTTCTTCTCCTTCAATCTGAATATTTTATAAAAAAGTCCAATTCAATGCCATATACCCTATAAGCTAGAAGCGAACTCTGTTTGTTTTATGATATTCATGTAGTTTCATATACTCAAAATCAGAGTATAATATAGCATTATATTTCTGCGTCCACCTATAATTCGATGCCGAAACGGTCAGGCCAGATGGCTGGGGCCACCAAACTCCATCCATAAAGAGCAAAACAGACCCACGAACTAATGATCTTCAACCAACTGGCAAAGTACGTTCTTCCCACTGGCACAAAATTTCCGACATCGTCCTGTTGCACATTAATCGTCAAAAGCGTAGCTACGTATTGAGTAGCCAAGAAGAAGATGATGTGAAACAACGAGTAGTTGTACTTTACGTTCAGCTTCTCTTCGTGAGGTCTTTCTGCCTCTTCGTCGTAAAGGTCGAGCTGGGTAAGCGCACTTTCTGGCAACAGCCCTTCATTCACAGCCTGTTTGATGGCCTGGTATCTCATTTCATTACGAGCTGAAGGCTGTTGCGAGACATAATCTGTGTTGGTGAACTCCACGCTTTCGGAATCAAAGAAAGCAGAGTTAGAAGCAGCTCTGGTGGTGGTGTAAGTGATAGCAATGAAGGTAAAAAGGGCCCCGAGAATGATACTGACGGTTCTGGTACCCTTGGATCTCACCAAAGGATTGCACATTTTATCATCTGGTTCCGAAGCAACGGCACACATGACAAGATACGTACAATAGAACACAACCATTGAGGATTGGGCCAAACCAGCATGAGGATTGGACTCTTGAATCTCCTGGTTGACCGACATTCCGGTAATGATCAACGAGAACATTATGTTCATGGTGATTGCCGTCTGGTTCATGCTACAGCTCTTGTGAGCAAAGAACATGTACATGACGATGGTGAGAACAATACTGGAAACATACATCGTCAACGTACCTCCAATAAGAAGCTTCTTCCAGAAACCAGCATTGTATTCACCTTCTCCCGTCAACTCCTCGAGTTCAATCTTTTCCAAGCACTTCTCTGCCCAGGCGTGAGCAAAATCCACCAACAAAATCAACCCAATACCAATAAAGATGGTGGAGAAGATAATAGCAATGTGGTTACCGTAGAAAATGAAGAAACTATCAGGAATAGCCACGAAATTCAATACTATCAACGCTAACCAAGCACAAATTTTGAATGCCCATCCTCCATTCTGAATCACAGCACGAGGATTGGCCGTAGACTTAACGTCTATCAACAACCCTGCCAAAATGAGGTGAAGAAGTCCTAAAGCGAAATTAATACGGTGCACTGACGTAAACCGTATACATTCAGAGCCTTCCGAGGTACATTTCTGGTTGATAAAACCAAATGTTGCTCGCTCCAACCACTTGATGATGACAGGAGATGTAAACAACCACGATATCACTGAATTTATCTGGAGAATAATCCCGTAAATAATTCTTGTCATTATTGATGACTGGGTACCAGACATGGCAGAAAACAAGCAGCTACATGCTCCTCCTAGACAGGAACATGCTCCCACAGTGAACAAACTCAGCAAACCAAGAAATGCAAACATACTGTGGCTAACTATCGGTATAAAGAGGCAAAATGGGGTATAAGTTGGCAAAATGGCGTAGTAAAAAGTCGCATCGTTATCTTTTGATAGTGACATTTTTCCGTGGGGTTCGGGTTTTATTTTTCCACCTCATCTTGTTAATTTTCACATCAAAAACCCATCAAATTCCTTCCCCATGTCGTTCAGAAAGAGAAGTGAAATCATTGGTACCGCTGGTGCTGGTGTTGGTGTGGCCAGGGGTCCCTCAGTGGCCCGGGGTCTTGTTGGAGTTGCTCGTGGCCCTCCAGTTGCTGTTCCTAGGTCTATTCCTGCTCGAGGTAATGCGATGAGACCGTCAGGAAGGGCCTCTGGTCCTACAGAAAAGGATCAAATTGACATAGTAATGAAGAATCCAGGAATACGTCCTTCGATAATTACGTCGCAACCCACCATCTCGACAGGATCTCCCGATTTGGACAAGATTTTGCAGCATCAGGGTTTACCAACTGGAACGTCATTGCTTATAGAAGAGTCAGGAACCACCGACTTTGCCTCTGTATTGCTTCGTGCCTTTGCCTCTCAGGGTGTATTACACAACAGAATCGAAAAGGACACCGTCCATGCTCATGTGGTGGTGATAGGTATGGCTTCGCAGTGGGCTAATGAACTTCCTGGGCTCTACAAAGGGTCTTCGAAAGAGCAGAAGAAGGCCAAAATCAAAGAAAACGAGTCTCAGATAAGTGTCTCCAACTTGTCTAACCAGGATATGAAGATTGCTTGGAGATACGGGTTGAACAACAAGAAACTGGAAGATGGAAATGAACAAAACCTCCAACCACCAGTGTATGAACACTATAATAACCAATTTGACATCACCCAGAAGCTCGTTCCTGGCCCTAGTGCCCACGACATCTCGTTCATACCATTGAGCCCCAGTTATTCCCAGATCATTCACCAACTTAGCGCAATCGTTGCAAATCAGCTTAAGTCCAGCCCAGGTAAAACCGTCAGAATTATCATTCCTAACGTGCTAAACCCATCGATTTACCCTCCCACATTTTCTGCTCCCAGCTTTATCATTCCATTTTTGCATTCAATCAAAGCTCTTTTGGCTAAATATCCCCATAACTTGTCGTTAATCTTGTCGATTCCGTTAGATTTATATCCAAGATATTCCAGTTTGACACTGACATTGGAGGTGTTGTGTGATTCTGTTATTCATTTGCAGCCATTCAACCAGGAGATGTCGGCATTGATTGAAAAGGCATACAAGAACGAACCATCCAAAATTCAACAGGGTCTCGTTAATATCATCAAATTACCAGTTCTTTCAGACAAGGGTATGATGATGATCTATGAGGGTGAATATGCCTTTAAGAACGGAAGAAAGAAGTTTGAAATCGAGGAATGGGGTATTCCTGTGGAGGATGACGGAGGAGCTAATGATGATGGCCATAACCATGGTCAAACGACTAAGAACATCGATTTCTGATAGAATACCATAAGATCGATTAATGATAAGTGTTTAGTAGTACTTATAGATAGCCTAACTAATGTAATGTATTGTGACTTACAAAAAGACAGTTGTGTAATTTCTAAAACTGATCATTTCTTGTAGGAAGAGAGATTCTAATTAGAGAGCTTCTAAAATGTAATATGTAGCATAGAAACTTCAAACAACTAGCACCTAATCTCAAGGAATGGCCTATTCTGTCTAATTGTATTTACCTGAAATCATACATCATCACGTCAACTCCACTCTGGATCTTCATTATTGTCTTCCAACAGAATCAAGCTGCTTTTGAAGATTCTCATTAGTCGTTTCTAAAGCAGCCACTTTACTGTTTAGAACATCAACCTGGGCCACCAAAATATCATTGGCCAGTATAACAGACTTTAACTGAGCTTCAATCTCCTCTAATCGTTTAACTATAGACTTTTCCAGTATGTCCTCTGTATCAAAAGTCACTTTTTTCAGTGGTTTCTTCGTTTCGTCTACTTCCGATTCATTAGCTCGTTTCTTTGCTTGTTCATATTCATTAATCTTCTGTCTACGTACTGGCGACCCACTCCTTTTCATCTGCTGAAAAGCTGGCTTACTCTCTTCCTGAGAACTTGGACGTTCTACAGCCAGAATTCTTTGCGGCGAAGTGGCAAATACCTTGTAATTCTGCCTAGAGGCTCTCTTAGGAGCAGAAAGCGTCTTCTCAGGAGACAATCTAAGTCTTCGGCTACTGCCTTCGGGGTCTGTAGGTAACATTGTTAGGGAAGAAAGGTGAAGTTGATATTTTGTGCGCAGAAACTTTTAATGAGCTTAGCCAAAGCTAAGATGAGATAACTATGTATAAATAGGGTCATTAAGGTCATATCTTTTTTGAGTAACCTGAGACAAGAATCAGAGAATTGAAGGAGATTGGAGTAAGATAGTTCAAAAGAGACGGACATTTGACAGAATGGGTAGTTGTATAGGAAGAATGGCTGCGAAAAGAGAAAGACAGTACCACTTAGATGGGTCCCTTATGCAAAACGGCGCAGATATGGAGTTAGGTATTAGTTTGTATGGTTCAGCAGTAATGGAGAACTATTATGTGGACTACAATATGGACTATAATGGGACTACATAGCAAAAAGACAGCACCAAATATATGAAAGTCATCCAATACACTTGAACTATAAAAGCGAGATACTCCATTAACTAAAAGTCATTCCAACCAGATGACATATCTTCTGGATAGGCTAAGAACCAAATTATTAATCCTTTCTTCTATATAGCTGGGAAATAAAATATGCACCCGTGCACCACGTCATTTTTCAATTTAGCCCAATGCGGAAAATTGATATTACGCGTCAGGATGCCTGCACTTTTTTCACATTATCATTATTTCTCTACAACTTTCTTCTTTCTTTCTCTTCTTCAACTTGCTCTTCCACCTGCTTTTCCACAGCTAGAATGTCGTCGTCGCCAGTCCATGATCCTTCTGGAGATCCCAGCTTGAGAGATACCGAATCTCAATCCCAATCCCAGCAGCCAGTGGTGCCCTCATCTCCATTATTCTTTGGTACCTCTTCATCCAATCCTCCTTCTGATAACCACGGAAGTCAGTCTCAGAGAAGAAATGAAATCTCGTCTCCTCTTCATTACACGTCTTCTGTCCACCACACGTCAGACATTCGTTCAGGTAGCGGAGCTGGCCGTTCAAGAAGCGACAGATTAACTAGTGAAGTAGACAGAATTGTCAGAAGACAGAACAGAACCGATCTTTATGACTCCAGTTCTGGTCACAGAAGATTGTTTATGGGTGGTTCCAGCACGAACTCGAGCCAGAGCAATGCTGGTAACTTATCTTCTCAATTGGACTCCGAAACACTCAATGATTCTGATGAGCCTACCAGACTTATTTGGGGTACGAATATCAATCTTAGCGATTGTACCAATGCGTTCAGAGACTTTTTGATGAGTTTCAAGTATAAGTACCGTAGATTGTTGGAAAACCAGCCAATTGACCCGGAAGATAACGACTTATACTACGTGAACAAGCTCAACAATATGAAAGACTTGGGTATCACCAATTTGAACTTTGACAGTAAGAACTTGTTGGCTTACCCTTCTACCAAGAAGTTGTACTACCAGTTAATCAACTACCCACAAGAAATCGTGCCTATCATGGATCAAACCGTCAAGGACTGTATGATCTCATTGGTCACGGAATTCAACAATAACAGCAATGACTACGTCAATATCGACGAGATCGAGACTAATATTTACACTGTTCGTCCCTTCAACATCAACGCTGCTGAGAAGGGAATGAGAGAATTGAATCCTAATGATATCGACAAGTTGGTTACTGTTAAAGGGTTGGTTTTGAGAGCCACCTCCATTATTCCTGATATGAAGACGGCTTTCTTCAAATGTAATGCCTGTGATCATACTGTAGCCGTTGAAATTGACAGAGGGGTCATTACGGAACCCACTAGATGTCCAAGAGAAGTATGTGGTCAGAAGAACTCCATGATTCTCATCCATAATCGTTCTTCCTTCAGTGACAAGCAAGTGATCAAATTGCAAGAAACTCCTGATTTGGTTCCTGATGGTCAAACTCCCCATTCTATCAACTTGTGTATCTACGATAACATGGTAGACTCTTGTCGTGCTGGTGACAGAATCGAAGTTACTGGGGTATTTAGATCTTTGCCAGTAAGAGTAAATTCCAGACAAAGGGCCTTGAAAAACTTGTACAAGACCTACTTAGATGTCATCCATATTAAGAAAATTGACAACAAGAGACTTGGAGCTGACGAATCCACATTGTCAGAGGAAGTTTTGCACGATGATAGTGAAGTTCAACAAGTGAAGAAATTGACTCAAGAAGATATCGATGCCATCAAAGACGTAGCCCAACGTGATGATTTGTATGAGGTGTTGGCCAGATCTTTGGCTCCATCCATTTACGAAATGGACGACGTCAAAAAAGGTATTTTGTTGCAATTATTTGGTGGAACCAATAAAACCTTCAAGAAGGGAGGAAGATACAGAGGTGATATCAACATCTTATTGTGTGGTGACCCTTCGACTTCCAAGTCTCAATTGTTGCAATACGTTCATAAAATTGCTCCAAGAGGTGTCTACACTTCTGGTAAGGGTTCTTCTGCTGTGGGTTTAACTGCCTATATCACCAGAGATATTGATACCAAGCAGTTGGTGTTGGAATCAGGAGCTTTGGTATTATCGGACGGAGGTGTTTGTTGTATTGATGAATTCGATAAGATGAGTGATAGTACCAGATCTGTCTTACACGAAGTTATGGAACAACAAACCATTTCCATTGCCAAAGCCGGTATTATTACCACTCTTAATGCCAGAACTTCGATTTTGGCCTCTGCTAATCCTATTAACTCCAGATATGATCCTAATTTACCCGTTACCTCTAATATCGATTTACCTCCACCATTATTGTCCAGATTTGACTTGGTGTACTTGATTTTGGATAAAATCGACGAAAACATCGATAGAAAGTTGGCCAGACATTTGACTGACATGTACTTGGAAGATGCTCCTGAAAGAGTGACTGAAAATGTCGTTTTATCGGTTGAATTTTTGAGTATGTACATTCAATATGCCAAAGAACAGTTCCAACCAGTGATGACTGAAGATGGTAAGAACGAATTGGTTAGAGCCTATGTTGAAATGAGAAAATTAGGTGATGATAGTCGTTCGAGTGAAAAGAGAATCACTGCTACCACAAGACAATTGGAATCGATGATCAGATTATCTGAAGCCCACGCCAAAATGAGATTGAGTGAACGGGTTGAATTAATTGATGTCAAGGAAGCCGTGAGATTAATCAAATCCGCTATTAAAGACTATGCCACGGACCCAATTACTGGTAGAATCGATATGGATATGATTCAAACCGGAACGACCTCGGCTCAAAGAAGAATTCAAGAAGATCTTGCCAACTCTATCATGGCTATTATCGAAGATAACAATAATGCCATCAGAGTTAATGAACTTGCGGTGAAATTGAATGAAATTGGGTCAATCAGAGTAGAAAACCTGGACATCAACGATTGTCTTAAGAGACTTCAACTGGATGGAAAGATTGTAGAAACTGGTGATAGTCACAGAAGAACCATCAGAAAGATCTCTCTTGCTTGAGCTGACTACTTCTGTCTTTTGGGCTCCTACAGTCTACAGGCTTGCTTTATTTCTTGGGTGTATATTAGTATGTAATGATTGTTGTAATATAAGATGTTATATAAACTTCTTGGTATCAAGGGCTCCGTCTTTGACCACCTCTTCCTTTTCCACCTTTTTAGGTTCTTCGTCAGCCAATTTCAAGAACTCTTCAAGCTGCTTATCTAGCTCAATATCAGTTACAGTGTTATACTTGTGCTTGGTAAGAGTATTGGCAATTTTCAACTCCAGGCCAAGTTCTATCGACTCTCCCTTGTGTAATTTGTCAATGATTCCATGTAGTATGAAGAACTTACTATCGTAGGTGGCAATTAATGACTCGTACTCCTTTCTGGCTCTCATAAACTCCACAACCACCGATCCAAAGATCACAGTATAGAATACTGACTTGACTACTGGTGTTCTCACGAGGTCCCTGAAGGTGGCTCTTGTTCTGGTGGACTTTAGTCTAGAAAACGTCCTGAGCCCACCAACAGGAACCTTTATTTGCCGTATGCTTCTGCCTATCATTGCCGTATAGTTCTGTTCTCTTATCCTGTTCCTCTTCGTAGAACTACGTTTTTCAATCTGATGTACGGGAGTTTTGTTGGTGCACGGATGTTTGTCTTGGTGCACGGATATTTCATATGTACGGGCCTTATTCTCGCGCAGGCTGATCTTTCTCCGGATTTGGCGCGCCTCCCTGTGTCAAAAAATGGCTTTCTTTAAGCATCAACGCCAAACGTTTCTTTCTCCATTTATCGGTGATTCACCCCAGATTTCACCTCTTTTGACGTGACTGTTTCGTTACTTGCCATATTTGTTGCATCTTTTCGTGCCGTATCCGTTGCTGTGATCCAATTGCTCTTTTTCACGTCCTGATTCAATGCACATATAATGAAGTTACCGAGAGTTACCAGTATACTTCTCGTGGTGCTAGTGTCGCTAACGTTTTTAAATTTCATTCTAAAGTATTATACGTACTTCGTCTTGATAGTGTCGTCGTCAAAATCATCCATTGATGAAGTCAACTCCATTGCTCAAGAAACAGGGGAAGTGCCCCATCCTCATGAGCTTTACGTCCCATTATTAACCTTCATTCCCACTAAATCTCCTGTTTTAACCCGTCCGTGGGTATTGGTCACCAATAGTTTCATTGAAGAAACCGTAGCAGGTTTGGTGATCAACTTTATGCTCTTCTTTTACTTGGGGAAATACTTGGAAAACATGTGGGGGTCCCGAGAATACGTCAATTTCATCATTACCATCGTATTAATATCAAATTCAACCATCTACCTCTACCATACAATCAGATTCCTCTTGTTTGGCGAATCTTCAGAGGTTCCTCCGGTAGTAATGAGCTCTATGGCCATTAATATGGGATTATTCGTAGCCATCAAACAAAGAATATCCAATCATTACCTTTTATTCTTCAAGGGAAACCTTCGTATCAAAATTGCTTACTTACCATTCATCCTTTTGGTCTCCCTCACATTCCTCAGTTTTCTAGATGAAGACTTCAAAATCTCCCTCCAGCTCTCAGTACTTGGATTTATTATTAGCTGGGTATATCTCAGATTCTTTAAAGTGGGGACCAACGATAGACAATCTTACTTATTGCCATTTGCTCTCAATAGAAAACGGTCTAATAAGAATAAATTTAAAGTCAAACTTCCACCGAAATCAACATTGACTACCTCTTCCTCCTCCTCCAACCCCACGCCTGAAGTTGTGCCTCCAAAACCCACTCCAGCAACCCTACAACTTGACAATTCGTCTTTGAAAGGGGACAGATCAGAACAGTTTTCGTTATACACCTTTTTCCCCTATCCTCTCTCCATTTTAGTCAAATTAGCTGGGGAAATTGTATTTAATACTTTGGTCCGTTACGAGCTCCTCAACAAGAAAGATTTCATAACATTCGAAGACGAAGAGGATCCTTACCTCTTTGATGATGTTGATAATTTGCAATCGAACTTGTTTGGATTATCCCCATTAACTGGAGCTCAAGGTGACATTTCTGCTTTCCCCAATGCTACATCCAAACTTAAGAAAGTATGGAATTGGATTTCCAGCAACAGCCTGAAAGCCAGTAGCAACGGACTCGGTTTAAAAACGAGTATGGACAAAAGACGAAAATTAGCATTAAGGGAACTTGAATAGAGGCCTAGGTAAGCTCTTTTGCATTGACGGAACTTGAATAAAGCTTAGTAGGGACTACTTTAGCGAATTGCATTAATGTAAGCGATTATAATGATCATTTACAATATCATTACATCTAAATAATATGTAATTATAGATATTCAAATTAGAGAATTAAATGTAGTATGCGGGTATTTATTGTTTCTCTGTTTCAGTAGAGATAGTGGTATCATTAGATTCGAATTCTAGTAATGACTTCTTAACGAATCCTAGCAATAAATCACTTCTATCGTACCAATTGCCAGTTAAATCGTCTGTTTTATAAATGAATTTAATGTTATGAAGTAATAATGCAATTTGGTTAAAATTCTTTAGTTCTAACCATTCCCTTATCGATAGTAAATACCATATGGCCGATTTCCTAAATCTAGTTAATCCTTTGATTGCATTGTTGCTATCAGGATGAAGTTTATTCGTATTCACATACATCCCCTCTTCCAATTCAGGCTTTTCAGTTTTGACTTCTGGATTAAATAAATCTTGGTTGAAATCAGTAAGATAAATGCATTTACCAAAACTGTAGCCTAATCGTTCATACAAAATAGCTCTAATTGCCTGCAGTTTCTGATTTGTAGAAATTAAATGAGAATCAAATTCATTGATGCATTTGGTAATGTATTTTTCAATTAAATCGTTCCACCACCAGGTGATGTTGAAAGTAATGCACATGCACAACAACAATTCGACCACAATTAATAATGATTTGATGGAGTAGGTTTTTACGTTCAATCTAGACTTGAAAGTGTAGCACAAGTTATCAATATAAGGCTCTATAATATCGTGGCGGATTTTTCTTAGGGTATTTTTATCAGGAGGTTGGGGAAGGTTGCTAATTTGTTGGGTTTGGGCAAGAAGTAAGGATACAATACACATTTCTTGTGTAGAAGCAACGTATAGCCATGCTTTATCATTGGTGTAATCCTTCTTAATGAGATCATAGGCAGAATAGGCGTATTTGAAATCTTTGAGTATCAAAGACCAATCAGCCAACTTTCTGATGATTTGTTCAGTTGACGATTTATGGTAGTAGTTATCCAGGAAATTGAATGTTGTAGATGATGGGGAAGGAGAGCTTGAAGAGTCATTGTTGTTGAACAATTTCTTAGAAACTGAAAAGATCCTCCCCGTAAAGGATTTTTTGGGAGAGAGGATCTGATCGTCCCAAACCCGGATCTTTCTCTCCATATGAGGGATCAAGAACTTATTAATGAATTCGTAGATTTTGTTACGGAGAGCAATGTCAATTGATTTAGGGATCTTCAAGAAACTGCCCGAATTGAAGTCCAGAAGCTTTTTCGACTGGTTCAACGAAAGGAGTTGTAAGTCTTCGTCGATGGTGGAATTTTCGTTTTTGAAAACGGTTACAAACTCTGCTTCATCGTTGAAATGAGCAGCATTTTCAATTATGGGGATGCTGGTGGAATTAATGGACAAGTTTTTCTTGATCAAATTCTGGAAGTTTATCACATCAGCATCGCCCACCAACTCAGAATTGTAGATTACGAGAACGTGAATGAGCAAGTCATCCAATTGAAAGTATGGGGGGAACGTGTTATTACGAAATTCAACAATCATCTTTCTTAAACTGTCCAAAGTGTCGAGAGAGTAATCAATAATGAATATTTGGCCAATGGGATGGTTAAACGTCTCAAATGACACGATATTGTTGGAGGTTATGATCTTATTGAATAGCTTCAAGTACATGTCAGTGTCGGTGTTATAAGAGTTGTTCTTTAGCAACAATTCTAGCGACGACATGCTGAACAATTGGCGAAGTTTACCCTTAGAGGAATCAGCATTTAAAATTGACAATAAATCGGGTAATGACGGCTCGAATCGGATAGGAAAACTTGGGTAGTTCTTGGTGATGAGTTGGGTATTGGTTATTTTGAACGTTTGATTGGGAATACTGTACTTAGCATTGTTTCCGTAGGGTTTGATAAGCAGAAGACACGAGATATCAAAGTTGTTGAGAGCCGTCTGGATCAACTGGTCCGCATGATGTGACGATTGGATGGAAATCAAAGGCGAGTATGTGTGGTGTAGTAGATGCTGTCTCGCGATGTACGGATCAAGCCCAGACGGATACAGCATGGCGGTTTGGGGAAGGAAATACCAGGATGTGGAGGTGATGCTGGAGAAGAGGGCGAGGGTACGGGCCAAATCCGCAGAGGCACGGGTGTATGGTGTATGGGCCTTTTGTATATGTACGGGCCTTTTAGGTGTACGGGTCGATCGCCAAATCGGGATTACGTGGCTTGGTCGTGTGCCGTCCGCTCGAGATCACCATACCTGCCTGTTTCGGCCCAAACGTCAACAGTTGCCAGGCACGAAACAACATCGAATCGGTGGGCCCATCTCACCCCCGTCCAGCTACGTCCACCCCGGTCCCCGCTCCCCGGGGTTCGGCCCCCTGAGGTTGGTTGACGTAGGCCAACGCGGGCCCAACACCTATTTGCTGGGGCCAAATTCTCCTGTTTTTTCTCACAACATTCTCAATGTTTCACCCCCCGACGCCTCGTCTAATCTACAATTATCACCTGTAACATTCCCCCCCCCTCCCGTTGGTTGAGGAATTTAGGGGGAGTAAAACTCGAGGAAAAAAACGTCTCCTGGGCTCCTCACGGGCCCATGAGGCGACCTGCTGGCCTGTCATTCCTATTGTCTCTCCCCGTAGTTGGTAGCATTTCGTGAGGATTAGGAAGCCTGGCACTATTTTTTTTTTTTTTTTCGTTTCCTACTTATTTTTCTTTCCTGGCAGGTTTCAAAACAAAAATTCTCGCTCCTAATTAAATTTTTGTTTCCTACTCTTTTTTTTTTTTTGAAACCACCGCTTCCTTTGCTTTAAAAAGCTTGAAACTTTTACTTTATTTGGTGTAGTTCTGGGTGCTAATTTACGCTCCGGCTACAATCGTCGTTCGTTAACTATTCTATTCAATTCTATCCCTTTTTTCCCCCATTTTTTTGCATTAATTATATCAAGTAACCATGATTCTAATATCGCTAAAACGACAGATCCTCCTCCTTTTGATCTTCCATTTCCCGCTAATACTAGCGTTTTCCGCCATCTCGTTCCCTGACTTGAAGTTTTCCAGTTTCGGCGGGAAAATAGGCCTTTTCGGTGACTTCAACTCATTATCCTTCTACTCCTATCAAAATGCATCCTCTTTCTTATCACCTCCTTCATCTCCCTCCGATAATTCCAATGAAACCTCCTCCAACTCCAACTTGTTCATGCGTAACTCAACAAACAATAATAACATCCAATTTGCCCAAGTAAATGGAGACATCACCCTGTTGATCAACCTATCCTCTGATCAAATCCTCGTAAACGGTAACTTCACAACCTTCAACAACAAAACTTACCAGCCACCTATAATATATAACATAACCAGCCAGCAGGTATCCACAATCTTCTCCTCCCCTTCCTCGAATAATAAGCGTGATGATGAGAATAGTACCTTACAAAGTGGCTCCGTTTCCACTGTCTACGTCGATAACGACTTGATCTACCTTGGAGGTGACTTCAAATTTAACAATACCTATGGGGCTGCCATCTATAACCAAACGTCAAAGTCCCTTCAGTCTACTCCATTTAAAGGTTTTGGAGAAAACTCCTCCATTAATGCCATCACCAAAGTCTTGGACGATTCGGATGATTCTCTCGGTTCAATCATATTTGGAGGTAAGTTCAATACCTTGGGATTGCCCGACTTATTGACCCATAATATCACCACCAATTCCACCAAATCAAATACCTCCAACTCCACCAATACTTCCCTCATCACTGCCGAACAAATGATCTCCTTAAGACACGGGATTTTCACCTCCGTAAACTCAGCTTCTAATGATGATATCTCAGGGCTAATTTGTCCTTCTAAGAATAGTAAGTGGTCAATTGCTCTGGGCCAAGGAGGTGAATGGGCTGTGGAATTACCTGATGAAATGAAAGGGGTAACTCCTACCAAAGCTCGACTCTACAATAATGATGGAGACAATTCTGTACACTTCTTCAGAATATATTCGTACCCAAACAATGGTATAATGAATCTTTCATATATTGATCCCTCCACCAATGAAATAGCCTATTGTGACGCTTGGTGTCCATTATTAAAGGTCTCCGAATTAACTCAATACACTGACAACAATAAAAGAGACCAAACTAATTTGACTGATGGCGTTACTTTCATCAGTGATGACGGATCATTTTCCACGTATTACGCTGATCAAGTCAAAACCCTTGGTTATGCTGCAAATTACCAAGAGTTTTCTTTTGAAAATGAGGTGGCTATTGATAAAGTTGGCGTCACGGTGGTGTCTTGGAATGGAGATCAAGGGGTTTTGTCCGGATTTGAGCTCTATACCAATACCATTGAAGTATATGGTAATGACACCTTAAACGAACCAAATTGTGAATCACAAGAGGATGAAGATGACAGTATTTCTAACTTCTCTGAAATTAATAAGGGTAACTTTGTCTCTGTTCATTCCCTAAGCGACTCAGTTACTGATAATAACTACTTGGTGTCAGTAATCAACTCGTCTCTGGTTGATACAAAGCCAAGTATTACATTATTCCCAAATATCTCTTATTCGGGTAACTACTCTATTTTGTTAAACACTCCGGGTTGTATTCAAGATAACTCCTGTGACAAAAGAGCCATAGTTAATGTGACAGTGACAGACAATGAGGACAATTTGCTTGATACTAAGCTCATCTTTCAAAATAATTATTATCAAAAGTTTGATTATTTGTTCTACGGTCACTTAAATGGGTCTACTGATGTTGATGGCCATAATAAGATAGAAATCACCTATCATGATTCCATCTCAAGTGGAGGTTCTGAAACATGGATGGTGGTCGATAAGGCAACCATTAATATTGTTGGTTTGGATAGCTATTACGAATTCAATTCCACCAACTCTACCAAGAAAAGAAATTCCACTGGCAGCGAATTAACATATATTCACTTAAATGGGTTATTTGAGTACTCTTTGGCTAACTTTTCAAATTTTGACGAAAATTTAGTCAGCTCCAATAGTACGGGTAAGAAGATAATTAGTGTCAATAATACTTTCGTGGGTAATTCTTCCATTAACTTGTTAAGCTCTCAATTATCCAATACTTCTTCCATTAACCAATTTGATAACTCTAATGACACATTATTAGTCTTGGGAGAGTTTGAATCAAACTCTGATAACTTAACTCTTGGCAACAGTAATTTAATCACTTTGTCCTTGGGTAAGTACAACGGCACTGCAAACCAAACCTCAATCTCTTCAATTCTCAGTAAGAGAATGAGTAAACGGGATGATACTAATAGTACTGGTCAATCAAGTAAGATTTACGGAGCCACATTTAACAATTCTATAACAAAAATGATCAATTTAGATAATCAAGAAGTCTTAATGATTGGCCAATTTCAATTATCCAATGCTGATAATAGATCGGTAACCATAAAGGATTTATCATCCAAAAATGACTCGGTTTCAACTGCTAATAATTTTGCTCTTTTCACTTCGTCATCCTGGTTTAGCTTTGGTAACAATTTCATTAATGAGGATTTTGATCAATTCACCAATATCACCATTAACGACAAGGAGTACTACATCTTTTCATCATCTAATGATGATTCTTCCTTTAGAACCTGGGATAATACTAATTATAAATGGGTGACAGATGGTGATTACCAATTAAACATCTCTCAAGCAATCACCCTTAACAACGGTCAACAAATTTTAAGTGGTAGTTCATTCAATATTATGGATTATTACAACATTGATCAAGGGGCAATTTCAAACAACACAAAGATTACCGGCTATGCCTTTGAAATAGAAGACCTGCGTGATTATGAAATCTTAACCACATATCATATGAATGACTCAGTTAGTATTATTGGAGGAAAGTTCACCAGTCTGTCGAACGTAACCAATGTGGGATTCATTGACAACACCAGTAATAATGGCACTATGCGAGCCTTGAATGGTAATATCTCCTGGGGCAATGATACAGTAGTTCAATCCTTATATGTTGATTCTGCTTTCAAATACTTGTTCATTGGTACTAATGGAACTGTTCAAATTAATGATTCTCAAACTTTGATGGGAATCATCATCTATGATTTGAAGAATCAAAAATTCACTGATTTCCAACCAGCTCAGCTTTCCAATGATGATTCTCCTCTTAATATCAAAGCTCTTGCTTTACATGATAAATCAAACCAATTGTTAGTTGGAGGTGATTTTGTCACTGCTGGATCTTTAGGCTGTGTTGGATTGTGCATCTATGATATCACCAATACTAGATGGATATCACCTGCCTCTAATGATGGTAATCCTTCTATCAATGGGTTTGCTACTGACATCAAGTTTTATCAATCAGACGACGTTGTTATCAGTGGTAACTTCACCATTGGTAATGGTACTGCCAATTTTGTTACATACGGCTTTGATAAGGGAATTTTCAGTGCTACCAAATCTTCACTAAATGAATTAGGATCCTCACAAGTTGTGGAAAAATTCATTATAAATGACGATAATGATAGTGATTTACAAGGTAGAATAATTGCATATGGTTCTGATTTTATTGTGGGGTTCGATGGAACCAAATGGCAATCGATCCGTTCTAGCATTGTTCTTAGCAACTACACTCAATTTACAGACATCAAATTGTTAACTTTGAATAGTGACAACAACGACAACAAGGACCAAGCATTTTTCGATAAAAATGAAATCTTAATTTTGTCGGGAGTTTTCGAAATTGAAAACTACGGTTTAGTCAATGTCGCCTTATACAATGGTACTGGATGGATTCCGTATGTTTATTCTGCTACCAGCAATGATGTCATTGGTAAGATTAACACCATCTTAATCAAAGATTCCTACAGATTCCAGTCGTCTAATGATATTACCAATACAGATAAGCACCTTTCGGCAGGAAAAGTAGTTGGAATATCCCTTGCTTGTGCAATTGGATCGACTACACTTGTTGGTTTATTGTATTTGATTCCCTACTATTTCTTATTCAGAAAACCTAAGGATTCAGAAGGTGCCCAGAGAATTGAAGAAAAAGACATGATGGATGCAGTTAACCCGGAAGATTTAATCCATGAAATTGACCTTCAGAGAAACCATATATAAACCTACAAATCTCAAACTCCACTAAATCCAGAATATCCTTTTATTAAAACATTACTTTATTCTCATTCCAGTGCCAGAATGCCAACCATTCCTTTTAAAATGTATTCATAGTTCAAAATCTTTTCTTCTTACTATTTTTTTAATACTTACTTTTTGTTCACGTTGATTAAATCTTCTTGTGTACATTTTTTAATGAACCATTAATATCCTTTCCCTAACTTCTTCAAGTCATTTTTTTCTCTCTTCACCTCCAAATTCCATCCTTTTATTTACATTTTGCATCCAGTTTTTTTTATCACTTTCCTCTTGGTGTATAGAGAGGACCATAATATACGAAAAGTTTAATATATATCAAGTGTAATCATGTTTCTGAGTAAAAAATTTCTGCGAAATTCTTCAATTCATGAATTTTACTCGATAGCACCGTATAGTCTATTACAATACATCACTTCCCAATAAATACATCAATAAACTAAGCCAAAAAAAACTAAAAAGAGGAGATGACACGGACAGGACTTGAACCTGCAACCTTTGGATTTGGAGTCCAAAGCTCTACCAATTGAGCCACCGCATCTACTTCTATGCAGTGATACTCTTATTTTTCAAATATAAGCTTTTTATATGGACAAAATATACCTAATGAATTTTTCATCTTATAATATTTCCTACCGATACATAGAGTTCAATTTATAATGTTAATCGTAACTCCTATATGTGTAGAACTTGTTATGAGTGTTTTTCGGCAATATATAAAAAAGCTGCAAATAATGATTAATAAATGAGCCGTACATCAAATCCTATTCAGCCAAAAAACCAGATCGGAGAAAATCGCTAGTGGCCAAGTGTCTACAGTATAGATTGTTCTATAATAAATCTTGATGTACTTTAAACAGAATAGTTTTTATATTTTAGGTGATATTCTATAGTATAAAATAATCAATTATCAGTATTTGGAGTTGATTCCTCGTCTGACTGATCATCAATGTTAAATAATCTAGAATCAGTATCATCAGCTGTCGTAGGTTCGTCAGTATAAGTTCCCAAGTCATTTTCCTGTTCATCTTCTCCGAAATTTCCAATATCAGCTCCTTCTTCGAGTTCTTCCTCGTAATTGTCCTGGAAGTTCCCGAATAATTCATCTTCTTCATCAACGTCAGGAACTTGAACGTAATTTCTGTGACCAGGACGACGTCCAAATATAGATGATATGACCTTGTCTAGAATAGCTCTATCGATTTTTCTTATGGTTTTGAAAGTTGCAATCGAAACTGCAACTGCATAAATACCTCCTCTAACAATATTGTTGACCACTTTATCAACAGAATTATTTTCAATTGGCTGGAAGTCATCCTCCTCATCCAACCTAATTTGACCAAATCGTTTGAAGCCTCCATTACGACGAATTCCTCTATCGTAAACAAACCAGGTTGCAAACAAAAATACACCAAGAGGTATACCAATGATTAATAAAAGTCTTCCAAATCCAACTTCTCTTCCGTAGAATTTATTGAATTCTCGTTGTTTACCTGGACAAGGAACTGCGTTCCATTTATCAAATTCTTTTCCTCCACTACAAGTGGAAATTGGAATCTTTCTATAACCTGTAGGTTCAAAGTATTGGAATTCATCTTTATCGTTTTTACAGACTTCATTCTTACGATCAGACGGTGACAATCCTTTCACTAATTTACAGGTATCATCAGAATCCCTGAAGAAGTTGTAATCACATTCGAAATCTTTTCTGGTACAAGAACAGTTTCTAATGACTTTAAATCCTTCCTTCAAAGGTGCACTACCAATAAAGCAATCATTATGGCCAACAGCACGACGTAAGTACTTAGCTTCATGACCAAACAAACAATTATCGGCCAATAATGGGTGTTTAGGTGTCCAATATTCATAATCGTCATTATTAGGGTTATCCAAATCAAGTTGACATTGTCTCTTGTAGATATTAGAGAAGTCAATGGAATAGGAAATGGTATTCTTTTTGTCATCATTAGTGTGTCCAAAAATAAGGAATTTTCTTGAAGTGTCTGATGGAACGGTAGCCAAATCTAACACTTGAATAGGGGACTTAGCAAATTTGAAATCATTCCAAGTTTCACCTTCATCCAAAGAGTATGAAATAGAATCGGTACTTTCTCTGGATTTCACTAAAACTAAAATAGTACCTCTATCACCATATTCCCACATGTATACACCATCTTTAACAGTTTTCCAAGTAATTCCTCCATCTTTAGTCAAAAAGGTGGATCCTTTTTCATAGTCTTCTAAGTTTGCTCCCACATTACCAACACCTATCATGAGACCCACAGCCGAAGTTGATGAGAAAGTATCTCTGTAGTCGGCTCTTTCGGTAAATCCATGTAAGTTAAGAGAACATTCTTCTGGTGGACGGCCATAACAATCATACTTTTTACCATTGGCATCAACTGCTGGAGGAGCAATGAATCTCCATTCCCCTCCATCATTATGAGTGATTTGAGTTTTTAACTTCTTCCCATCCTTTGCATGAGCATTGGTAACAATGTTCGAAATAATAACCCCTTCCAATTCATCAATTCTATCATAGTCAACGTATCCTACTCGGTTTCTATTGACCTTATCTAATGACAAAACGTATGAGGTACCATTGGAGTTTGATTTAAGAATGGCTCCTAGTTCAGCTCCTTTTTCATTTTCAGTAGTAACATGCATGAAAATGGATTGAGATTGAGAATCAAGAACGGTATAAGCTTGTTGTGAATCAACATGGAAGTCAGCAGGGAAGTCAGCATCAGCGAAAGTGGTTCCGTCAATCGTGACCTTGGCCTTAAGAGACTTCTTGTCTTCATCAACAGAAGCAACGACCACGAATTTACCCGTGACAGCATAACCCACAATATTGTCGAAAAGCACCTTACTAGTTTTAAAAGAATCTTGTGACGACAATAACTGTACTCTGTTTGACTTAGGATCTGGAGCAGAACAATAAATGAGATTCTTATTGGATTCATCCTTCTTCTCAAGAGAATGGGTGATGAAATTACACAGGGAGACATCGCTGACCAACTTGCTAAATGATTGACCACCATCAGTAGTCAAATAAGCCAGGATTTTACAATCAGGGCTAAAAGCAACGTCACATCCTTCTTCTCCAAACCAAATGAATTGATTGACATCATCACCGTTGAAAGCAAGGATTCTTCCCCCTTTGGAGTTAGGTCTAACTGGTGCTGCCTGTTTTTTGAAAGAATTACCTCCATCTATAGAAACATAGATTGTGGTAGATCTGGTTACCAAAATCAAGTGACCTGCAACTTGGCCAGTGTAAAATGCTACGATTTCATCAGGAACTGGGATTCTAGTAAAATCAACACCTCCATTATTGGATGCATAGGCAGTGTTCTTCTGAGTTAATACGACAATGTTTTCACCAGTGTAATCCTCAGTAGGGTCAATGTAGGAGTAGACAGTAAGCTCACCATCGAATTCATTCAATTTGGCGACAATAGCATCCCCAGTGTTACTCTGGCCATCCTTGTAATCACTACATTTCAACTTTTCAGTGGTAACAAAGTGTTTAAGAGGTTGCTTCATTTCACACTTATTTCCTGAAACAAGTACTTTATCTGGAATGTTAAGCTCTTTAGTATTTGGAACGGAACACATCTGGAAGATTGCAACTGGATCTGGGATACATGCATTCTTTTCCGAAAGTTTGAATCCAGGACCACATTCAAAGTCATGGTCATTACATTCACATAATCCTTCGTATACTTGAAGGTCCTTGAATAATTGGTTGACGAAACATTGGGCATCTTGCTTTCTTCTTTGGAAACTTTGAGTATGACCGTAAACACAAGTAGGTTTATCATTATCAGGAGAAATTCTTGCATAGACGGTTTCAAAATCTTTATCAGGATTACATTTTTTACCACCAAAAGCAGCGGAGAAATCAATATGATAGAGAACTTCACTAAAGTCGTCGTCAAAGTGTTCCTCCGGAGTTTTATCATAAATTCCGGAAAGAATAAACTTTGTGGAGGTTCCATCCACGGTAGTAGCTAAGGTAAGCGGATAAATTGGAGTTTCAAGTTCATTTTCTTGCCACGACTGACCCTGATCAAGAGAGTAGTAGAATTTGTTGGCACTCATATTATCTTTGCCAAAGTAAGGAACAGCAATGATAATATTACCCAAGTCACCGAACGAGAACAAACATGGCTCTTTCAAGGCCAATTCCCAGGTGGCACCTCCATCTCTGGATATGAAAGTACTCATCTTGGTGATGTCCTTTTCAAGCAGCTCTCCTTTACTTCCAACCACTATCAAAATACCTGGAGTAGGTCCAGTAACAAACTTACCTTCACCATCTCTTTCGGCAGGGGTTAAAACGTGTAATGAACAACCGGAGGAGATTTTACAGTCTTCGTCATTCTTGACTACTAACGGGTTCCAATCTTTACCATCATTGAGGGTGACGTGACTCTTTACGATTTTGTTAAGAGATCCACTGATCAATAAATCAAGCAATGTTTTATCTCCCGAGTCGGTGTTGCTTTCTTCGGCAGTATTAGAGAGCCATACACCATCAATGGTTTGGACCTTCTGAATGGCTCCTCCTTGAACTTGATCCAACACTTTACGGAATTTCAAACCAGATGAATCAGAAGCGTAGATGGTGGACGAAGAGAATTTGGTTACCGAACTAGAATAGTCCATCACGGATAAGAACAACGACAGAGGAGTTGAATCCAAAAACGTCATCACACCATAGGCTACGTCGATTGACAAGTCAGCTTCGTCAAAATTCTCACCGTCTTTAGAGATCAAAAGGGTGACTTTGGACATACTGTTGAACTTATCGTTTTGCACCACAAGAATGATGAAACTCAGTTCAACCTTGATATCGATGATACGGCCAGTCTTAGCGAGATGGTGATTGACGTTGGTTTCTGACTTGAAGAAATCCTCTGAAGAAACCAACTTTGATTCCACCACATGGCCAAAAGAATTAAAGGTTTCTTTGGCACAATAGATGGTATTATCATTACCTTGGTCGAAATCCTCATTAGACTTGGAGAAATGACACCAGCTGGTGCCTGAATGAAATTTACTGGGGTTGGACTTAAATCCGTCTTTGGTATAGAAACTGAAGACTTTACAGGATGCAGAAAACCCTGGAACTGGACAATTGTAGAAGCTGATTAAGATCAAGTTCTTGTTTTTGTAGTTGAACGACATTTTAGGTGGGTAACTAGCCTTAATTGCCTTCTTATCCACCAAAAATTGGAATTTAGTAAAGGATTTTCCACCATCTTCAGTGACAAATTGTGTCTCGTTGGCAGTGAATACGAAGGCCCTGTTATTAGTAAAAGGGTCCATTCTAATCTCTAAAGCCGCCACATCGCTGAGGTCCTTGACTGGTTCCCATTTTTCCCCATCATTAAACGACACGGACACTTTATGGTCTCTTATGGCAAGTATATTGGGGGAATCGTCGAAATATATGATCTCCGAAGCCACGGAATCCAGCTTAATCGAGCCCACCTTCGGCTTGAAGCCATCAACAGCAGCACTCACTGCCGTGATCAACATCAACACCCATACCAACAAGGAGCGTATGGTATAGTGACTTGATTTCATGGCCTATATTGAGGGGGGTCCACTGGGTGTAGATTTGATAATTCTCAGTAATAAAACACGACGAAATCAACTCAATGATCTCTACTTCTACCTAAATAACTAGTTTCTGCTTACCAATCGATCAAATCAATCAAAGTGCCGATGTATTTCCTAAGCTCTAGTTAAAGAAGCTAGTAACTTGTCTAAAACCTGAAAAAAACGCTCAGAAAAAATGTCCAGGTTATCGCGATAAAATTATAGCTGTCAACGCTTGTTCATGTGACGTTACAGAATTACGAGAGATAAGGTGAAAAGAAGAGAACGAAGTGAAAAATGAAGAGTAAGAAATCTTCATGAAGAAAACTTATTGGTGATTGAATACGTATGACTTTTGCAAGACTTTCGGTGTAGTGGGCTTATCTAGGAGCTTATCTAATAGCCTATCTAATAGCTTATCTAAGAGCTTAAAGCTACTAGAACTACACATTGTAACGCAGACTATTCAAGATTGTTTATTAGGTGGGGTAAGTGCGGAATAGCAAATCGACTGGTCTCCCTATGGTACAGTGTAGTTTCGTTAGTGCCGTCTCTTATTTGGGGCTAGGCTCTATAAAGCTGTTGTCACATACAACCCCTAGAAATGCTCCCTGGCTGTTGACTTTAATGTACCCATTAGTGTGGTACTCGGATCCCAAATGGTTGCTGAGAGAGAAAGTATAGGCTACGAAACTGGTGGTGAAAATGGTCTTGTCTTCGACCTGGGTCCGTATAATCACCTTGTTCTGGGGCTTTTCCGAGTTTTTTTGGAGTATGTCGAAATGGCACGCTTCTCCTCGTATCCCGTGGCATATTCGAAGACTGTTAGTTATGAGAGTCTTCCATGTGAGGTCGTCGATGACCATTTGAGAGTATTTCTCATGTTGATCTTGTATAAATAGTGGGTCAACCACTCTATTTTGTTAGCAGCTGCTTTCTTGGTGAATACCTTCATACATACATCTCGAGATTGAAGTAATACCAGCCATCGGTTGACTTTACCAGCTGCACTTCCATCTTGGGCTTGTTCACGAAATAGGCATTCTATTGAAATTTTTCATCTTTTGAGGTGGATGCCGAGACCCGTACACCGAATTTAGTAGGGGAAGAAGCTCTGATTTGGAATTTCTGGTTCCTCTAAGGCACTTTGATTGATTAAAGGGTCATTAATGCTTCTTTGGCAATGTAACTGCCCCGTGGGCCTTTTCTGCTAGTAAAAATATTGTTTCTGCTACATGTTGTTTGTCTTCAATGGGTTGGATACTGGCTTTTGTAATGCTCTGCTGGATGGCTTGTCTGTAGTGGCAGCCGTCCCTGCCTACACTGGAGGAAGCTGTATCTGAATACTGTAGTCGCTTGAGGCCGACAGGCTCTCTTCCACACATGTGTGCATTGGGTGTATAGGCTCTGGAACCATAAACGGCCAGTTGGGCCTAAAAAATGGGAGAAGGGGGATGGCTCCTGGAGGAATTGGCATTCCAGGAATGATTTTAATGATGAGAGAACCAAACGGAATGAATCGGGGACTGTTCGTGGGCATTTCTATACCAATGGGATTGTTCTCTATACCAACAGGATAGTCTTCTTGCATTCTATCCTTCTCCTGCTCATAGGGCACCTCAAGACAAACTCTGCTAGGATGCTTTAAATCCAACAACGAGCTGATGGAGTACACGATCTTGGACTTCATGTGTTTCCTATTTTGCTCTTTCTTCTTGTGCTCTTCTGCCATCTTTCTTTCCTCATTTGTACACTAGGCTGCAAATTGCCAAAAAAAATTACGACAACTGCAGGACTCGAACCTGCGCGGGCATAGCCCAAAAGATTTCAAGTCTTTCTCCTTAACCGCTCGGACAAGTTGCCTTTTTTACGCGGATTTTCCAAAAGTTGTGCCTATGTGCTGTTGCAGCTGAAAATTTTGTATTTGAAGAAATAGATTTTCGAGGCTTAAATGGCTGTTTTCGGAGTCTCTTCGTCTACTAGTATCTTCTCGTGCAATATTTCATTTCATTTCGACAAGAATTGAGGGAGAAACATGGCCCAACTAAGTGGATGTACGGGTGTTTTCTTCCAGATGTACGGGCTAGATCTTGAGCTCATCTTGTTCTTTGGTGCACCCTAAGCTTCTTCTTCCAACTACACTGGCTGTTGACAATGGGAGACTGGGAAGCTCTCCAAGACGACGAAGGTCGTACCTACTACTACCACACCAAAACCCAAGAGACGAGCTGGACTCTCCCGGAAGAATCGAGCCTGGGCCTGGGCCAATGGCAGGTGTACACTACTGATGATGGGAAAGAATACTATTACAATGAAACCACCCAAGAAACCACCTGGGATAAGCCAGCAGATCTAATTGAAGCTTCTGAAGCTGATTCTAGTGAGGATAAAAAGGATAACAAGGAGCATGAAGCTGCTAAGACAGAAGCCCCAACCGTAGTGCTATCTGAGCTCGATATCAAACTTGAAAAGCAGCCAGTTGCCACGAGCAAGATTGTCAATCCACCACTGTACGATTCTTTTGAAGAGGCTGAGATGGCCTTTGTTGATATGTTACGTTCTCATAAAGTTGATTCGACCTGGTCATTTGAGTCAGTAATCTCCAAATTCATCAGAAACCCCATATATTGGGCCATTCCTGATGCTCTTCATCGTAAAAGATTGTATGATGAATATTTGATACAAAATTTGAAGGATGAAGTCACCAATAAGTCGGCTGTGATTGAAGATTTCCAGAAAAACTTTACCAAAGTACTCGAAAACTATAGAAAGTCAGGCAAATTGACCTACAGAACACGATGGATAACTATAAAAGATGTGTTGATAGCCGAAGATAATCCAATTTTCAAACATTCTGTATTATCTGATAAGCAAATTGCTGATTTCTATAACTCGTATGTCAAAAACCTCAAAGATGAACACGATGAAAAGATACAACTGGAAAAAAATCAAGCACTTACTGAACTAGAGTCATACCTAACCCAGGTAAACCCTAGCATTGTGTTCAACAGTAAGAATTGGGAAGGTTTATACTCGGCCCTTCACAAAGATGCCCGATTTCAGGCCAATAAGCACTTTGAGAATTTGTCAAAATTGGATATTTTGAATTTGTATATAGAAAAGCTTTATCCCAAGATTCTTGAAGATATTCGGGGAAAAATTGATAAAGAAGAAGAAAAGAATTATAGACTAGACAGAAAGGCCAGATATGCATTCAAAGCAACTTTGAAGAAAATTAACATAAATGCAAATTCGCTATTCAAAGACATCTTTCCGGTTCTTGAAAATGAAGATTCGTTCATCGAATTGTGTGGTCGCAATGGCTCCAGTGTGTTGGAGTTGTTTTGGGATATTACTGATGAAAAGAAACAAACCCTCAAGCTAAAGAAAGACTTGGTAGAAACCAGTATCAGAGAGAACTCCAAGATTACTCACGAGGAACTCTTGCAATCAAAAGATTCTTTTATCAAAGAACTACAGTCATTCAAGGATGAAAGATTGAATGTGTTTGAATTTGATAAGAATGATGAAAGTGAACTAGTTATCATCTATGATATGTTGAAGAGAGACTTCGATCTACGCAAGCAGCAAGAACAGAAAAATTTCGAACTGTCAGTTCGTTATAAGACCGACGGTTTGGCCCAATGGATTGCTACAAATATTGATACATTGTCATTAGTCAAGATCTTAGGTAATGAGCTGGATGCTTCTGACGACTCCATCAACATACTTCTCAAGGAAAGTGTGTATTCACTTCACAAGTTCAACTTGAGTATTGTGCCTCAATTTGCTAACGATATCAAAACATTTGAGCCATATAAACAGCTTGAGAAGACTATTTCTCGGTTCTATACTGAACTGGATGTGTCGACAACTCAACTTCACGAATATATAGGCAATGCTATCTCAAACTCGATTACCATTCTCAATCAAAAGACAGGACAGCAAAGCAAAAAGAGAACCATCGATGAGAGTGGCGACTCGCTGGAAACAACTCTCAAGAAGGCTAAAACAGGAGACAAGGCTAAACCAGTGCTTCTTAACTACTAGTATAGTCTTTTGTTTCAGGTATCTCCTGGTTTGCAGCTAACGTGAAAAACAATTGCGTTTTGCTCCAAACAGTGTTTTTCTAGAGTATTCATGCTATCATATACATAGTTTAAATAGGAATATACTTCAAAGGAGGGTCACAAACTGCGATTGGTGGCTACAATATCATTTATTACTAGTAAAGATTTGATGGCATTATGAGATCGATTATTGATCAATTAACGTTGTAATTCATATTTTGAGCTGTATAATTTCCATAACTCATTTCAACAGCCAACTGTGATCACATAGTTCTATGCCAAATTAACTAAATCTTGGTTTTTAAGTACACAAGCATTGCCCATTTTATCACATTTGCACCCGTTGAGCTGAATCCGTACACACCCCTAATTTTTGGACCCGTGCACCAGATTTGAGAAACCGCCATTTTAGATCCGGCAGTGAACAAAAGTGCTACTATCTAGTTATCTCCAGAACAACCCTGAGTTATCGAAGTTAATTCAATAAATCTAACATGGTATGTGAATATATGGATGCAATTGGATGTTTTCCGTCAGATTACTAACGAAAACCTGTTTAGTCTCAGTCTTTAAAGCCCTATTTGACGGCGGTGAGATCGTCATTAACTGTAGCCATTTGTTTGGAAGATTTCTCTTCACAATTGGTTGAAAGACATAATCGACCTGAAATAGAGGTTGACAATACTCACAATCCCGAATTGATATTGAATCCTATGATAATAGCTAGAAATGAAAACGAAAAAATCTTGATTGAACCATCAGTTAACTCCGTAAGAGTATCAATTAAAATTAAACAGGCAGATGAAATTGAACAAATCTTAGTCCATAAATTCACTCGTTTCTTAACTTCAAGAGCAGAAAACTTCTTTATTTTAAGAAGAGTCCCAATCAAAGGCTATGATATTTCATTTTTGATCACCAATTTCCACACTGAACAAATGTTAAAGGATAAATTGGTGGATTTCATCATTGAATTTATGGAAGATGTCGATAAGGAAATCAGTGAAATGAAATTATTCTTAAATGCCAGAGCCAGAGTCATTGCTGAAGCTTACCTTACTCCATTCGATTAAAATTCACTTCTTATATGTAACGCAATAAACTATAAAACAGGATTCAATGTTACCTGAAAAACCTCTGAATGGGATTTCTGAAGCAATGTAGATAGAGAGTAATTACTCACACTAAGTGCAATGTAGATGTGACCAGGAATTTTATTAAATATACCAGAAATACATAAAGAAGTGAAAATAATTATTAAAACATATAGAGAACCAACACTGAAGAAAGTAGTTAAAATACTGGCAGCATTTACTCATCCTTACCTCCGTGACTGTCATGCTCACTAATACTGTGGTCCTGACGAAGAACTGGGGTGTTGCTGAAGGTAGTTGGAGACCTCATCAATACTGGACTATTCACCCTCGAGTTACTCAGGTCTTTTCTTGGGGACGGCTCATAGTAACTTCCGTCATCTTGCTTTGAATTTTGC
This sequence comes from Isabelozyma gotoi, assembly GCA_003708205.2. Classification (NCBI taxonomy): domain Eukaryota; kingdom Fungi; phylum Ascomycota; class Pichiomycetes; order Serinales; family Metschnikowiaceae; genus Isabelozyma; species Isabelozyma gotoi. Next base: position 118,577 of record PPNP02000009.1, on the reverse strand, counting down.
GTAGAAATCACTGGTCTTTGCTGTTTAATGAACTCCTTTGGTGATAATCCCTGAGAGGACTGTGGTGAGTTAATTACAAATTGACCTCCACGAGACATCGTCTGCTGTGATTGTCCATTGAGTGGAGGTGTTCCGAAATTTGGAGAATCGTAGGGTGAATTGGCTGTTGGTTGACTATTCATCCGGCTATGTCTCGTTGGATTACCCTTATTATTGCTGTTGTTGTTATTGTTGTTGGCGTTGGCGTTGTTATTGTTGTTAGCATTGTTAGCATTGTTATTACTGGATGGTAGGTTCATGTTTGGGGTGCTATTCGATAGGGGGGTATTACTTGTGGAACCTCTACCATTCTGATACAATACAGGACTAGGGCGTCCTGAATTACTCACATAAGGACTCTTTTGTGGAGAGTATGAATTCAGAGGGGGAGGTTGTTGTTTTTGAACCTTCAGATAGTTGATAGTAGGTACGTTTGGCACTACCATGGGTAAATCAACATTATCGTTCAACAATCCTGGGATATGATTCAAAACAATATCCAATTTCAGTAATGCATCACCAACTTGGTCAAATCCTTTGGACGAGATCTTCAAGATCCATCTATAATTATAAATCTGATCCTTATAGAAATCGGATTCTTCCTTCGTGCTGGAGGAAATGAACAAAATGGCAGCAAATGTACCAATCAAAGTAAAGTTTGCTGATGATGATGAATGCCAGAAAGAATGAATATGTTCAGGCTTCAAGTCTCTTACAAACTCAATGGAAGCCAACAATCTAGTCCTAGCAGCTGCCCGACATACGTTGATTAATTGTTGAGATGGATTTTCCCCATTCTGCATTTGTTGATAAATTATGGTTATGATCTTACGATGCAACGTCAACTCGGTTGCAAAATAAGCTAGCTGCAAATACCCGTTGGAGCATAATTTTCTTGGTTGCACTGAACTCATTTGTAATTCCACTGGTAATGAGTGGTACCAATTTCTCAATCTCAATTGCAAGGGTTTAGCTAGAGCTAACGCTTGGTTTATATCCGTAATTTCGTTCATGGCTTTCATGGAATAAAAATCATTGAGAATATCAGATAAGATGGTGGAAAGATTAATTAAACACATGAAGTTCTTCTTTCCATTATCAATATCAGATGAACCTTCTTTTAAATCACCGTCACCGTGCTTTTCTGGAAAATCTTCCTCCAAAAGATTTACCACTGCCCAATTAATTTCAGAGATATGCGATGGCCGAGAATTCTTTAATGATAACCACTTATCTTCCATGTAGACTGCCCATGCTAATCTTTTTCTTAATCCACGTTCCCATTTAGGTAATTTCCAGTTATTACAGTTCAAGCCTAACCCAAGCTCTTCCGATAAGGCAATCACTTGAGAGCATAAAACCCAATCACTGTAATCGGAATCATTGAACTTACCGTTTATACCGGCATTTGGAGGAGAGGGGACGCTAGATCCTTGGTTATTGTTGTTATTGTTAGGAGTTTGTGATACTCTAATTATATGCTTGCACTGCAAAAGCAATAAACCAGCTTGTACGGCACTCAATTTGGGTCTTTTCAAAATCTCAAGTAAGTAATTATTTAACCCAATTTTCAAGATAAGTTGAACATTAGGTCTTGGAAATCTGTTCAATTGAGGATCGTAGTCCCACCACTGAATTGCCAATACATAAACTGCTGCAAGAAGTGGAGCACTGAATTCACGATGGGTTCGAGAATATTTCTCCAAGAATACTTTCTTATGTAATATAGGGTAAGATGGATGTATTATCCGGAAGTATAAGTCAATGAGAATCTGCCCATGGGGAGCAATGAATTTTTCAATGGTATCCACATCATTAGACATAGTTTTATACGATTGAGGAGATTGATCATCCTTCAATACAAATTGAGCTTTATCACTAACTTTTCGTAAGGAGATAGTACTGCTCAAGTTAACTTGCTCTATCTTACCATTGGATTGGCCCTTTTCTTTTCCATTTTTGCTGTTTCCATTATTATTGTTGTTGTTGTTGATGGTGTTTTGTGATGCTATGATTAGGTTGAGTAAATTGATATCGTACAAGTAAGATGTTGGACCCACGTAAAACGAGGATCTGGGGAATTGAAGGGATAGGGTTTTCTTGAGTAATGAGTTGTTCATCACAGAATAATCTTGAACAGGAGCAACATCTCTTATAGGAACATTTGGAGGAATTATTTCGTTCAGTAGTAATGATAAATTATTGGCAGCTGAATTATCTGGTTTACCCCTTTTTGCCTCAGGATCTTCACCAAAATCCACAGGTTTTCGTTTGGCTGCAGAGCCAACATAAGTACACGTTAGAGATTTGGTTTCACATTGGGCACAGTTGTTTGTTCCCGGTATTATCACACATTTAGTCTTTTTTCTTCTACAGTGATCACAGGGTCGGCGGTGTTTGGATTTTGTTGCAGGAATGGGGTCAGATGAGAATGTTCCAATACTATTGGGCTTAGAGGTGGGAGAAACATTCACATCAGGCCGTGTGGACGTCGGTATATCGACAGTACTCTTAGAAGTTTTGAACGAAGGATCTTCGGGGCCTTTCATGGAAGCAGGAAATGACAGAGGAAGTTGAGGGCCGATGGAAGGGTTTTGGTTTTGGTTTTGGTTCTGGTTTTGGTTGTGTGAAGGATGGATGAAACTGGGATCGTTCATGTTGATTGCCAGGTGAATATCATTTTGATACTGGATATTATGGGCTATGGAACTATTCATATTGGCATTCCCAAGATCCATGTTATAAAGGATATCATGATTTGGGTCCATTAGAAGATTTGAGTCCCAATTCGACTCCAAGTACTGAGGAGAGGTACCTGAATAGTTACCTTGTTGAGGGGCTTGTTTGTTCTCTTTTCCATCGTTGTTTGACAGGTTGACATCATTAGAAGGAATAAACTGGTTAGACATTTGATAAGATTCGGAATCCATCATTACTCAGTTCCTAGTGAAAAAAAAAAAAATTGAAACGGTACGGGACGAACTGAAGCCAATTGACGGAAACTATGGGTATTACAAGATGGTCTGTTTGGGTGATTTCATATAAAAAGCTTCAATTGCAGATAATTTTTCACTCTGGCGGCTAAAGTGTACCGAAGGGATAACTGATTATTCTACCACTGATAATGATGAAAGAAGTTATGCAAAAGGAGCCGGAAGAACTACTGCCAGCTAGTGGTTTCACACGGTGAGTCGTACTGAGCGGTTTTAATAAGGTAGGATACCAGGATTTATGGCAGATATGTGCCGAGCTTTAATCTAATGATCTAAAATTTATTATGTTTTACAAAGTAGAACAGAAAAAAAATTATGAGATGAAAACTCGGATTCTGCTTTTGGTTTTTCCCCTTCGGTAAACTCGCACTTTAGTCAGCACTATGTGCAGGCCATGGAGTTATGTTGAGGAGGCACGGATGGAATGTGCTTGTGGGGTACGGCACGGGCACGTAGGGACACCCGGTGTTTGCAACAATACCAAGGTGATGACTGGTTGTAGAGAAGGTGAAAGAGGCAGCACTTGGGTGAACAGGTCGCCCGGGAAATTTGCTGATAGTTTGACTTTGGTGTACGGGTGTTTTGTTGCATTTTGCAGCCTTTCTCTGGCTCTGTGTCGTAGTTGGAGCTACTAGAACCCCAACAGGGTCTCAGATACAAATTCCAGAGTCCTTCTCATTCTTCCCACTCCCCCTCTTCTATATCTCCTCTTTTGCTGTTGCTTCACCATGACTGATATCTTTTCTGGTGCTATATCTACCTCTCTTGACTCAATGTTTCGCCAGACCCCCGGGGCAGTCACTCTTCCCTCTGGCATTTCAAACAGTGAAGGGGTCCAAACCAACTCTTTCTACGGTAACATGTTGGTTGGTGCCCAGGACTGTGCTGTTTGGACCCACCCTTATAGTGTGTGTCAGTGCATGGATACGTTCTACGGTTTGCAAATGTACTACAGCCAGGAATCTGACCGAGTGTTTGCTAGTGGTTCTGTTCCTCAGTACTTCTTCTCTCCTACGGGAATTAAGGAATTGGTTCTCAGCTCTTCCGATTTTGCAGCCAAGCCAGATTTTAGCGTGAAAAATATGTCAAAATTTTCCGCAACTCCCCGCTTCACTGCTGCAAACGGAGGGTACCTCGAAACTCCGTTGGTGCAAGGAATGGGCTTTGTCACTGGAGTCTATTACAATCTTATCCCCCGTATTAACAGCTCTGTTGGGTTTCAATCGGTGACTGGAGTTAATTCTCCCAGGTCTGGTATCAATAAGTACGAAATTACCTTGTATAATGGCACCAAATGGAGTATGTACGTCTCCCTTCCCAGTGGCCAGAGCTTGAGTCTTAGATTGCAAGACATCAATACCATAGTCAGTTCTAATTCTGTGAATGGGGCCATAATTCAGATCTGTTTTGGTACGTCGTCAGTGTACGACTCTGCTACTGGTTGCTACCCTACCGATGCTTCAATTAGTGCAGTGGTTGCAAATTCCCTGTGCACTTATTCGTTGAAATACTCTGTGAAGGGTAGCTCTAACCACGGAACCACTCTTATTTTTGCCCTCCCCCACCATCGTCATACTATTACCAGTTCTACCCAGTCGACTAGAACGTCTCTCAAATTAACAAGCACCTCCAAGGGATCTGGAGTGGGTTATCTAACCAATACCCTCTCCATGAAAGACACTATCTACTCTGGCGTAAGTTTTGGCCCTTATACCACCATTCCAGGAAAGTCTTCCAACTACACTTCCAAAGCTCTTTCTGCCATAACTCAGGCTGCTTCACAGGAGGTGTACCATGATGTTGTGGGAATGACCAATTCAACATCTATGTACACTAGTGGAAAGATCTTATCCAAATACGCCATGGTTCTCTACACCACGCATTTCATTCTAAAGAACAATTCACTTACCAGTATCTTGCTTCCCAAGATGAAAGCTGCTATTGAACGGTTTTCTAAAAACTCTCAAAGTTATCCACTTATCTACGATACCACATGTAAAGGTGTTGTTACATCGGCCCCTGCTGACCTTGATTATGGTGCCAATTTCTACAATGACCACCATTTCCACTACGGCTATCACATTCACGCAGCAGCAGTCACGGCTAAAGTGGATGCTGACTTAGGAGGAAATTGGAAAAATAGTGTCAAAACCTGGGTCGATACTTTGGTTAGAGATGTGGCTAATCCATCTACTTCAGATCCTTACTTTCCCGTGTTCCGTTCGTTTGATTTCTACCATGGACACTCGTGGGCTAAAGGAATGTATGCTAGTGCTGATGGGAAAGACGAAGAATCAACCTCCGAGGATGTCCATTTTGCTTACGCAATGAAGCTTTGGGGTGAAGAGACAGGAAACTCGAACATGGAGAAAAGAGGACTTTTCATGATTTCGCTTCTCAGACGTTCATTGGACTTTTATTTCCTCTACAAGGATGATAATACCACTCAGCCAAAGAAATTCACTCCTAATAAGTGTAGTGGGATTCTTTTTGAAAACAAAATTGACCACACGACTTATTTTGGTACTTTAACCCAGTACATTCATGGAATTCAAATGTTGCCTATTACTGCTGCGTCCTCTGTTACTAGGTACCCTCTCTTTGTTCAACAAGAATGGGAGCAGAAACTAAAATCTATAATTGGTGGAGTCAATGATGGTTGGAAGGGTATTCTCATGTTGAATGTGGCTCTATACGACCCAACGACCGCTTACAATTTCTTCACCAGCAACAGTTGGTCCGACAATTACCTAGACAACGGAATGTCAAGAACTTGGTCCATTGCCTATTGTGCTGGAGCTGGAGCCTCGAGTTAGCGGATTCCTTTGCGTCTTCGCTTAGCACTGAAAGAAGTATGTAGTTTATAATTTTTCACAGCAATTGAATAATTTTATAATTTGCGTTTATTATGGCCGTTTTTTTTTTTTTTTGCATCAGAACTTCTTCTTTTGCATATTTATTTTTTGTTTTGCAATAAATCGAGTTTTTTTCAAACTTCTTGCGAAACTAATCACTACTTCTCTTCCTGAGTATGGCCAAGAATGCTAGGAAGAGAAAGGTACTAGAGATCAGTGATATTCAGGATGAAGAAGACATCTATGACAGTTTGGTTATAAAGCAAAATCAGCGAGACAAGCTGGATAGTAACACGAACAGCCAGAAGTTGGCACCAAAACTAACATTTGAAGATGATGACTATGAACTGTTTGAGCCTGTGAAGCTCAATGAGAAAGTGGAGCAAATGAACGTGAAGTTCATCAGCAAATCCAAACGGAGAAATCCGAAAGTGTCTACTCCCCCGGTGAATGAGTATAGTCAATTCGCTTTACAAGAAGAGGATGAGATAAAGACAGTAGCTAAAATGATAGTGGAAAACTTTGAATCGCTACGATTGTATGAAAATTTAGGAGTTGAGCCTGCTTCCTTCAAAGTGGTGCAATTTCGACTCTTTGTTTACAGTATATTGTACAATCAGATGAGATTCTTTGCTATTGATGACGCAGACAAGGCTAAGTTCATCGAGATATTTAACGTATTATCGCAAGTGAGAGAGTTTGACCACAACTATGAAGATAAATTTGTCAGAGGGGGTCATAGTGGGAACTCACAGCCGGTTAAAGTGGACGATGATGCAATACAAAAAGCAATAGAAGCGGGAATTCCAATAATTAATCGTACAGTAGAGACATTAAAAACGAAAATATCAAAAGGTATACTTAAGAGTTTGGGAATAGAACCAGCAATTAATTGAAATTAATGGGAAACACTCGTTCCTTAAGGTTCTGCACAAACCCATTATCATATATATTATCCAAATCTTCCTCCATTGAGTTGATCTTAATTATATCATGTCTATCACTATCCTTAACGTCACAAATGACGGTATCATTAGATATATTTGCAAAAGCCTCGTCTGGAGAATCAGCATAGAACACTCTTTCGGCATAAATACTGAGATCACGGAAATAATACAATCTGCCCAAACTGATGAGATGTTCAATAGCACCCCATTTATCAGATTCGTTAGTTGTAACCCCAAGGTAAAGAAACCGAAGGTGCAATGCCGTGAATATGGAACTAATTACAACAAAGGCTATGCAGAGGAGGAGGAATATACCTGTGATTTCAATTTGGTCAGTAGTGGTTGTTATCAATTTCCAGTACCCTAGATTGTATGTTGAGTTATTCTGATTTACGAGTGCCCGCAAGCAAAGGTATCCTCCATAGAATAGGAAATTGATATTCGATGCTAAGAAAAGTAAAAACCATCGATAATTATAGTATCCAATGCAGTTATTGATCCAGATACAATGATGATCGTATAACATGATGCAATGATTACAGGTGGAGCAATGCTTTGATCTGGCAATTTTGACTAATTTACAAGTTGAACATTCTTTGCCAGGGAAGAATATGAGATTGTTGTTGGGAAAATGATGGTTTAAGCTTTGGACATTCCCGTGGTGTATTATGCCTGGGTTTGAGACGATGGTGATAAAAGTTGCACCGTAAATGACGAGAATAGATAATGCAATGTAGGTTTTATGAATTAATGACACCTGAATACCCGTAGGAATGAGGGCAAATGTCTTGGTGAAGAACTGATGGAGACAAAAACTGATTACTGCCAAATATAATGTAGGGATCAACCAATTGAAGTATCTATAAAACTGGTTATTGAACCATCTGTCATCGATCAGCTTGAAGAGCCTTATCAGCTGTTTGCCGTACCTCACCACATGGACCCTAACACGATGAACGAAGGTTCCTCTAAGTGTAGGAGAGTCACCAAACACTATTAGCGCTGATATGGCAGCGAATAATAGCGGTAGATATAGTACAAGCACCAATCCCATTTTAGGATCAAAATGTGGAGGAATAGGAAAAGTATCAACGCAGAGAAAAAAAAATATGAGACCCGTCAAAAAAAAAAAGAATACCAAAAACCAAACACGGACAATTAGTGAACGTTTTAGGTTATACAAAAGTACATCAACTCAGGAACAGATTGATTGCTTTTTAGGGTTAACAAAACCACACCATATTAGCAAACACACATAATTATGTCGTTTATAGATAAGTTTGACGTTGAAATCAAGAATTTGAACCATTTACTCGACAGTATTCCGTTTACCAACGAGGAACCCAGCCAATTCTTCTTGAATTTGTATCAGCTTGATTATGAACAAGTCTCGATCTTGAACAAGCCAGCATCACAGGGAGGAATTGGAGAAAAGTTTCCAATCAACGGGGAGAAATTGATGAAGTTTGGCATTTCATTAGGAAATTTAATCAAAACCTTGAACGTTGACGAGCAAATATACCTTCAGCAAAAGGGACAACCACGCCAGATGGTCGAAACGGACCCATTTAACGACCGGTTAGTGGAGGCAGCTACAAAGAGTGAAAACAACGATTTACAGCCGTTTCAAATCAAGTTTATAACCAATTTATTGAGTCTATTGAAGAACTTTGACATTGGCACTTATCACGAGCCCAATGTCACCAACTCATCGCCGATTAAATTGAGTTCCAAGCAGTTGTTAATTGAAAAGCTTGAAATCAATATCAGTCTCGACAATCTCTTTATTTTCAAGATCACCCTTAAGTTGCTCGTGAGAATTTACACCATTTTACAACATCAATTGATCAAGTACAATATCAAGGAGGTCAGCATTGAAAACTCGTCGATTTTTTCTACCCACTCCAGCACTTCTTCGTTTTCTAGTCAAATTACTCCCGAGCAATATTTCAAACATTTAAATCAAATCATATCCAAGGTCAAAATCGGGTTGACAGAGCCCTTTCTCAACCTTGTTGTTCATCACATCATCAACGACGCAGTGTCGTCCAGTTTTTCGAGTTTACTCACCAACATCTAAGCTAAAACCACCAGTCGGCAATTCGGTTCCAGAGAATATGACTAAACTTTCTTCCTAACACCTTTCCGATAAGAGGGAATAACATACACCCGAAAATATGGCTGAATTGTTTCATACTTTCTTCCCACTGTTCCTCGGCACTGAGCTCCGAGTACTCGGAGTCGGATTCGTAGTCCGATTCGGCGTCAGAATTGGATTGCAGCAACGACATTATTGATGGAAAGAAAAGAATGGGTGGCCAAATGGAGGTAGTTAATTTTCAGGTTGGGCCCGTTGATTTTTTTCTGCTCGTTTTCCGTATTTGGTCGTGATGAGTTGAAAAAAAATCCAAATTTTTTTTTGACTCCACCATGATAAAGGCATTAGTCCACAAGTTGAAGATGAATTTGGAGGACTACCAGGTTATCAAGGAAGGGTTGGCCACGATAATATCGCCGAAAAATGAAAAAGTTTTCTACAATCCAATCCAGCAGTTCAATCGTGACTTATCTGTGATGGGAATCAAAGCATGGAGCGAGATCTACCAGAAGAGTAAAGCCGGTTCCAGGGACTACAAGAAGCGGAAGTTGGAAGACGGTCGTTATATACGTATCCTTGAAGCACTCTCTGCTAGTGGGTTGCGTGCCATCAGATACGGGCACGAAATCCCCGAGGTAAAGACGGTTGTAGCCAATGATTTGATCAGTGATGCCATTAAATCCATCAATCGGAACATCGAATACAACAAACTCGAAGGCATTGTTGAGTCCAACCAAGACGATGCCACCAAGTACATGAATAGCGACAAAATCGGTGACAAATTCCACGTAATCGACTTGGATCCTTACGGTACTGCTACTCCTTTCATCAACGGAGCCATTCAACTGATTAAAGATGACGGGCTCTTGTTGGTAACCTGTACTGATGCTGCTGTGTTGGCCGGTCTGGGATATCCAGAAAAGTGCTTCAGTTTGTACGGAGGTAACAACTTTGGTAATGGTATGATGGGCAATGAGATGAACCACGAAGTTGGGATCAGATTAATTTTGGGGATGATTAGTAGAGAGGCTGCAAAATATAAAAAGACCATCAAGCCGTTGTTGAGTGTGAGCATCGATTTCTACTTCAGAATCTTCGTTATGGTCAAAACCAGCCCACTCGAAGTGAAAAAACTCGCCTCCAATACCATGATAACTTACCATTGTAAAGGCTGTGGAGAGAACATGAACCAACCATTGGGAAGAATCGAAGGATTCAAGTTCCAATTACCCAAATTGACGGCCATTGGTAACGATAAATGCGATTACTGTGACCACCAGTACAATTTGGCCGGGCCTATGTGGGGAGCTCCAATTCACGACATAAATTTCATCGAAGCATTATTGAAAATCAACCAGGAAAGTGACGAAAACATCTACCATACCAAGAAGAGAATTAAGGGAATGATGACGTTGTGTTTCAATGAAATCAACGACCAGCCTTTCTATTTCAACTTGAACCAGGTCAGTTCTATCTTCAAGTCACCTCCAATTTCCATCGACCAGTTCGCCAAAGCCCTCGGAAACTACAAGAAGGACCACAACTGGGACATCTCATTGACCCATGCTAAGAAGAACTGCATTAAAACCAACGCTCCGTGGGAAATCATCTTGAAAATCAATATTATTTGGATGATAAAGCAGAACGAAAAGTTGATAGCAGAATACGAAGCCAAGTTACCCAATGCGGCCATCGAAGAAAAGATCAACAAGCTTAAGGCCAACAAATTGATAAGTGTCAGTTTAACCCCGGGCATGATAGGACATAAGATCGTGGAAAACTTGCCAGTATCAGACGAAGAGGTGGCCCAAATCGATTTTGACACCGAGAACGAGTTGAGCAAGAAGATAGCGGGACTCAGAAACCTCAAGTTGGTCAGATACCAGGAGAACCCCACGAAAAATTGGGGGCCCAAGGCAAAGCCAAAGTAGGCAGACATTCAAGGTAGAGAAATGCGATTAGATAAGCATTATGCTTAGTAAATAGTGTATAATATAGATAAGACATAACACCTGTTCAAGATTCACTGTACAGAGCATTAGGCTCAGTAAATGGTACTCAGTAAATGGTGTATAACAGAGACGAGACATTGTTCCTAGATCTCTAAGTACACTTATTGGACAAGGTTCCAGAACATAGTGTACAATAGAGAATAGAGATGAGTTAGTGTGTACAATAGACACAAGGCATCACTCCTAGATAATCGAAATACACTAATAGGACTATGTTCCAGAACATAGTGTACAACAAAAAACAGAGACTTAATGCGTATAATAGAGACAAGGCATAGTCGAAATACAATTGGACAAGGTTGCATTGTGTACAATAGAGAATAGAGATGAGACATTAACTCCTATTCAAGATAGTCGAAATACACCACTTAGACAAGCAGTGCAAATTAGTGATCACGAGACATTAAATATTGCAGTAGCATTTACGGATGTTACATCCAGCAATTATAAGCGGTGTAACACTACGGTGTGGAATCGGTACACCGATGAAAAAGGGCTTGCGTGTGGGATGTGGATAAAAATAGTGTGTAAGGCGAAGAGATTAAAAAGTGTAAGGCAAAAACAGTGTGTGATGCGAAGAAACATACAAAATTTTTCACACAGCACGTTTTTTTGCAAAATGCTGTGCATGTCCCACGTTCTGTTATTGGATGGAGGTGCTAGAGGGGTAACTCCAAATCAGTACATAAGCTTTAAAGATGAGATTGTAGAGTTTGTTAGCGTAGCAAATTAGATGAATTAAGTGTGAGCACAAGCCTTCGAAAGGATCACACCACGTTCATAACTAAGATCGAGAATTAGGTTCTGGTGAGGCAGATAATTCAGGGGTACCACTAAAAACTCCGGGTACACACATAGTTAGTAAAAGGGAGAGAATAGGGCAATTGTAGAATAAGGAGGATGGAGATAAGCGGAGCACAAGCGGGGGTGCCCCGAGAATAGGGAAGGTAGAGCAGAGGGCCAGCATAGGCAAGAATTGGCCAACAATAGGAAGGGCGAGAGCCAGACCAAAGCCATCGTTAGGGCCAGAGTAGCAATGCCATAGTATAAAGCCAGAAATAGCAATGCCATAAGAACAGCCAAAAAATGGCCGAGTCAATGGCAGTAAAACTACAGTGGAATGATTACAAATTGTTATAGATTCATATAGTATTATTTCTACATAAATAAATTAACCATTAAAATTATAATACAAAGTCCAAAAAATTTATACTTATAATAATAAAGCAACACCAGCGGCAGCAGCAGCACCGAATAAACCAGCACCAACAACTTGGGAAGCACCAGAGTCGGAGGATTTGGTAGAGGAGTTGGAACCGTTAGAAGCGTTAGCGGCGGAAACAGCAGTGACGGCAGTTAAAGCGATGACAACAGATTTGAATTGCATTGTGATATTAGTGTATTAAAAGTGTTGATTAAAGGTAATGAAGAGAAAACCAAAAACAAAAAAATGGATTCGGCCTGGAAATTGGCAAATTTATATCTCTTTTTTTTTTTCCTTGTCTCTCATTTTAGCCAGGACGGTATTTTTTTTTCGTCAAAAAATGGCGCAGAAAAAAAAAATGGGATAATTACACAAATCCAAGACGATGACAGATGTATTAATAGAAACACCCACAGACTAGGGGTATGTATGGAACCTCTGCGTAATTGGGATATGGCTCCGACTGACCATGTACATACGGCACAGCCTTATCTCAAGTACAAATTGACGTAAAATCAGGTGCTGGTTCATGATAGATTATGATCACGAACTAGTTGTTGGCTTTTTCCTGTCGCTCGTAATCTTAATTACGATAGCCAACCTCAGTGTTCATGGTTTATGATGGCTGAAAATTCTTCCCTGCGATTTCGACCCTTAATTTTTTGCGCCACCAACACCCACGTCAAAGCCTAAAAAATAATAAATTTAGAGAGAAGGAAAAAGAAACCAAAAGAAAACGCGAATGGGCGAATCTCGGCCAAATTAGGCAATATTCACTAAGGCGAGCACAATTTTTTTTTTGTGAGCCATATTGCCTAAGAATGGGAGAAAATGGCACCTATTTCGACTACCAACATGTTACAAAAGTTCAATAAACACGGGCGTTTTGAGCAACTATTGACGGGGAGAGCTTGGTTTATAATGTAAACAGACCAGGCAGACGAGATCGGTCCTGGCCCACCACCCCCCGAATGAGATGTCGTAAGCCAAAACAACACAAAAAATGGGCTGCCCCATGTAGGTTAGTGGGGGCGTGGGGGGCGTGCGGTGTGGGAGGTTCTTAGTGTGACACGATACAATATTAGTCAGTCGCTAATCGGTAAGGGGGTCGCAAAGCGTGAAGAGTCATAAAGCTCAAACCAGTAACTTTTAGACAAAACCGAAGCATACGAAGCTGCAACCAGTATAAAAACAATAGGCCAATAGCAAGCGTCAGCTTATAGGGGCTCCTAGTCTCTAGCGTCAGCGGATAGGGGTCAGGACAGGAGCATTTGTCGATCCCACAGTTAGAGATAGGCCAACGCTCTGACCCCGATTACAGGCCTCGGACAGTGGCCCTGTCAGATAACAGATGAAATGCCCAGTCCGTCACGTCTGGGCAAAAAATGGTAATTGGTTTGTTTATTTCAGACGTGTCTCCACTCCCCACACAGTTTATGTTTGACACAGGCGAAATGCCCAGCCCGTCACGTCTGGATGAAAATTTGTAATTGGTTTGTTTTCTCAGACGTGTCTCCTCATCACACACATCGCATGAATGTAAATCCCCCTACAGGCGTTATGGTAGAGCACACGCCGTTCTCTGTTTTTCCCCTTTTCGTGCCCTCTACACGCTTTGGTTTCATTTTACGATATCTACTCTTATCTGCTATCTGGTCTGCTATCTATTCTGGTATCTGGCTATTCCTCGGGGTCTTATCTGGCTATTCCTCGGACTATTCCTCGCACTATCTGGCTCTTATCTGGCTATTCCTCGGACTATTCTTCACTATCTGGTTCGTATCTGGTTCTTATCTGACTCTTCTGCTCTGTCCTCTCCATGGCCAGGCCTTTTGTTGACTATTTGTCCAAATATACCAACTCCCACCTCAATACCCTACTACTAGCGTGTGGACTCCCCTCACCCTCCAAGAAAATCGACAAGATCCACACTTTTGTCAATTTCTTGCCTGTATTTCAGAAATACTCCAACCCCACAATATGCTCCATTGATATAGGAATCAAGAACTTCTCCTATTGCAAATCGGTGGACACCAAAGTCGTCGATTGGGACTGCTTGAACTTGAGCAAATACGACTTCAACTTGCCCATCCCCAACAACTCTTCTTCCTCTCTCATCAACAGCAAGTTTCTCTTGTCCAGCTACTCCAATCTCATCGTAGACAAATTCGTAATCAATGACTTGGCCCCCGACATCATCACCATCGAGACTCAGAGAACCAGGACCATGGGCAATTCGTCCACGCTTCCTACAGTGCTTCTCAACTACACTCTCGAAAACATGTTGTACTCTTTGTTGTACTCTAAAAGCCGGGACCACTTGGTTATCCCCTTGAATTCGAAGAATATGGTCAATTTCTGGATCAATCGCTTCCTCAACAAGCTGAAAATGAAGTTTCTGAACTCTCTCTCGAAGAAACTAAGAATCCAACTCCTTCTCAACAACTATAATCGATTTTTCACCTACGACAAAATCGCTGTTACCCCAGACTTTGCCTCGTTGACCATTCAAAAAAAGGCCAAATTCATACAGACTGGCTTTAATCTGGCATTGGGCCATCCGGTGGATAAACTAGATGATCTCACCGATTCTCTCTTGTACAATATCATGATCCAGTTGTTTCTCAATAACCAAAAACAACTCCTCCATTGCATCGAAAATGATCTTGATGTCGAAGACCTACTTCATCAGTGGAACCTGTACCATATAGAACTACTACGAACGGTCATTGCTGATAACGAATTGGTAATTGACGATAAGTATATTCAATATCTATAATTACAGTATAACGAATTGACGAAAAATATCAATATTTATAATTACAACAAATTGACGATAAGTATATTCAATATTAATAATTACAGTTAAATACTTAATGGTCACACTATACACAGCAGAGATTATATGATATTGATGGCAGTTTCGGTCTCTTTTTCTGAAATTTCAAACATCATATCTTCCTCTTCTTCTTCTTCCTCGTCGTCATCGTCGTCATCATCATCCTCATCATCCTCATCATCCTCATCATCTTCATCTCCTTCTCCTTCTTCGTTCTCTTCGTCTTCGTCCTCGTCCTCTTCATTGGCAGCCTCGAGGCCCTCTTCCAATTTGGTTCTCTCTTGTTTCAAGGTCGTGATTCTTCTTCTGAGGATATCCACGATATCCAGCCATTCTCTCATTCCTCCCATCCCAATGTCTCCACAAACCAACACTTTCTCTACTGGCTTCAACACCTCAATACCAAAGTCGCTGGACTTCAAGATATTAAGTTGTTTGCTGGTGATAGGATGAGTGTACATGAAGGTGTTCATGGCTGGAGCCACCAAAATTGGCTTCTTGATGGTACCATCAGAAGTGATTGGACCCCAGGATCTGATGATTGAGGTCAACAAGTTATCAGCAATCCCGTTGACGATTTTACTCAAGGAGTTGGCAGATAACGGAGCGATCAACATGATATCGGCCCATTTTCTTAATTCGTTATGCAATATTAAACCTTCACCTCTGCTCTTATTCTTTTTATTGATTAGGTTCTTGCCCTCTTCGTCAGGACAGTTGTTTTTGAGCAAAGTAGACGTAATGGAGGTTGACCAGTTTTCACTGTAGTTGACCCATTCGTCTTCGTCTCTCCAGATTTTTACTTCGTTGTGAATCTTCAACCCCTTCAAGAAATGGCTGGCAGCTTTGGTGACGATCAACTGAATGGACACTTTACTGGTACCGTAAATTTGAAATAACTTGTCGATAATCAACGGCACTTTGATCGTGGCTACAGATCCGGTACATGCTAACAAGATATGGAACTTCCCGTCATCTTGCTTGATCAAATATCTTTGGAATGGTACTGGGGGTCCACTAGGAGATGCTACAATGGTTTTATTTGATTTCTTGGAAACTGAGTTCTTTCTAGAGACGTTTTCGTTGATTGGGATGGGCTGTGTTGGAGGAGGTACGTTAATTGGAGGAGGAGAAGGAGTTAGTACTTTAGGATGGTTGGCCTTATTGACTTCGAATTTGTACTGGGATTTAAACACCGACTGGTCAATAGGCGAGCTGATTCGAGATGAGTTGTTACTGGAGTTGTTGGACTGTAAATTACCTAGTTTAGTACTCAAATCCTTGAGTGTTAGCCCGGCAAATGCTTCGTTTGTGGCGGTGGATGAATTTTGTCTACTGTAAGCATGTAATGATGATTTTCTGGACACGTTTTCGGGTTTTCTTTGCGGTTGGGGGTGTCTCATAGAAGATTTATCCTCGGTTTGGTACTCCAAGTTGCCTATATCAGCAGCAGAGGGATGGGCTGAAATGGTGAATCTTCTGGACCGTTCTCCGGTATTGGAATCACTGAATGAAACGGATTGGGAAGACCGGACGCTATGCAAAGCACCTGGCGGCGATGTGGGTACCTTTTTGGCCTCATCACCACTTTTGGCAGTATCACCAACTGGAGGGACAGAAGCTGGGGCCGGAGAAGGCGCCAGTTCTTCAGGTTTGGAATTATCTGAACTCATGGTATGAAAAAGGTTTGGAATTTCCAGAGTCGTAAGTAAAAATTTGTGAAATCGTGGTACCTGAGAATGCAGGGTAATTTCTGGAGTAATCAAAATCTAACACCCTTACTCAGCAAATTCTTGGAGATTTTTCTTGATCGGTCACGTGACGCCTCGGCAACCGGGTTCGCCAATGTACGACCATGTCGTCGCTGCATATTTGGTTCCGGCACGTAACGTGCGACACGACAAGGCCTCGCGACATTTCTTTGGCATTTGACAGATGTTAACAACTAGACCTCGTACCTCCACATCCTCCCTTCTCCACTCTAAATCAACCATGAACATCCGTCAGCAGTTGATTCAATTCCTCTCCATAGCGTACGCGTTCTCCTCTGCATTTATAGCCTGGAAAACCTTGTCGGTTGTGGCCAATTCCCACTCTCCTATCGTAGTAGTGTTGTCAGGTTCTATGGAACCAGCATTCCAAAGAGGAGACATCTTGTTTTTATGGAACCGATTCCATCGGAATAACGTGGGTGACGTGGTTGTTTACGAAATAGAGGGTAAATCCATTCCAATTGTGCACAGAGTGCTTAGGGAACATCAAAATTCCGAAAAACAGCTATTACTCACCAAGGGAGACAATAATGCTGTAGATGATCTCGGGTTATACGCCAAAAAACAGGCTTATTTGAATACAAATCAAGATTTGGTAGGAACCGTCATTGGTTACTTACCGAAACTCGGATACGTGACGATTTTAATTACAGAAAATGTGTATTTCAAGTACGGGTTATTAGGACTAATGGGGATTTCGTCCTTATTATCTAATGAATAAGTCTATAGCATACAATAAAAAAAAATTTTTGGTAATTTTTTGTAAAAATTTGTGAAAAGGCTGAAAAATTGGTGTAGTATAATTACAGTATAATCAGAGACCAAGGAATTATACAAGAAAAAAAAAAATTAAAGTCCAACTCGCTTCACATGTTCATAGAAAATTTGCATTTTCTACAATAAACCACCAGAACTTCGTATAAACGAAAAAGGTAGTTGGAATCGCGAGTAGAAGCCGAGGTAGGTATCTGCTGCTACATCATAGGGTCCTTTCTTATTGGTAAAGAGTTTGTTAGGTGGGCCGAGACACTGATCTAATAGATAAGATCTTTGATTGAAAAATTTGCACATATTGCAAATTCTACCCCTAACTTTAGTCCAAACCGTTTTCAGTAGTCCTTTTAGACTTCTGATCTGTCTAATAGTCGGCTCTGTAACTAAAGTTTCTCGGTAGTCTGTTTATTCGGCATACAACGCCTCTTAGTGTTCTAGATCAAATCAGACACACCATCCCCTCCACTTTGCATATATAACCTACTGCCAAAGCTCCTCTGCTCTTTCACATCCCCCAAATATACTTACAAATAGTCTTAAGTCTTATGGTGCTGTTCGTGGATCTTCCGGACGATATCTTGCTAAAGATCTTTAATCTATGCCCCAAAAAAGATCTCCTTCCCTTCTTCACATGTAAACCTGCCCACCACGCTTGTATACGATCGTGGCTCCTGCATGACTACTTGGTGGTGAAACTTCAACCGGATGCTTCGTTTCCTGCCGATAAGTTTCATGCCCTACGATCTTATGGGTTCATTGAGGATGTGGTCTCAGAACTGTCTGTTATACTAACATTATCCACGCTAAAACTACTAGCAGCAAAGTTCCCTTTTGTTTTGAAAAGAAAATCGCTTACTATCATCAACAACCTGAGTTCTGTCGATTTCGACCTGATTCGGGCCTTGTTTCTGGTAGTCGAAGGACTGTCCATAAATTACTATTGTTACCAAAAACTCGATTCCAGTGAGCTAAACACCTTTTTTGCTGGTAATAATCGTATAATGGAGTCATTAAATGCCAAAAACAACTCAGTTCATACCAATATTCTTCTAGATATTACAGGATCTACTTCACAACGACAACTTACTGCTATTGCAACTGGTGGAGTGGAATCCTTCAATTTACAGGTGTCATCAGATGACTTCAAACATGAAATCGTTATCACTTCAGACGAATATCTTGAAAACCTCAAAGTCTTAACTTATAATCCGACCTGCAACCTTAGTCTCCGGTCGTGTGAACATGTCAGGCTTATGGTCACTGATACAAACGTGAAAAACCTATGTGCCAGCCAAATGGCAGAGTTGGAAGAACTAAGCCTTTCGATTTCTCATCGGAATTCCACCATGATGAATACCCTTATGTTCGGCACATCCGAAACACTAACCACGCTCTACATAATCCTACAGGGAATGAGGTTTGAACCGTTTTCGCTTCATAAATTTGCACCCAATTTGCAACACCTATTAATAGCCGACACTTCCGGGTCTTCCATTTATAGTTCTAGATCCCAGATAGCTGACTATAACGCGTCGGCCGGTCACTTAGAGTTTAGTTAGAAAGTAAATAAACATCTGCAACTAAGCCAGATTCGTATGATTCCTAATTCATCAACAGAGAAATAAAAAGTTTCAAAAAAAAATAAGCGACCCCGGTGAGGATCGAACTCACGATCTCAAGATTAACAGTCTTACGCCTTAGCCAGCTTGGCCACGGAGTCTCTTAGTTGATGAAAGCACCCCAATTAATAGGCCATGAGTTTTTGAATAAAAATGTTTGTCATTTTTTATATCCTATGCATTTTGGTGTCTGAAGTATTTTTAGAAACACTTTTGGCTGTTTTCGTAGAAATATAGATCATTCACTTACTCACTTATGGAGTATATTCATTCAGGTGACTATAAGGGGACCCTCTTTCACTTAACTATATGAATCTAAACTTGTATATTCTCTAAGTACTCTTTTTCATGTAAAAAGGGCTGCAATTTATCAATTTTTTGTTCCAATTTTGGCACATTTTTTGCGTAGCCGGATATTTTGAGAATAAAGTCTTCGCTTTTTAGATCTAAAAGAAAGCAGTCCGTGAACTACGATATGTTGCCCCTTCTCAATAATACAGCGCTTATTACTGGTGCTTCAAAAGGTGTTGGTCACGAGCTAGCCAAAAAGCTTGCTTCTTTGGGGTGTTCTGTGACTTTACTAGCTCGAAATGAGAATTTATTAAGGGAAAATTTGAAAAATTTACCCCAAGTTTCAAAATCTCAAGTTCATAGCTACCTAAAATACGACTTGGAGGATCTTGTAAGTAGAGGAGGTCAATTTTCTGATCCTCGGCTTGAAAAAGCATTAGGTGGCGCATCAATTCTTGTCAATTGCGCCGGTATTACTAACCATTCTTTGTTATCACGAACATCTACAGACTCCATCATCTCTACTATAAATTTAAATTTGACAGTACCAATACTACTTAGCAAATTTGCAAGTAAACCGATGCTTAAAATTTCTTCCAAAAGAAAAACCAATGAAATTCTGCCAGTAATCATCAATATTTCTTCGGTTCTTTCTTTTACTGGGATGATAGTACCAGGAACCTCAGTGTACGCTGCTCTGAAAGCAGGTATTTTAGGGTTTACCGAGTCTTTGGCCCAAGAACTTAAGGGAAGAGTCAGAATTAATACAATTTTGCCAGGACTCATTAAGGAGACAGAAATGGGACAGAATGCAAATATCGGGGGAGATGATCTTCCTATTGTGAAACTCTCTTCTGTTGTTTCCGAGGTGGTGGATGTAATCAAGAACAGAGATATTAATGGTCAGAATATCGTATTGGACTCAAATGGTTCTACACCAATAATTCACGACTTAAAAGTGAGCAAATAACCTTGCAAGTATATCTATAATGAATTTTACGACTAGAAATTAACATCCCTCTGTATCATGAATCAATATTGAATAACTCTATAAAAATGGAATCAATTTCATGGTTTCTGTAGGAGCTTTTCCTACCATAAAATGCAAAGAAGAAATGTCTAGCTACCCCCACCAAACCTTCTTCAGCTAACCAGTATATGAAATCATTGAAGTCTCCACTCAGCTTCTTGTTCGGGCTACTAGTTTCCTGGCATAGTTGGAAGACCTTAACTAGATCCTGCGGCTTCTCTATTAGACTGACCTCTAAGCCCGAGTCCAAGTAGAAAGCTTTTAGAAGCAGAAGAAGGAAATTAAAGCTCCTCAACGAATGTTTAAGTGAATTGAGTTTGTCTTTTGCTTCAAGAATTTTAGATGCGCTAGACAGATGTGATTGAATGTAGGCTAAATACTTGGAACATCTCTTTTGAAAGTAAGTACTTAATTTAATTACAGCATCGAACATCTCTTCATTACCAGAATAAAGTGAGTTGAACACCGCTGCACTTGTATCGTCAGCAGAGAATGATAGCCATATTCTAACAAACAGAACACATTCCAAATAGTATTGTTCAATATAATTAGCAGCGCTTGCTACCCATTTACATCCGTCTAGCAAAGTTTTAGACTCCTGGACAATTTGCCCAATGGTTATTGCCAAAATATCATTGATATTTGGGTGTTGAGGACACATTCTGATGTAACGATAGACATCTGATTGTATCCAATCGATAGTAATCTTGGACAAGTTTTGCTCGATTCTCTTTCTGTTCAAGTAATTGTTGTTCGGTAAGCAATCAAGCATTAGGCTTGCGTGATTTTCTGGATCAAAAGATGAACCTACTTCCATTTGATCAAAGAACAGACCCCAATAACCCTCAATGGCATATAAAGTCCAGAACGCAGTGAATCCAAAGTCACTGAAGTCACTGATCAATGCTGAAAGCATTCGTTCTTCGTCATTTTTTTTACTTCTTCTGGCGTAGTCAAATGTCCAAAACTCATGGAATAGCGTTGTTTTGAAAAGACCAAACTTGGGCCTTGATTTGGATTCTTCGTGAAGCCAGTGTATCAACACAGGAATTAGCAAGTACAACAGAGATTGCAGGTTCAATACGAGGAAATGAAGAACGTAACCAATCATTAGATCTTTTCTATAAGTTGTACTGATGACACTAGGTTCCATCACTAGCCATTCGTCGATGTCATCGGCTAAGATCTCACTGAGCTTCATTATATCTGGAGGAAGCAGGTCAATGTCGAATAGTTTAGATCGATTTATAATATGATGGGTTGGCTTAGAGTTCATGGCGATAGTTCTTCCTACTTTGAAAGCAGCCAATGTAGATAAGTCCAGCATTTTTCCTTCATTTTCAGTTGCAAAAGTGTTCATTACACTCTTGAACATAGTAAATATCTCCTCATAGAATCGGTACATTTCTTCGTATATAAATGGCCGTAGAGAATAGAGCCTTTCGCTTGAATTTTGAGGTTCCCAGAAAGTCTGATACTCTCGGAGGTCTGAGTTCATCATCAATAACCTTGGTTCTGCGTAGGACTCATCTTCATAAGACTCATTATCCGAATCTACTGGTTTTTCAAGTGGAAAATCAAAACTGAACTTATGCTTCGAGTCGTAGTCTATTAGCCCATGGATCTTGGACGTCAACGGTCGAATCACTCGTTTACATTTTGCAACACTGGGAACCTCTGTCGCAGATGGTGATATTCGAGACATTCTACAGTATGCAGTCAGTATTCACTTACCCGAATTGAGTTAATTGCAAGTGAATTTATCTTTTTCTGTTGGTGGAGAAGTTGTAGTTTTTCATATTGAAATATACAGGACTATGAACAACGCTGGCAAAAAATTCGTCTACTTCTTTTTTCATTGCTTTCCTATTAGAAGTCCAATGCAATTGTTTATTTTGGTGCTTCTAGGAGCACTCGTGAAGGCTGAAACCTCTGTGATTGGTGTTCCACCATCCAAACAGGAATTGTACCAACCAATAGTCGATTCTTCAGGCAAGAAAACATGGCACTGCCTCAGTGATCCCTCCATTGTATTGTCCTATGACCAGATAAATGATGACTATTGCGACTGTCCTGATGGCTCTGATGAGCCTGGTACCAACGCATGTCCTTACAATCCAGAACAGGGATTCTACTGTGAAAATAAAGGACATATTCCAGCATACATTGAAAATTTCAAGCTCAATGATGGAGTCTGCGATTATGACCTCTGTTGTGATGGTTCCGACGAGTATTTAACCGGACTTTGTCCTGATAAGTGTGCTGAAATACACCAACAATATTCTAAGTATAAGCAAGAGGCAGAAACGGACAATGACCTGGCACTTGCTAAGCAACAAAAGTTGATTGAAAAGGCTCAAGTAATGAAACAAAGAGTTGTGGATAAGTTGGCCGAATCAGAACAAACACTTGCTGAAAAACAACAAGAATTGAAGAAACTCCAGAATGGAGAAGGGTCTTTTATTGCCAATAGTGGCATCATGCAATACGTTTTGGACATACTAGGGGGAAGTACTGAAGATAGGGAGGACAAGGAAAAAGCAGACCGTATTGAGAAGTTGGAAAAAGAGATCAAATCATTAGAATCGGATATTGCAATTTACCAAGAAAACTTAGCCTTTGATTTTGGTAAAGATGACATTTTCAGAGCCGTGGTGGGTACGGTAATTACTGCTAGCCTTGGTGAGTACCAATACTCTTTGGATCTCTTGGGAACTGTTCGTCAAGACGCTACTACTATTGGAAAATTTTCCGGCTTCAAAGATGGCAGATTAGTGTATACCGGTGGAGAAAAGTGTTGGAATGGGCCTAAAAGAAGTGCAGAAGTAGAGTTAATCTGTGGATCAGAAAATCGATTACTCTCTGTTGGAGAGCCAGAAAAGTGTCAGTACCTCTTTAGAGCTACTTCCCCATTGTTATGTGAAAAATTATCGGAAGAGTATCTTATTGAGCACTTCAAAGTTGACTACTCATTATTGTAACTGCACTGGAGAATAATTACATGTTCTGCTACTTCCATTCAACGCTATCATTAATTGGTTCTATTCAAACTTACGGTTTCTTCATTAAATTTATGTATTCATGCTAGGTTAGTCAAAGGTGATCTTTTTACCAGAAAATTTAACATTCTGTTTGGCTTCAGCGATTTTCTTAGCTTCCCATGAAGGGTGAATCTGTGGAGGTGGTGTAGCTGTTGTAGTCGTTGTAGCCGTTGTAGATGCGTTGTTAGATAATGAACCACGAACTCCTAATGGAGCAACATTGGATCCACTAGGAGCATTCTCCATGGCTAATTTAGCCTTCAATTCTCTCTTTCTACATCTTTCCTCGTATTCCTGCTGTCTAATTTCTCTCTCTGACGCAGCCTTGGCCCTTTCCTCCTTCACATGTTTTGCTTCTTTACCATACTTCTGGGCCCAAATTTTCTGTCTTGCTCTTTGACCTCTTCTGTTCTTACGCTGTGTTGTGGCAGCCTTCACCACAGCATCATTGTCAATATCGTCCTCGTCATCAGATTCTCCTGAAAAGTAACCACTGGCCAATTCTGGCAAATTGTAACGCTTTTCCTTTTCTGCAAAACGCTGCTTTTCACGTTCTTCTTCACTATCGTACTGAAAGAAACTGTCTTTCGATCCAGTGTCACTTTCCTGGTCACTTTCTTCATCGTCAGAGCCTGCCACCATGTCATCATATTTATCAAGATCTTCTTCTCCTTCTTCTTTATCTTCTTCTTCCTCCTCTTCTTCACTTTCCTGTTCCTCTTCATCATCTTCAACAGCCTTGCCTGATTTCTTTCTGGTATCACGCTCTTGCTTGGTCAAATTACCTCTCACCAATCTGAAAGACCATTCTATCTCTGCCAAAACACTTTTGATCGCTTTAGCATTCCATAAACTGGAGATGTAGTTGTTCAATTCCTTGTCGTTCTGGCAGTAGTCAATGAAAAACTTCGAAGGATTAGAGGGATGAGATTTATCTCCTATTATCTGCACCAACTCCTTGGAAATGTATTTCGGTATATTCTGTCTCGACTCCTTATCGACAAGAATTGAGGAGTTTATGCTTTTGACCAACTTAGAAGTGATAAGTTGGTCTATCTTGTCAGATGATTCTATGAATTCTTTGACTTTTTTCAATTTTTCATCCTGTTTCCACTTCATTAAGTCTTCCTTTTTCTTCTTATTGACCTCTTTGGCCAATTTCTTCTGAGAGGCATGGTATTTTCTGTTGAAAGCGTCGGATTTCATTGCCAATATCTGTTTAACAGCATCATCTTTAGAAGCTGGAAACTTCTTCCACAACTTTGGGTTTCTCGCAGTTAAAAGTTTTTTAGTATGTGGGAATCTGGGAGGATACTGAAGGTACTTTGCTTCTAGCAAGTCCAATTTCCACAAATCATTACCCTTGGTGGCCATTTTGAATGGAGAATAGTCTGTTGATTTGGTAGTAATTAGTGAGTGAAAAATTCGAGATGAGCATCGATTTTGACATTTTTTTCAGCTGTGAATCTTGATTTTTCAGATAAGAAACGAGACAGAAACCAGGCAGAAACCATTACCAATGTCTAGTTTGGAAGTAAGAGCCAATAAGAAACAGAAGGTGAAGGATGAAGGTAGACTACGGTGCGAGTATTATCTCGAGAAGAAGAGAAGATACTGTTCAATGCAGAGAAAAAGTGGTCAAAAATACTGTTCCCAGCATATGATCTTTGATTCAGATAACACTCTGGCAGCTGATAAGGAAAGAGTTCCGTGTCCTTTAGACCCCAACCACACTGTATTTATCAAGGATATGAAGATACATCTTCAGAAGTGCAATTCCAAGCCAAAAGAAGTTCAGGAGCCGTGGTTTAAGCATAAAATTAACCTGAAGATCGGAGAAGAAGACGTGGTGGAGGAGTCTGATGAAGATAAAGGGTTAACAGAAGAGCAGCTATTCGAAAAGTATATTTCCAGGCTCGAGGATCAGGTGACTGAGCCGTTGCAAAAGCATGTCAGCCAGCATAGTGGTTTGGATCCGAGATTAGCTGAACTTACACACAAGAAACATCCTCTCCAGCAGTCTTCGTTGATTGGAAACCTTAAGGAGCGGAACCTCTTGGGGTTGGATTACTTTTACTTGGAGTATGGCTGTGGAAGGGGCGAGTTGTCGAGGACATTGAATTTGTGCTTGCTTGGTGACCGTAAAGCAGAAGCTGACAATACCGCAAAAGAAGCTGATAATAACGAAAAAGAAGGTCTACTTAACGAAGTAACTAATACACAGAATCCTGAAGATTCCGTGACTTCAGAGAAACCTAGCAATACAGAGACTACGGGATATGGTTTTGGGCTTGTTGACCGAGGAGTGACTAGAAGAAAGTTCGACACGAGAATCGCCAAAGACTGTCAATTATTTGGACTCACTCCTCCAATCAGGAGAAGCAGAATAGACATCCAGGACCTCAGTGTGGACGATTTCATTGGAGATTTGGCTGTAAAAAAAATGGTTGCAATTTCCAAACATCTTTGCGGAGCTGCTACCGATTTGACTCTAAAGCTGATTATCAACTCCTCGGTATGGGAGAAGGACCAGTTTGGAGGATTATTGATAGCCATGTGCTGTCGTCATGTTTGCCAGTATGACCAATTGTTACCCCAATCCAGAGAATACCTCAAAGAGCGAGGATTTGGAACCAGAGAGTCGTTCAAAGTGTTGAAAAAGGTTGTTTCATGGGCAGTCAGTGGAACTGAAACAGAGGAGACTGATGAATCTGACAAGAAAGAGGAATTGGGACAATTAGAGCAAGAGATAGAGAAAGAGAAAGAAACTACGCAATTGCAACAGGAAACGCAATTGAACGAAACTCAATTGAAAACGCAATTGGGACAAGCAGAAGAGCGGTTGGGCCTCATGGCTCGGCGTCTTATCGACGACAGCCGGGTCTACGCCATGAAACAGCTTCTTCCTCCTCGATTCACGGCCGAAATGTTTCTCTACACAGACAAGGAGGTCACGTTAGAAAACTCGTGCCTCTGCATACTGCAAAATCCATTATGAATGATTAACGGAGAACTAAAATATATATTTATCAAAAAAACTTAGATCTTTTGTTGTTTGACACCATGTTTCCAGATAGCAACGTAAGGAGTAGTACCATCTTCACGGTAGTTCAACAAGACAACCATGGCATCAGGGTCCATGGATTCACCGGTGTAGAAGTCCCAGTCGTTGAAAGAACCAATGACTTTCTTGACGTAAGCAGCAGCTCCCTTTTCGAAAGCTTCAACTTGTTCTGGATCAGATTCAGCTAAGTGAGCCTTGATTTTCTTCATGTAACTCTTGATGTAAGCGACGAAAGACTTCTTGTCGAATTGAGTTTGTTGTAATCTGAAAGAGTAGACAACGTTGTTAACGGTTTCAACAGCGTCTTCCAAGTCTTCAGCAGCATCTTCAGCAGATGGGTTGGCACCGATATCAATGTCACCGTCACCAACTTTGACCATGGCACAGTCAGCTTCTAAGATGACTCCACCAACTTCGTTGACATCGTAAGCGTCGGATAATAATTCGTCTCCTGAGATAACGTCGGTGTAAATAATCATTTTTAACTAGGGTGTTGTAGCTACTAAACTGGAGATGCAGAGATTTCGAAAAGGTTTTATACCTGCGAAAAATTTTCCTGCGCCAAAATCGGCCAGGTGGGTGTTACCCGGCGAGATGCCCTGGTGCACGGGTGCACGGGTGCAACGATGGCTGCAAGGCTGTGATAGTGGCTAAGGACTACGACAGACTACTGTTTGAAGCGATACTGCTATAAGAGTAAGCTGTTTTAAAAGCGTAGTTCAGCAAACGCTCGGTGCGTTACTGGTGTGTTTCAATTTACTGCGTATTAAGTCTTATATTAGTCTTATTGTACATTATCTTGTGTAATTGTATGACCGTTTGTATGATCGTAATTGTATAATTGTATATGGTTGCAATTGTATGAATGTATGGTTGTATTGTATGGTTGTATTGTATGATTTGTTGTATGATTTGTTGTATGACTGTTATGACTGTATGACTGTTATCGTTCTCCCTTATATAAACTCATTGTTGAATGCCTTTTTAATCCACCCAAGGATTCTATCGTAAACCACCGTATTACCATTATGGTACCGTATCGAGTGGTCAGAGTCTGGGAATGCCATGAAATCAAAGTTTTCAATGCCCTTGAGATTAAATTCATCAAGAAGGCGAAGACTGTTTTGGAAATGAACATTATCATCTCCTGTTCCATGCATAATTAAGAATCTGTTCACATTCTTGAAATTGCTTAAATCATGAATGGAAGCAGTCTCGTAGCCGGTAGGATTGGATTGAGGTTCACGAAGATATCTTTCGGTATAGATAGAATCATAAAGCTTCCATTTGGTCACGGGAGCAATGGCCACTCCATACTTGAATACATGTTCAACCGAGTCCGTTTCAAGAGTCTTAAGAGTTAAGAAACCTCCGTAAGACCATCCCCAAATGGTGATTCTTTCGGGATCAACATACGACTTCTTACTCCAAAGTTTGGCAGCTGCTATTTGATCCAAAGGTTCATAATGACCAAGTCTGTCTCTCACAATGAACTTAAAGTTGGCTCCGGACTCGTTAATGTTGTTAAATCCTGTTCCTCTACCGTCAACAGTGACGACAATTGCATTCAATTCGGCTGCAACCACATCACTGAAGCCGACACTGAATTCTTTAGTGACTAACTGTGATCCTGGTCCTCCATATACAAAGAACAAAACGGGATACTTCTTCGATGGATCGAAGTTTAATGGGTATGTCTCTACTGCATTGGCTAAGATATCTTCTCCGTTTTCATCAACTCCAAGATCGACGACACTGTAGTTCTTCTTAGGAATATCGTATGAATTCAAGCTCTTCACCACATTGTCATTAGATTCGATGACTTTAATGGTTTCCAAACTATGCAAGTCCACCAATTTTTCTTCAGGAACATCAGGTCCGCTTTTAAGAGAAATCAAATACTTGGAACCAGAAGAAAATGAAGCCCGGTACCAGCCAGGTTGAAAATCATCAGTGATATTGTGGACCACAGGCAAGCTTTCGATGTTATTCAATGCTTCCAAGAGGTTGATTTTGTAGAGGTGTCTTTCGACTGAGGACTTAGCAGTACTCTGGAAATAAGCGTAGTTATTGACGTAATCAAAAGACTGTACACCTCCAATAACCTCCCATTTACCCTTGGTCAAGAGAACGGCATTGGAATTTGTTGGGGGAGAGAAGTATGCCAAATGGTTGTATCCATCAACTACAATAGTGTCGATATAACCATCATTCACCCGGCCAGCTGATTCGTTCTTGGGGATGTAATAGACACTTTCTCCCACCTCAAACCATGAGTCTTGGGCAGTATGGGTTCTAACCAACTTTGATTCGTTGGTTTCAGCCGAAATCAAGTGAACTTCCAATAAGTCACTGGCCCTGTTGGTGGTTTTAACCAAAACGAAGTCATTGGATACCCATACAACTTCAGTAATGAGTCTGTCTTTGATTTGGGAGTCAGTAAATGTGTTGACTTCCACCTTGACTTCTTTGGTAAGGTCTTTCAAGTCGTAAACCACTAAATCGACAACAGGATTAGGGTATCCAGCTTTAGGATACTTAATTTTGACGATTTCTGGGTAGTCTTCGTGCTTATCCTGGACGTAATAAGGAATGGTGAATTCAGGAACTAAAGTGTCATTAAACTTGATAAAAGTGACTTTTCCTCCATCAGGAGACCACCAGAGAGTGATATCGGAGCCAAAAACTTCCTCTTCATAAACCCAGTCGGGTTTACCATAGAAAATGTTCTCACCTCCATCAAAAGTCACCTGGGTGACTCCTCCATCCAAGGTTTTGATGTAGACGTTGTTGTCGAAGATGAAAGCTATATGAGAAGTTGTAGGAGACCAAGCAGCCACGGCCACTTTTTCGGTAGTGGAGAAAAGGGGCTCTATTCTGTTTTCTTCCACAGTTAAGATCCAATGCAACGATACTGATGAATGTCTCCAATTTTTTGTAGTATTGGTGGTAATAATGGCTTTCCCAAGGTCAGGAGATGCCACCAAGCTGTCGATATCATAGATTAGACCGTCATATTTGAAAGAACTGCCGTTAAACAATACATATTCGTATGATGAATCCACAATACTTCTAATGACGTATTTTACCTGCTCATCGTCTTGTTCTGTCACCACGTAGGTTCCCTGATCATTAGCTATCGACTCAGGGGTCTTAATCCACTGAATAGGTTTGATGGAAGGTCTGAAAATGCCGTCCCTAACGGCATCAAAGGTAAGCGGGAGCTTGTGGCTGGATGCACGGCTGGAATCAGGGAAAACTCTGGTATCATCCGATGAGTAACGGAAGTTACGCAAGCTCTGGACCTGTTGGAGATGGGAAATGGTACCGATTAATACCGAAGAACCCCAGATTAGCACTGCTAACAAGGACCCAGTGTATAATAAATGCTTTACTCCTCGAGAGTGGGCCTGGGGAGGCACGGATTTGGAATCACTCATATTTGTTATAGAGGCTTTCTTGTCTGAGTGATTTCAACAAATAACAGCCTTTGAAGATGGAATATACTAAAAAACTTTGTAGAAGGAAAGAAGAATCTATTTATGGACCTTACCCAAATGCTGGTTCCTGTTTTTTAGTCCACACTTTTTGTGTCGATTATGTCACGACTTTTTCGCTAAGCGTTTTCCATTACATTTCCTATTTGGGCCCGCACATGTACATGAAGCCGCAGCTTGACGAGCCGTACAGTTAAAGGAGAGAATGTAATGAAATCAATAGGACAATAAAGAGAGTAAGAATGTAGGTTCAGCAGTAGATGAAGAGTTGGGGGGATATGCTAAATTTGTAAGAGGGTGAGTGAGGTTTGGGGGTAGTTTGGGGAGTATGGATGTAAAGGTGTGGCTGCGAAACCTAGAAAACTTGTAGTCTATAATTACCAAGTCCTGACAATTTGTTGAGTGTCTAAGTATCTCTGACAATCTGCCAGTTGTTTATGTGCCTCTGGCAATACAGGAAGTGCCGCTGTGAGTCTTCTCGCATATGTCGTTTGGCCTACAATTCGCTACGCTGTTCACACATAATGTACAATGATGCTAAACATCTGTCTATAAATAACAGGGTAAGATCAGGTCTTGTGGTCGTGATATCGTTAGGATGGTGGTGTGGTTGGCTAGTGTTCTTCATCAATGTCAAACCCATATCCCAACCTTCTCTCGTCACTCTGGTACGTCTGGGGCGTGGTAATAATCTCGTTGAGTAAATCAGGACTAAACTCACTGATAATCTTCCGAAGGTTGGTTCTCTTGATTGGCTTAGCAAGAAATCCGGACATTCCAGAATTCAAACACTCCTTCACATTACTCTCATCAGCAAATGCCGTAAGAGCAATGATAGGTTTGGTGTAACGCAAGCTGTTTCTAATCATCTTGGTGGCTGTTAAACCATCAATTTTGGGCATTTGAACATCCATAAAGATGATGTCAAACATTTCGAATTTTTCGTATGATTCTTTGACCAATTCAACAGCTTCTGCCCCATTGCAAGCCATAGTAATATTCTTGAATCCTTCCAATTTCAACATCCGCTTAATCACCTCCTGGTTCACCAAATTGTCTTCGGCCACCAAGATACGTAAGTGGGAAATATCATCGAGCAAATTATGGTCAGCCCGATCACTTCCATTGTTGGAATTGGCAGTCCCAGTAGAAGTTCTTGTGATAAGATGAGGTTTTTCAAACAAAGCCGATCTTGAAGGAATGTCAAGTTTGTGCTTGAACTTGCGAGATGACGACCCAGAAGAGCTTCTCGAAGAAACTTGAGGTTCTGAGTTCGAATCAAAATGTTCAACCTTCACAATTGGGCTCTTGTTTTCTCCATTCAAGTCCAAACGGTCTTGATTGATTTCAGGAGACTGTTCCGGATCGTATGCTGCATTATCTTGAGGATTGACATAAGATTGTTCTGGAGAACTGATAACATCAAATGCTACTTTTCTGTTGACTCTCAGCGCTGGGTTGAATTCATCCTCGCAGAAATCTTCCATATCTTCCGGTGGAACCATAATTTCACCTGTCTGGGGTAATGGAACTGTGAATGTGAATGTAGATCCTTTTCCAATGGTAGATTTCAAAGTTAAGGTACCATTCATCATCTTTGCTAATTGACGACAAATTGATAACCCTAACCCAGTACCACCATAACTACGTGATAATGTTTGATCACCTTGGATAAAGGGTTCGAAAACTTTCTCTTGCAAAGCTGGTTCAATACCCAGTCCCGTGTCAGAAACTTCAATTTGTAAAACCCAAGTTTTGGGCTCATACAAAGTTCTCATCAGGTAAACATTGTTATTTTTCACAAGTTCATTATTAGAGAAGAATGATGCTCCTGATGAAGTACTCTTCTGCTTCTTTTCTGGAACTTGAATGGTTTCATTTTCAGGCTTTGCCAAATTCTCATTACTTATATCTTCACGAGAAATTTCTTCAACTCTGGAAAGGTGGTGAGGAGTGTTATTGGGTTCACTGACAGTATTGGGTTCACTGACAGTATCAGGATTGGACTTTTCAACCAAGGAATAATCTTCAAGATGCGGCTTTTCATTGATCTTGCTGTCATTTCCAGAGTCAATTGTATTACTTGACAATGACTGTTTCTCATTGAATGCAGAGGAAGTATCTTTGGGACCATCTTTCTCGGTTTCTTCAAGCTTCTCGGAAGTAGTCGTGCGGGATTTAACTGATTCGGGACGATGAGGTAAGGGTTTATTGTTGGAGTAGGAAGTATTTCTGCGGGAGCCATTGAATTGAGAATAAAAGATTGTATTTTCGTACTCAGTGGTTGACAAAGTAACGATACTTATATTGTCCGCGTCACCACCTAGGGAAAGATCATGATCGGATGGGAAGGAAGATTTGACGGATGCAGGTGATGATTTTAATGAATTTAAATCCAAATCATTTTCAGTTTTAGTGGTGGTGGTGGAACTATTTTGTAATGACGACAGACCGTCTCTTTTGGAATGAAGGGTTTCTGGTGATTTATCATTAGTTTTGCAGGATGTAGGAGGAGGGTGGGAGAAACCTTTTACTTTATTTTCAGTTTTCATGTGTTTGAGGATATGGACCTTGGTAAAATTATCATCTCTAGAACGAATATAGTCGTATTCACCTAATAGCTTGAAGGTTACGTCTACAGTACCGTCAACGGGGGTAAATTTCAAACTATTGGACACCAAGTTCATGACAATTTGAATGATTCTATTGGAGTCGCCGTATAATAACATTTTCCGGAAAATATTGGGCTTCAAAAGAATCTTAAAATTGACCTTTTGATCAATGGCCAATTTCCCAAAAATCGATTGCACTTGATACACAACTTCAAGTATTTGGAAATGGGATTTTTCTAATTTGGACCGGTTTAAAGTATTTTTGGAATAGGTTAACAACTCGGTCAAAATATGTAATAACAATTCTCCTGATCTGTGTATTAATTTCAACGAATCTTTGATTCGGGAATGGTCACTTTCGTCCATGGCAATGGCAGTCATTCCCAAAATACCGTTTAATGGAGTTCTCAACTCGTGAGAAATATTGGCAATGAACACAGTCTTGGCTTCGTTGGCAGCCTCTGCCTCCAATTTGGATGCCTCGAGTTCTTTGGTTCTCAATTTAACCCGGTCTTCAAGATGCGAGTACTGCTTGTCAAGTTCTTCCGTCATAATGTTGAAGGCATCGGAAAGCTCTGTCAACTCATCCTTGAAGAACTTCTTTGAAGTAGTGATCTTATTGGGCAATCTGATGGCAGTAGAGTACACGGAATTTGATGTTCCTGTATTGACCGAGGTTACACTTTGACGTTTTGACATAGTAGTGGCCTCGTGTGGAGGAGGTAGGCTTTTTTCTTCGTCGATTTTTGGCTTCTCCTTGTTGTTACGATGAAGTAATTTGGAGAATAAGGTGGAATATGCTGGAGGGGGAGATGGTGGAGGACTTGGAGATGGAGATGGAGGTAGAGAGTGGTCCATGATATGACCCGAGGAATTGGAGGAACTAGGTTTGGAATATATGACTCCTCCTCCCCCATTCTTGTGTTTTTTCAGTTTAGTGATGGACTCAGTAGCCTCTCGTAACTTAGTAATGGGGTTAACAAACCATACTGCCAACGGGAATGTAATGAGACACATGAACACACCAATTCCAATGACTACACCGATGATGATATTGGTTAGTTTCTTGACAGGAGCCAAAAAAGTGGACCGGGTCTGCTCAATAATTACTGACCAATACATTGTTTCATCAATTTGGATCTGGGTATAGCCTATGGCGAGGTCTTTTCCACTGTAGGACTTGACTTTCGTGGCCGAGCCAACGCTTTTCGTTAGGGCCTCTCGCACCGACGCCGAACTGTTGATATTGTAGGTTATGTTCGGATCTATTACTCCATCTTCGAGAGGGAATACTGTCTGGAACCCTATCGGGTCTTCTCCATCTACGGTACGGTGACTTTCACCGTTTTTAGAATATACTGGCCGTACTGCCACCACCACGTAGTCACTGCTTTTGTTGTAGGATGTGACGGAGGTAGAATCGTAAACGGCAGCCTGAATGTTTTGTGCTTTTGCTAGCACCGTCAAGAATCCAGCTACTGTTGGCTGGTTCATAATGATGGACGAATTGGCATATACGGGCACGGTAATACCAATGAAATACGTGCTGTTGGCGTCGGATGAGTTACTCATGGGCCCCGTTATGTAACGGGTCGATGTACTGGACGAATCAAGAAGTGGACGCGGCACGGTGGTATTGGGATGGAGAGGATAAAGGTACTCTTGTGTCGTCTGAGATACAGTGGAATCTTCATTAGTTCCTTCTGCCACTATCCTGAGGTCCAAATTGTACAATCTGGCAGCAGCAAACAATTCAGAAGACGAGAGAAACTGGTCTATAGAGGATTGGGCCAGGGAGAAAATGGACAGGGAAAGGTTTCCTGCTCTGTATGACGTTAATGGAGCATTGATTTGGTCTTTTGTGCTTAGCCAGTACACCTGGTAGAATAAGTAGTCTACGGCCTGTTCGATTTGACTAGTTTTGAGCTGGGAGATCACTTCTAAACGCTCAGCTCGGAGGTTGGATAGATTGTTGCTGAAATATATCCCCGTCGAAAGGGCAAGGATAAGAAGGGAAAAAAGTGATGAGAACCCCACCAATATGATGAGCTGGGGCCTTATACCAATCTTCAATCTTCTCATGGTTAAAATAACAAACAACCAGTGGTTAAACTCAGGTACACCACGAAGGTCCTGGTAGCAGTGATGGAGCTGATAGGCTGAGGGCTGAGTGCTGTAATAAGGCAACGAAGCAAACAGTGAGAAGTAGCCTCTGGAGAGCAATCAATAAAGCTGGTTGGGTTAAAACGGTATAAAAAGAGGGAAGCGGCAGCAGTTTTTTTTTTGATTTCAAACGGTGTTTATGACGGCTTTTACAATAGCTGCTTATTATTTTGAGAAAGAGAAAAAAAAAAAAGCTTACGTATGGAAGTGTTACACAAAAATTAAGGAGGAAAATTACCACTCTCTCCTGAGGAACGGATGTTTTGAATATTAACTTGGGGGGTGGGTAATATTGGCAGCTTTAACCTAATAAGCTCCAACCGAAGATGGTGGGGCTAATTAACAATAGGGACCGACTATTGGGGTAGAAGTGGGAGATTGCTGTGAGTGTGCGGAATCATTTTCTTGCCTGGGCTTAGATCTGTCCTGACAAACACTAACGAGAATCCAGGGCTTGTAATCACACTGCCAAATTGGGACCCAAATCATCTCAGGCAAACCATAATTTTTGCATGCTTATGGCTACATTATCTACGGTAAGTTACAGCTAACAATGCAATTGCGAACTTACCTTTTAGTGCCAGCATGACCCTTCACCAGTTACTTTACACCCATATATAGGGGGGAATTTGTAGTGGGCCAGGTAGTCTTGAAACTTCATTCTTCTTCCTGTAGCCTCAGGTAACTTTTTAGACTGAAACTGGCACCTTCGGAATGTAGAAACCATTTATACCATGCTTGTCTGTCTTATCGTCTACTTTGGATCAATTCCCCGTTTTTGTTTCCCCTGATCTCCGCTTAATCTTCCTCCCCTGCGATCTAGCCTTATGCTGGGTGTTGAGATAGAAAACAGCCTGCGTTTTGTGTATGTATACAAATGGTCCAATATGGTACACTAATCTGGGTTCTAGACCACATCTCCATGAACATTCCACTATTTAACCTAGATTCTACGTATGTGTTATCGATGGTACGTTTTTACGTACCAATCGGAGTTAAGCATCGTTACAGAGCCGTAGGCTAACCAGCAGTTCTAAGGTGCAACAGCCAAGTCTCTTGAGATCAATGATGCAACACCAGTAATGCCCTAAGACATTTTTGCTGGCTCGAGGCTAGACTTGCCTGCGAGGACTTTCTGGCTCCTTATTGTACTAGCTTTTGCAGATATCGTATCTGAGCAGAGATTGTATTGCTGCAGAACATCTTGCAGAAGTACTATCGCTTGCAGAAGAAAGAGAGGCAGGAAGACGGTGCAGAGAACAGATCTACATCAAACAATTCTGGTCATTGCAAGTCGGCAACTCTTAACGGAATAGGGTTGTGATGATCCGAAAGATAAAAAATCGAAGAAACCGTTCCATCCGTTTGTTGGGAATTTCTAACGGCATCTCGAGAGGTTCCAGTCTGTCTATAAAGGAGCTGATGATCAATATTTTGTATGTATTATAAATTGCTTTTCGCTTATCGTATTTTTGCATCTTTTTACATTTTCTCCCTTTTTTGCAGAAAAATCCTCGAAAATAACTCCAATTCCCTGGAAATCCATAAAAATTTGAAAAATTTGAAAAATCCCAAACATACTTATGGTTTGTCATTGATGCCAAATTGGAATCAGCTAATATGAGTTATTTCCTTTGGAATAAGAAACTTCTTGTATATTCAGTATCCTTGGGCGATACTGAGATGTTCTTCATTGGGTGAGACTCATTTCACTTCACTAATCTAAGAACCAACCATGTCTACACATTTTGGGCGTCATTTTGGGCATCAGGCCACGGAGTTCCATCTTCTATGCAACATCGTATCTCTTCCCATTTTGATCCGCTAACCTACATGTGCTGCATTGATAGTCGGTGTTTGAATATATTTTAATTGCAAAATATGTACACCCCCTGTCAGAGTCACATCACTCGAGGACGGTTGGAAATATGCCAAAGCCGAGGACCGGGGAATGAAAAATACATTGACAGCTGTTAGTGCAGCCTATGTGGACTACTGCGACTGCATTGCCGAATATCCGCCAGTAACGTCTCAAGCCCTGGCCATGTCTTGTCACCGCAGAACGCGAGCTATTTTCAAACACCGCTGCCAAATTTCTGAACTTTATTTGGCGGGCAGATCGTCCAATAACAACCAATTGGTGTTAAGGTTGACGTAAATCCGCCTAAACCTCATTCTGACACATATGACATGCTGTAACAACCATTATCATTGAATAGCTTCTACTCGTCCTCATATCTTAGGGGCTACTTTGGCTATTCTTTGATACCTCATATGTAGAGCGGGCCCGAGCAATAATTGGAGGTGGTGCGAAATCTGCCATGGCAGTGAAATTGTAGGCTTAAATCTCACCGCTGTTGTCTGTCAAAATATTCCCCGGTAACCGACCTCCAAATCCATCGATAGTTTCTAAAAAAAGACCAAGTCTCTCTCGCCCCCCACCTCTAGATAAATCTTTCAATTTCTTCTTCCCTTCTGTCTTCAGTGTTCAGCAAAACTGTGAATTTCACCTCTAATAGCATTACGTCCCCCGACTAAAATAGGCCCGTATCTAATTTTAGCCCAAGAAACTAAACAAGAAAAAACTGTCAAATTCAGCGACTTCAAAAAAAAAAAAAAACTCGTTTAATTAAACCTTCAGGTATACACCATCACAACACTGACTAGGGTATCTCTTGATCGATACATACACTTTAAACAGAGCCAATAACCATGAGAGTACTTATGTTGTGGATATATTTGCTCTGGGTGGGTATCGGTGGTGTTGTTGGTACCGATTCTTCGTCCCATCATTCGAAACTGACGGATCAAAAAACAACCTCCACATCTACCTCCTCCACTTCCAGAACATCAACCAGTATCGATAGCGTATCACTGCTGGCAAGTGACAGAGGAGTATTGCGAATCCTTCTCGTGAAAGACATTAATCAAACGTATTATTACATGGCCGATGCCCGTTTGGGGTCTCAGGAAATAGGCCTTCGGCTAGATCTTCTTCAACCTGACGTATGGACTTTTAACGCTAATGAAATCTTGGACTGTGACGATTTCTTTGACTTCTACGAAGCCCATTCATCACTAACTAGTCTTTTACCTGAAATAACGGTGGCAGGACATCCTTATGACGCTTCCAGATGTTACTACGGAAGCGCATATGCCACCCTAGATTATAGAAACACGAGTACCACGGCTGGATTGGAAACCCCAACCAGGACCAGTGTTTATAATGACCAGTCTGCCACCGTCGCTTATCCTCAATTCTATTCTGCTTCGGGAATAGTAAGAACAGATAAATTTTCAATTATGAATGACGAAAAGGAATTAATTCAACTCAAAGACTTCTCCTTCGTGCTCGTAGAAAACGCCAGTGTTGTCGTTGGAGGGTTAGGACTCATGCTGCATCCAGCAGGTTCCGGATTCATTGATACTTTGGTTTCTCTAGACCTTATTGACTCGGCCAGTTACTCTCTCATCATTGGTAACAACGATACCGCAGAGTACACCAATGGTTACTTATTACCTGGTGTGGTTGACCAACAGTACTACGAAGGGGATTTCTATGAGTTTGACATACCACCCTATACTGGGTTTCGTGATGATATAGGCAACGCTGCTCTGTTTCCTTCGGTACAAATGGATGATATAAGAATCCAAAATGGCAACACTCAACAGTCTGTGTCGTTGAAATCAGAGGACGGCTCCATCCCGGTGCTTATAGATTCTCAAACCCTGTACTCCTACCTTCCTCTCAATGTGCTTATCAACGTGGCTATTCAGCTCAATGCCGTATACAACCCTGAGAGCTACCGGTGGATAGTGGAATGTGATACGGTGAGGGATACCAATGCTAACATTGAATTTGTATTTGGTAACTTGACTGTCTCTGTTCCCATCACAGAAATTCTCATGGAAGCGTACAGTAATAACTCGCTCCTTACCTATTCCAATGGGAAGCAAGCATGTTTCTTATCTCTCTTACCCTCAACAATATCTGGTTACAATGGTTTGGGACTACCTTTTCTCGAAAAAATCTATATGGCTGTTGATAACGAAGGAAAGAAAATCGCTTTGGCTAACAGAAACTCTAAGTTGGACCTTCAAGGAGAATATTTCGACTCTGCTTATGATGATGAGCCCAAGGAGTGGAGTGCTTCCCTAAATGCAACCTCTCACTCAACAGTCGATAGCACCATTGCCTACATCCAATCGGGGTCTATACCGTTTGCAACTCCGTACAATCAAACCGATACGAATACCCTCACATTTTCATCAACAAACGACCATGGACCAAGTTCAGTGCCCGCCAAATTCTCCGGTACCATCAGATCAGGAGAAGTCTTTGTCACTGGTGACTATTCGAATCTAGGAACCTCATTCACAGAAGCTGCCAGTGCTGCCAAAGAAAACTCAACTTCCACCAAGAATGGTGCCAATATGGTAACCAATCCACTTGCTTATTGCCGTGGAGGCCCTGACGTAGCCAAATGGAATATAATTCTGTTGTGGATGTGGACCCTTGGGTCGATGGGATTCTTCGTAGCGGTGTTGTTTTGGTGAATGACGCTTATTTCTATTTTTGCATTCTAGACCCTTTGTATATTATCATAATTTGATTTCCTTAAATACTACTTAATGAGAACGTGTACTACATATGTTGACTCAATATGAGATATTGCCTACTGTAGATGATTGACTGGCTCCGAATCTATAAATTGGTCTATAAAGAATTGATATTTTGGTTTTCTCATAACTTCCTGAGTTCGACTTCCTGTAGTCTTTGTCCATGGCCGCTGCTGCCAATGTGTGTTTCAGCACTACTCAACACAGCGTTGTCCAACTCAGTATACTCTTTGAACTCGGCTTTGGCCTTGTTTTCCTTGTAGCGGAAGTAGTTGTACCATAAGATA
Organism: Isabelozyma gotoi; assembly: GCA_003708205.2. Lineage (NCBI taxonomy): Eukaryota > Fungi > Ascomycota > Pichiomycetes > Serinales > Metschnikowiaceae > Isabelozyma > Isabelozyma gotoi. Next base: position 78,820 of record PPNP02000009.1, on the reverse strand, counting down.
TCCATGAAGGTAATAATTAATCCAATACAGTTTATGACACTCAACTTATCACCAAAGATAATCGAACTTAACACAATGGTGAGTAATTCTTTGAATATTCCAGCTATTGACAACGTCACCACCTGAGCCACGGTCAACAATTTGAATTCACAGAGAGTCATCATAAACGCAAGAATTCCTGGAATAGTCATTAACCCAATGGTTCCAAAGAACCCTTCAGACTCCCAAATTGGCGAGGACGTGAAGTTGCTCCAACCTTCGAAGATCATTCCGAATACAAAGAGGGTCAAGCACATAGAAGGAGAAATGTAGAAAATCGTCAGAATGGAGTTATTGGTGTAATCGTTATGTTTGAGGAGAATTTGTGTGAGAGACCATCTTAATCCTGACATCATTGAGGCTCCGAGGACTAGAAGGATTCCAATGGCACTGTGATCATCATTGCTTGGGTCCAATTGGTCATCAACGGGACCTGGTCTTTTAACCATCATCATTACCGAACCTGTCATTATCAACACGATAACCAACAAACGCCAGTGGAACTTCTCCAATCGGAAAATGAGACCAAAAAGAAGCACGAAGATGAGAGCTGAAGTCTTTAACATGGTGTATAGCGATAACGATACGAATTTGAACGATACGTTGGAGAGTCCAATGTCTCCAGCAGATGCTAGAGAACAGGGGAAGATCTGTTGTAAGTAGGTAGAGACTTTGATTTTGAAGATGGCCAAGAAGGTGGAAAAACTCTCGTATTCGTTGACGACATGGCTGTGGACGGTATTGATGGTGTTGGTGTCCAGATCATCGTCTTCGGAGGAATTGGAGGTGTTGATGGTGGGCCTGAGTTTGGGCTTGAAGTACAACACTCCACAACTCAAGAACATTAGACAGAGTTGATGAAAGGAGGTGATGAAGATGGGGAACTTGAAATCAAGACCCTTACCAAACATCCACTTGTTATAGATGGAGATGGAGAGAGAGAATAGAAACCACCCAAGGATGTAGACAAGGGCTTCCCACGACTTATCGTCTGATCGTATGAGTCTCATGGGGAAGGGGAAAGGGTAGAGAGTCGATAGTGTTGATCTTAAGAAAATGAAAGTAAAGGCTAAGATGAAAAGGAATCGACTAACGACTTAAGATGAAAGCAAAGGCTTAAGATAGTAATAAGCAACAACTTAAGATGAAAGCAATGGCAACGACTTAATATGAAGTAATGGCTAATGGCTTAAGATAATAATGAGAACGACTTAAGACTTGTCCATATACCAGAAGAGCTGTATGGACGTATAAATAACAGACTGATATTGAGTATATCAGCTTAAATAGTTGAAGATGAGCTTCTAGTTCGACAATTGAAGGAACTTTCGTGGGAGAAGTAGCAGTTCCTCTGCAGCTAGTTGATGATCTGGTGTTATTGTATTCTATAACTCCCTTGGATTAGCTCAATAATTGGCTGTTCTTATCCTTTCTCCTAGTAGGTTATGAATATACCACAGATCAGCTATAATAACAGTTCTTATTGCTAGCAGCTGTCCTTTCCGTAGTTGGATCTGTTTAGGTTATCGTGTACTCTATCTAGAGCAGCTAAATTGTTGGTTCCACTTGGTGTTATACGCGCAGGATGTAGTAATGGCTTCGACTTCTTTACTATTACGTATAGTTATTAATCAATTTAGTCTTATCGCGATACAATGGTGGTTTGTTCGCTCAGTGTCTTTCTTATGAATTAACTATGGCCATATCACGCTCAGTGCTCATTTTTCACGCCAAATTGGGTCAACCTACGGCTGCCGAAAAAACATCATTATGAAATTCGTTCTTTCTTCCCCAACTTCTCCGAATACCTCCAATCACCTACCAATTTCCGCCACTTGTGCCCCGGAATATACCTTCAACTAAGACCATCTCGGGATATCGACAAATCTCCCGAATAAACCGCTTTTTTCATTGCATTGGGCCCCAAAAACCCTTGCCTATTACCCTGATCTAAATTCATTATACCCTCCCCCAATGTCACACGACAAGCGGAGGGACCCTTCGTCGCTTCTATACCTCCAGCGGGAGTACATTCTATTCCAGATCAAAAACGTCCAGGTTCCAGGAGGCTTGTATACGTTAATTATCGACGACACCACCGAAAAGGTGCTTAACAAGGTGTTTTCAAAAGATGCCCTTCTTCGGGTCGTGACCTCGGTGGAGAAATTGGACTCCAAGCGACGCCAGCAGGCCTACATCGAAGGTATCTACTTCATCGAATTGACCCCGTACACCATCAATTGCGTTATTGCTGATGTCCAGACAAATCGGTACAAGAAGGGTCACGGGCTCTTCTTGCCACTTCTCGAACTGGAAGAACGGACCATGGGATTGTATCATAGCTCCAAGTTCATGAACAACCCGAGAGTGTTGTCGTATTTCAATAACGGAGCCAATATTCGTACTATAAACTCCACTTTCCACCCAGTAGAACAACGGGTGTTCTTGACCGACCCAGACACCCCTAACTCCATGCCCATCTACTATAACGAGAACTGTGGGGACTTGGTGTTGGCCCAGATCAGAAAATCCGCCAAAGCCTTGGTGAATTTGATGATTTTGACGGGTGAATACCCTCTAATTAGATTCTATTGCCCTCAAGACTCTTCCCATCAGGCCTCTCGGTTGCCAGAATTGATAGCTGACGAATTCCAGCGTCAAATCGATGACTATGCTCGAGAAAATCACGATTTCCCTCCTCCTTCCAATGGCGATAAACCTCGGTCTATTTTGTTGATCGCCGATAGAACATTGGACCTTTACGCCCCACTATTACACGAGTTCAGTTACCAGGCCATGGCCATGGACATTGTCGAGAGCTTGGAAAGAACCGGAAAGTACAAGTACAAGTCCGAAAACGAAAAGGGAGAGGTCCAGGACGTAGAAGTAGAATTGGATAATGAGGATGACGAAAACTGGACCAATTTAAGACATTTACACATCATCGAGAGTTCCGAATTGATTATCAATCGTATCAACGAATTGATCAAAAATAACCCCTTGATGGTGGACAGAACAAAGGCAACCACGTCAGGAGATTTGATGTACGTGGTGGCCCACTTGAAAGGGTTCGATGAAGAAAGAAAACAAATTACATTACATAAAACATTGATTGACGAATGTCTTGATATCAATGCCTCACGTAAATTGGCAGAGTTTGCTGCTGATTTCGAACAAACTTGTGCTGCTGGAGGTACCAGTTTTGAGGGAATCAGAAACAAAAACCTTCATGACGACTTGATTGTACTTATTGCCAGAGAAGATTTACACATCAACGATAAGATCAGATTGGTGTTGATCTACGCATTGTACCGAGGAGGATTGATCGAAGAGGACTTTTTGAAGTTGGCATATTTCATTGGAGTCAAAGAGAAACAGACCACCTCCCTTATTACTCGATGCTTCTTCAATCTTCATAAATTGGGGTTCCCCATTGTCAAGCCTTCGGTTAAGGATAAAAAGATTGTAAAAAACCTGTTCCATACCATCAATAACGAAGGAACCTATAACACCTCCAGATTTGGACCCGGGATCAAGAATGTGCTCCAAAATTCCATCAAGTATCAGTTGGATGAGGACTGGTTCCCTTACTTCCGAGACAAGCCATTGGAGGATGATATTCCTGCCAACCTCAAGCAAGCCAATGGCGAAATGAACAACAATTCGTTGCGTAATCCTCGTATCAAGGCTTCTTGGGCCCAGCCATCCAATAAAGCGGGCCAGGGAGGAATTGTGCGGCCTAAACAGCGTATCTTCTGTTTCGTGGCGGGGGGAATCACTTATTCAGAGACTAGATCCATCTACGAGCTTTCTAGTGGGCTTAATAAGGACGTTTACATTGGTTCGGAGTCGATGTTGCGGCCCCGTGACTTCTTGATTGGGCTCCAGAGCATCGACAAGGCCAAACAGATGGATGACCTTGATCTCAAATTGTTTAATGACCTCCAGAAACCTACGTCGGCACCGTTATTCTTGTTTGACGACGGAAAACCTAAGGTAGCAGCCCCAGCTTTGGGCAAACCACTTCCACCTAACGGAACCACCTTTCCTCAGGGAGTTGACCCATCAGGGTCTCCTTCCAGCTCCAGTGTTCCGCTGCATTACCGTAAACGGAACTCACAGCTTGGAGCGGTGCCAGCGTCGCCACAGTCCAGCGATAAGGAAAAGAAGAGAAATAAGCTTAAGAACTTGTTTAAGTAAGTGCCGATAGGGGTCCAATCGGCGCACCACGATATTTGGTCCGCCTATTTTTCGGTCCGTTGCCCTGGGCCCATCGCCTGGTTGGCCCGCGTGGTTAGGCCCATTTCAACGCCAACTGGAAGTGGAACAAAATAGAAAATATACACATAACATAGGTTTTCGTAGAGTCGCGTAGAGTCACGTATGTATTACACTATTACTGGAAACCTCGTGAATACGTCTTTCAACAACGGTTCCCCTATTGGGCCGCTGATGGACCTGGCTTCTGCCCGTTTATTGGGCCCGCGCATCTTTTTCTGGTGCCATTGGACGGGTCCGCGCAGCCAGACTTCCGCCGCTTCAGCCCACCCGTCGTCTCTCCCCATTTGGCCCCTGCCCATCCTTTTCTCGTCTCTAATTGGTCTCCCGTCCCCCAATTCTCCCTTATAATCCCCCCATTCCGCCCACAAAACATGGCTCCCCGCCTGGTAGGCTCACAAGCAGCGGTGTCCGGCCGGTCCCTTCCTATTTGGGTAGTCGCCGAATGCCCCGAGCATAGTTCCTGTTCCTGGCGATTTGTAAGCATTTGCTCGGTTTGACATTTTTTTGCCGTGCTGTACTTCATCTCAAATTATTTCTCAAATTATTCACTTTTGAATTTAGCAGCTTTTCATACATCTCTTTCTTCCTTCTTGTCTTTTAATTTACATTATTACTAGTTCAATTGGTGATGGAACAACTAGATTATTCTGTAACGGAAGCGCCCCATCTTCACCACGCGTGGAATTTGTTGGGCCATTTGCCTATGGCGCTTCATTCCCAGTATACCTCAGTTCTCGCCACCTCTTCACTGAATGGCTCTCATCCTGCCCCTATTGATGGCAGAATTGCTGACGGATGCTTTGCGTGTAAGAACAGCGATGGTTGGAGCTTTCTTTCCGACGAATATTTGGATATTTCACCTTGTGTCTCCCAGGGTATCCTCTTTGGCTTAGTTGCCTTCTTTATGGTAGCGCTAGGAATCTACCAAATCCACACTTTACGGCTCCGTAATATAACCAGCGGCAATCGTGTTGCTTGGTCGTTCTACGTTAAGCTCTTTCTCGTGGCAATCCAGTTAGTTTTTCAGCTTGTTATGTACCATAGCTACCAATACGGTACAGATATCATCAGCTCGGCTCTTTTGCTCAATGCTGCCGCCATTGTGGTTAGTTTGGGTCTCCACTACATCGAGCAGTTCAGATCATCCATTTCCAATGGTGTTCTTTTGTTTTACTGGCTTTTCCAGATCCTTTTGAACCTCGGTAGAGTCATTAACTTGAACTTAAGAGGCCAAATCCACCAACAATTCGGCGTGGTCACCATCTTATCCATCGTTAACGCGTTCTTGATCCTCGTGTTGGAAATCTACTTCCCTCCTCGTACTATCACCACGTTCAAATCGGTGAGAATCTCTCCATATGACGAGGCAGACATCTTTTCTCGTATCTGTTTCAACTGGATGGGTTCCTTGATGAAAAAGGGTTACGTCCAGTTCTTAAGTGAAAAAGACTTACCTGTTTTACCTCGTGAATTGAAATCGGATGCCACTTCTGACACTTTCTACCACCATTGGCACGGAGAAGATAGACCCTCTTTAGCCTGGGCTTTGGCCAAATCTTTCGGGGCTCCTTTCTTAGTTGGTGGGTTATTCAAGTGTTTGCAAGATTGTTTGGCTTTTGTCCAGCCTCAATTGTTGAGATTATTGATCAAATTCGTCAATGATTACTCCAACTCTGTCAAAATTGGTGAACCTCTTCCATTAACCAAAGGGTTCATGATCTCAGGTGCTATGTTCGTGGTCTCTGTAGTTCAAACTGCCTTCTTGCACCAGTACTTCCAAAGAGCCTTCGATATGGGTATGAAAATCAAGAGTTCTTTAACTGCTGTCATCTACAATAAGGCCTTGGTATTGTCGAACGAAACCAAACAAGAGTCCTCTACTGGAGACATTGTCAACTTGATGTCGGTAGATACTCAAAGACTTCAAGATTTGATTCAAAACTTACAAATCGTGTGGTCAGGTCCCTTTCAGATTGTCTTGTGTTTGTACTCCTTGTACAATTTGATTGGAGTCTCCATGTGGGCTGGTGTTTTCGTTATGGTCATCATGATTCCATTGAATGGGGTTATTGCTAAGTACCAGAAAAAATTGCAGAAGACCCAAATGAAGAACAAAGATGAAAGATCAAGATTGATCAGTGAAATCTTGAACAATATCAAATCTTTGAAGCTTTACGGTTGGGAACACCCATACTTGGACAAGTTGAACCACGTTAGAAATGACAAGGAATTAGCCAACTTGAAGAAAATGGGTATTTTGTCTGCTGTTTCCAACTTCACTTGGTCATTGGCTCCATTTATGGTTACTTGTTCCACTTTTGCTGTGTTTGTCATCTTCCAAAAAGACAGAAGTTTATCCACTGATATTGTTTTCCCTGCTTTGTCATTATTCAACTTGTTATCTTTCCCATTGGCAGTGGTGCCTATGGTTATTACCAACATTGTAGAATCCCAGGTTGCCATCTCCAGATTAACCAAATTCTTGTGTGGTACTGAATTGCAATCAGATGCTGTTGTCAGAACCAAAGCTGTTGATAAGATTGGTGATGTTGCTGTTTCCATAAAAAATGGTACCTTCTTATGGTCCAAACATAAAGGAGACGAAAACTACAAGGTTGCATTATCTAACATCAATTTGAAAGCTAAGAAAGGTGGTTTGGATTGTATTGTTGGTAAGGTTGGTTCTGGTAAATCCTCAATTCTTCAAAGTATTTTGGGTGATTTATACAAATTGGATGGTGAAGTTAAAGTCCATGGTAAGGTGGCCTATGTATCCCAAGTCCCTTGGATCATGAATGGAAGTGTCAAAGAAAACATTCTTTTCGGTCATAAGTTTGACCCTGAATTTTATGATCACGTTTTGAAAGCTTGTGCTTTGACTGTTGATTTGTCTATTTTACCTAAAGGAGATAAGACTGAAGTTGGTGAAAAGGGTATTTCTTTGTCCGGTGGTCAAAAGGCCAGATTATCATTAGCCAGAGCTGTCTATGCTCGTGCTGATGTATATTTGTTAGACGATCCTTTAAGTGCTGTAGATGAACACGTTGGAAAGCATTTAATTGATCATGTTATTGGTCCTAAAGGTTTGTTAAAATCCAGATGTAAAATTTTGGCTACCAACTCCATTGGTGTTTTGAGTATTGCCGACCATTTACACATGGTTAAAGATGGTAAACTTGTCGAACAAGGTACTTATGATGACATCATGAAGCAAGACAAGAGTCAATTACGTCAATTGATCAAAGAATTCGGTAAAAAGAGAGATGGAACTGCCACTCCATTAACTGAAAGTTCGTCTTCTACTTCGTTAGCAAAGAAGGAAGGTGTCGTTGTCTCTGAAGAAGAAAAGAACAAATCGACTGACAATGTGGATCTTGCCAACTTGGAATCAGATTCAGATTTTGAAGTTGAGAGCTTAAGAAGAGCCTCAGTAGCTTCTTTGGTTGCTGCTGAAGATTTAGAACACCTGGATGACGAAGATGAAGACAACGAAGAAGCTCAAGCCAGAAAAGAGCATTTAGAACAAGGTAAAGTCAAATGGGAAGTTTATCTTGAGTATGCCCGTGCTTGTAATCCATTTAATGTCCTCCTTTTCCTCTCTGCTACAATTGCCTGTACTTGTTTCAACGTTGCATCTAACGTTTGGTTGAAACATTGGTCTGAAGTTAACACTAGATATGGATACAACCCTGACATTCCTAAGTACTTGGGAATTTATTTCTTATTGGGTGTTGGGTATTCTGCTATGGCATTGTTGAACAGTTGCTTGATGTGGATTTACTGTACTATCCAGGGGTCCAAAAAATTACACAATGGAATGGCTGTTAGTGTTTTGAGAGCACCCATGTCATTTTTCGAAACTACTCCTATTGGAAGAATCTTAAACAGATTTTCTAACGATATCTATAAAATTGACGAAGTTTTGGGTAGAGTTTTTGGTATGTTCTTCGGTAACACTGCTAAAGTCTTATTCACCATTATTGTTATTTGTTTCTCTACCTGGCAATTCATTTTTATCGTGGCACCATTGGGAGTCTTGTATATTTACTACCAACAGTATTACTTGAAGACTTCAAGAGAATTAAGAAGATTAGATTCCGTTTCTCGTTCTCCAATTTATGCCAATTTCCAAGAATCTTTGAACGGTGTTTCCATTATTAGAGCTTATGGTCAAGAAGACAGATTCAGATTCCTTAATCAGGCAAGAATTGATAAGAACATGAGAGCTTATCATCCATCAATTAATGCCAATAGATGGTTGGCTGTTAGATTGGAATTCTTGGGTTCTATTATTATCTTATCTGCTTCAGGATTGGCCATTTTAACCTTAAAGTCTGGTCATTTAACTGCTGGTATTGTCGGTTTGTCTGTTTCTTATTCTTTACAAGTTACTCAATCTTTGAATTGGATTGTGAGAATGACCGTTGAAGTGGAAACTAATATCGTTTCTGTTGAAAGAGTCATGGAATATTCTAGATTGACTCCAGAAGCTCCAGAAGTCATTGAATCCAATAGACCTGCTGCCGACTGGCCTCAATCTGGTGAACTTAAATTTGTTGATTACTCTACTAAGTACAGACCAGAATTAGACTTGGTTTTAAAACATATCAACCTTTCTATCAAACCACACGAAAAGGTCGGTATTGTGGGTAGAACCGGGGCTGGTAAGTCTTCACTTACATTGGCGTTATTCAGAATTATCGAAAGTGTATCTGGTAATATTGAAATTGACAATGTTGACACTTCTAAACTTGGATTGGCTGATTTGAGACATAAATTGTCAATTATTCCTCAGGATTCTCAAGTTTTCGAAGGAACAATCAGATCCAACTTGGACCCAACTAATTGCTTCACTGATGATCAAATTTGGAGAGCATTGGACTTATCCAAGTTGAAGGAACATGTTTTGAAAATGTACGAAGACAGTTTATCTAATGTTGGCGAAGATGATGATAAAATCGCTTCGGCATTAGAAGTCAAATTATCAGAAGGGGGTTCCAACTTATCTGTTGGTCAAAGACAATTAATGTGTCTTGCCAGAGCCTTGTTGATTCCATCCCATATCTTGGTGCTTGATGAAGCTACTGCTGCTGTTGACGTTGAAACCGATAAAGTTTTACAAGAAACCATTAGATCCGAATTCCGTGATCGTACCATCTTAACCATTGCCCATAGATTAAACACCATTTTGGATTCAGATAGAATCATTGTTTTAGAAAAGGGTGAGGTTGCCGAGTTTGATACTCCAGAAAACTTATTAAAGAAGAAGGACTCATTGTTCTACGCTTTATGTAAGCAAGGTGGATTTATCGACGACGACGATGACAACTAAGTATAAAATTTTTACTACTGATAATTTATTTAGAACTATAATACATGTATATTGAAACTAATGCTCACTTCTCTTTCTTAAAGAATTGATATAGTACAATGGATAGAAGTCTTTTCTGGATTCCACTTCACAATTGTTCAAAGATGAAATCTCAGTTATGAGGCCAGCATTGTCTTTACTAACATCCACCAATTCATTGTTGTCATTTATCTGAATGATTTTCAATAATTGGTCTTCTGATTCGGTGTCCAATGAAGCATAAACAAGGTTGTTAGCCAATGACATGGCTGTCATTGGGTATTCGGTTTCAAAAGTTTGCTTGTGAGAGAAGGAGTATCCTTCTTCGTTTTCCTTTATATCAAAGGTCAATACACATTTGGTGTTTTCACACAACACAATCAAAAGTTTGCTGGAATCTTTAGGATTGACGTAAGTAGTGATGTAAGTAATGCTAACTTCTTTGATGGAGTCTTCCAACAAGAATCTTTCTGGAGGTAAGTGGGAGGAGGTCAAGAATGGTAGAATGAATTCACGTAACTCAACCTTAGCAACTAACTTCGATTCAAACCATTTCCAGACGGCAAGGTAATCATCACCTCCACCACTGATAAGAAGGTTGGAATCAAAGGAAGGGATATGCAAACTGGAAACAAATTCCTTGTGACCAAACATCCAGTCTTTAATGACGTATGTGCTAGGATAGTTGGTGATTCTGATATGTTCATCTCTGTCTCCAGTCAAGATATACTGCTTTTCGTTGTGTTCTGCAACCAAAACATCACTAAGCATGGAAACATGGCCTAAAATTGGCACTAAGGCTTTTTCATCTACAGGAGGTTCACTGTTGATAGGAATGGAATACACGTCACCGAATTTGTCAGCAACAATCAACATAGAGTCGTCAAAAGTGGTGGAAACAGCACAAGGTCTTTTGGGGAAGACTTGACGTTTAATGAGGGAGAGACAGTTTTCAGGGTTGCTGAAGTCAAGTTTGAAAATAATGGCTGCCTTATCACTATCAGTAGTACCGATCAAGTAGCCTTCCTTTTGAGACAAAGCCAAGGTTCTGATGTAGTTGTAAATTGGAGGAGCTCCTGGACCTGGTACAGGGATCTTTGGAATCTTCACCTTTTTGTCATTGGTCTTAGCCTTTTTAGCTGGACTTTCCCCAGACTCAGCAGTAGCAGCAGTAGCAGCAGCTTCTGCTTCTAATGCCTTGATTTTTTCCTGTTGTTGCTTCTTTAATGGCACTGAAATATCAACATCATCGATCCATGATCCCACCAATTTGCCGTCTTCTGCCGTGAAAACAAACAAGTGGTTCTTGGCCGAGGCAAAGAGGTACTTTCCTGCCTTATCACTCACCAATAATTGAAAAGGATGCTTCATGAGGGGCCTGTTTTCTGTTGGAAAATGAGAATCTGGTGAAATATTTCAATTTTTTTTCAACTTCCAGAGATGGCATCGCGCTACGTGCAGGACTATGAGATGGTAAAAATTCCAGGTTTTGAAAGTTTGCAGCTTAAGAGGGATATACGCTGTTTATTATGACTAGATAAATGCTTATGCCGAAACGACATGATGATGTGATAAATATTGTTAGGCAGTTTCTAACTGACTGGACACTTATTTGCTCTTTTTTTGCAGCCGTTCACTGTATCTTCATGAAGCCAGCTTCTTCTACTTCTTCTTGAAACCCCATGTCCAACCAGCTACTTTTTTGCCCTCCTCTTTATTAGGTGAGCGTTCTGGACTTACGCCATTCACTGAAGTATCCAGTTCTACCATAGTGAATCCTTCATCTGGTATAAATTTCTGTGCCTGACTAGCTGTATGATGTCCTGTTCCTACTGGAGGTACCTGGTTGAGTTTCTTTGTCCAGTTGTTGAGAAGACTCGTGATTTTGTAGGGTTGACTATCCTCTAAATCAACCCCAATATGCTTGGGTTCCTGGAAATTAAAGATGAATTCGTCACACATCTTATCCCAGATGTAGTAATTCTTGGTTTGCTTCCAGGAATTGATAAAGGATTCATTAAAAAGATTGACATCCCCAAGTTCTGGATTTTTTACATTGTCAAATCCTGGAGGAGGCAGTTTAAATGTGGTGACGTACTGGTCGAAACGGGTTGTAGATACCAAGCTTGACAAGTAGTCTTCGAATTTGTATCTAATGTAATCGTCGTTTCCAATGAAATTCTCGTTGTCCTTCTTGATGTTGTGCAAAAGATTATTAATGAACTTTTTATCATTGGAAGACAAATGTAAGTCATTAGGTCTTCCCATTGGATACAGCAATTCGTTGGTGTCAAGATTCACCAACAAGTCGATTTTGAAGTTGGTCAGCTGATTGACAAATAGAAGATTGGAACACCCAGCCATAAAACTATCGATTTTGAGCTCGTCTAATTGCTGCAATGGCAAATAAGGATTCCAAAAATTGTTTTTAGTGTTGAATATCTGCAACGGAAGCCCGAAAAAACGCAACATTGACTGTCTATTATTGGTATTAAGGGAGTTTGGTTTCATCAAAGTTGAGTGAACTTCGTTGTAGTCACTGAGAGGACACCCGGAATAATCCAAATTCTTGATGAGATTTGGCATCAAGGCAATCAAACTGTTCTGGAAAAGGGTCAATACTTCTAAGTTGTTGTTGGAAAACACCAACACCTTCTTTTCTAGTAATAAAGCTTTAAAGATAATCAAGATGTTGGACTTAAAATTCAATAAAATTTCTTTAATGTTCAAGTTTACAAAAAACTCTTCCTCCTTTTCGTTCTTCATCTTCTCTAATAGAATCTTGGCCTCCAATTCGTTGAGGCTGTGAGGATTCTTCTTCAAAGTCATAGGATCGGTGGAATTCATTTGATATTGGCTGTCATCGAAGGGGTTATTATCATTGATGTCGGGCTCTTCTCTGTCGATGAGTTTAAAGGAATCGTTTAAATTGTCAAACAAGTTCTCCAATATCTCGGTATTATCAAAATCGTCCTGTTGAAAGTAACTTTTGGTGATGATGGACAACTTTTCCTTGATTTTCGTGAAAATCGGCTGTTTTCTGGTTATCACCACTATGGACTTCTGGACAATGGACCGGGTGATATCTTTATGTCTTTCTCTTTCTTCTGCAGACAAATCAGACGTTTTCACCTGATGAACGCACGAACATCCAAACAACGTCTTCAAGTTATTCGGGTTTTTATCGTAGTTCTCGAAGTCTTTGAGTTCGTCGAGAGATATGCCATTTTCGAAGTCGTACACCAAATTGAAGTTTGAGAACGTTTCCTCGAAGAGATGAGAGCCATCAGGAAGGGCCTGGAATGGCAAGTTCTTGAATAGAGTGTGATCTTTCTGTAATACGGGATGGTAATTGGACTTCCACCACTGAATCTCGGGTCCTCTTACATGATGGAAATCTACAAGACAGAGAGCAAAGATCATATCATCGCTATTGGACGTTATTGGAGGAGGCACTTTGGGAGAATGAATAATGGGCAAGTTTTTGATCTGGACCGATCTTCGATTGCCGTTCACGTGCAAGGACGCTTGAGAGGGTGACGACGATGCAGAAAGAATGGAATGAGGAGACAAATGGGTGTTACTAAAAGAGTTTCTCTTACTGGATGGAGGAGTTGCAAAAGTAGTGGGTAAATTGGACGGCACCGGCGTATCTTCTACAGGTTCGTTGGTGGCCAAGGTGAAGGAGGTGAACGATTTGTGCTTTTCTTCGGCCTTGATACTCTGGCGGCGACTCTCGTTGATTTGGCTATCGTGGGAACGGTTTTTGCTACCGAGTCTGATGGGTCGACATACAAATTCGTCATTATTCGTTGGTGTAGGGGTCGAAGACGACGATTGGTGCAGGGATCTTTTGGCGAGACGGAGAGGTTTCATTTCTCCCGGTGGAGGGGGGTCACGGGATGTGGTTTTTTGCAGGGGAGCCGAGAAGGAAACGTCATAACTATCGCTGTTGGTGGTAATATTGCTGGTTAAATTGGACAGGATGGAATTGTCGCTGGTTACGCTGGAGCGTTTGTCGTCATTCTCGAGAGCAATGTGGTCAATGGCCGTGGCGACGGTCTGCCATTGGTCCTGGGACGAATCTTCCATGGCGACGGGCGGGTGGTGGAGAAAAAGGGTAGAAGAATTTGGAGCTGGTCGTTTAATTGATGATTTTGTGGTTACTGCATTGGTGCACGGGTGCATTGGGGGGGAGAATCAGAAAAAACTTCGCAGATGTACGGGTCTTTTGAAGGCCCGTACCTCAAAAGTTCCGGATTGCAGTCCTCCAAAATCCAAAGCCCGCACGGCTGGCAAACACCCGTGCCCCTCTAAGCTGGCCATGGGCCGGTCTCCGATCTAGCCACTCCAGCTTGGTCATTCCCTGGCTGATGGACCGGCTGGTGGACCGGCTGCATGCCATTTGTCATCTTGATTACTACCCCCAGGTGGGACCAGATCCCACACAATGGGTGGGCCATGCATGGAATGGCAGAGCAGGAAGCTGGAGGTACGGAGGTTTATTCCCCAGATGACAAATGCACAGTGATGACATCGGCACGTGACGTGAATAATTCGGGGTAAGCCATACTACTGGCTCCGAGTATATAAAGGGTGAAAAATCCGGATAATTCAGCAATTGGATCCAACTATTCACTATCAAACAAGTTTTTTTTATCATGTCGTTATCAATTGGCCAAAAGTTCCCACACGGGGTTGAATTCAAGTACATCCCCATTGATCTTGCTACTTTAAAGGAAGCCAACCCATTGGCTTGTCAAATTCCAATCAACTTATCAATTGACAAGTTGTTTGAAAAATTCGAAGACGGTAACATTCTTATTGTCTCCGTTCCTGGTGCTTTTACCCCAACTTGTACCGAAAACCACATTCCTCCAATTTTGGAGGCTGTTAAGGATTTGTCCAAGGACCAAAAAATCCATGCTGTGGTGGTTATTAGTGCTAATGATCCATTCGTTATCAACGCCTGGGGTAAATTGTTATTGCAACAAACCAAGTTGGTCAACGAAGCCACTGCTGACTTACCACAAATCATCTTTGCTTCGGATCCAAATGCCAAATTCAGTGGAGAACACAATCTTTCTGTTGACTTGACCGAAAGAGGATTTGGAGTCAGAAGCAGCAGATACGCTTTGATCGTTAACAAGTCTGGAGACATCAAATACGTTGGTGTTGAATCCGGCCCAGGTGTTTCAGACAGTGGTATTGAAGGTATCACCAGTGCTAAGTTATAGAGCCTGAGTCCTAAATAGCGAACAAAAATGTTTAATTTACTCGTAATATGACGTATGAATTGAGAGAAATGTGTAGAGAAGAAGAGAGGAGAAATATAACAAGGAATTGTGGTTTGTTATAAACCAATTGGTGCCAATCTATTGCAATAAGGGTAATCTTACGCTAATTGACACAGATAGTAGCTAATTGTATTGTTTATAGGCCAATTGTACTGATTGCAGCTAATTGTACTTATTAATTGACACAGATTGTCCACTAATGTAAGCCAATGATCAATTCTCAGACTAATTGGGTAGTCATAAGCAATGTAACATTAGATCTGATTACAGTAGTTTAAATAGCCAATTTTCACCATTGCAGTAACAGCTATCACTAATTGCATCTAAACCTCCACTACCTTACGGCTGTGCAGCAATTGCAATGTAGCTGCAAAGCAATCCACTCTACAAATAAGGCTTAGCAATGTTCACACAGCCAGCTCTACACTATATTAATATGATTGTTCGTAACTTTCAATTGACAAGCAATTGATCAACTATTAACGTTAACCTTATAATTGACCAGAAGCATCAATAACAACTCTAGCCTTGGTAGCACCAGAGTTAGAACCGTAAGATTCAATGGTCTTGACAATGTCGTAACCTTCAACAACTTCACCGAAAACAACGTGTTTACCGTCTAACCATGGGCATGGAACGGTGGTGATGAAGAATTGAGAACCGTTGGTGTTTGGACCGGCGTTGGCCATGGATAATAAACCTGGTTTTTCGTGTCTCTTAGCAAAGTTTTCATCAGCGAATTTTTCACCGTAGATAGACTTACCACCAGTACCGTTACCTCTGGTGAAATCACCACCTTGTAACATAAATTGAGGAATAACTCTGTGGAAAGCAGAGTTGGCGTAACCAAATCCTTTTTCTCCAGTACATAAGGCTCTGAAATTTTCAGTAGTCTTTGGCACGACATCGTCGTACAATTTGAAGACAATTCTTCCTAATTTGGAACCGTCAGCGGAGACATCGAAGTAAACTTGAGACATTGTGGAATTGATTTGGAATTAATTAAACACAGGGAGTGAAAAAAAAAAAAAAAGTAGGAGTGAAAAAAAAACGTTGGAAAACTTCCACGTTATATATGGATCCGACAAGCAATATAGCCATACTGAAAGAAACTACATCATAAGGTTGTTCGTCGACGATTTGTGTAACATTTGCCATTAGGTCCCCCCAAAAAAAGTCCAGATTCGTCGAGGTCGTGTCCCAAGGGGGCATTTACAGGGATTCCATGGGGTTCTATCCGGTTACGAGGGGCCGATTTCAGGACGGGCGTGCGCCGGCAGAAAACGTGAGGGGGCACGGGCTTTTGGTGTACGGGTTCTGGATGTACGGGTTTCAATAACCAGAGGTACGGATGTATATGTACGGGTCTATTCTGGGCTATTTTTGTGGTAAGGGCTTTGGATGCCGGCCCTGGGCCTGGATCCTCGGTCGTGCCTTGCGTCCATTTCTTCCGAGCTGTGCAGACGGATCCGTGCTGCATTAGGTATGGACGAGCGATGAACTGACTAATTTGATTAGGAAGATTTAAATAGCTCAAATAAAATATATCCCCAAAAAAAATTACCAAGAATTTAACTTGAAGAATTATTATCGCTGACGCTACTCCATGTTTGTTTCATAAATGCAATGGAATCTATTTGCTTCTTTCAGAAGCAGATCGATCTACGACCCATTCCATAGTCAAGAAAAATTAATTGATGGATTGATAAATCGGTGATATCCGTTTTACGAGTTTGACAGCTATTACCTGATGAAAGGAGGAGGGGCTGGTCACTCAGTTGGTAGTGTTCCATGTCTTTGTTCCATGTGTCTAGGCCTCTACCCCTATGCCTATTCTGTAGCATCATCGATACAATCATGTTACAGAATCCCCCGGCCTACATGATCTCCTACATTGCGACACATCTAATTTTAACCCAACCATCTTCCAGGAACTTAAGTTTTTGTAGAAAACAAATGCGCCATCCTCCCCCCCATACACTGGCAAAACGGAAACCAAAGGGTAAGCAAAAAAACGATAACAACGTAGACGATAACGCTCCCTCATTGGGTATTGGGTAGTGTGATTAACCTGGCAATCTTTGGAAAGCCATAAAATAATCCGTTTAAGCCTCGTGCCATGATTACTGTTATGAGGAAATTATTTTGGAATTCTCAAACCGTATACGCCTCCTCATCCCGCTATTTTTAGGATATGTCAAAAGCTTTTTTTATTTATATATTCTCCTACTTAAGTAAGTTTTGCATGATAATTACCCGTAAAAAAAATCACGACAGTCTAAATGCATGTACTTTTTGCTGTACGTGAAAAAAAGATTACAATAGGCCTTAGGGGATTTTTTTCCTTCTGAGAAAAAATAATCTACCATGTGGGAAGGTTTAAACGTAAAGATTTATCAAATGCAAGCACCCACATTAATCGATAAAATTACCGTGTCCAAGAAACGTGTGTCAGTAAAACTCTATTCATTCCAATAAGGTTTGGGTCTCTTATTTCGTTTTGTAGTTATGTCATAGCGTTTTTATTTTATAACAAATAATAGAAAGGCTATCTCACAATCTTTTCATTTGTGGCATTAAGCGTTCCACTATTTAAATAGGTGAATATCCGTCCACAATTGTTTTATCCCAGGTATCCGACTTATCTTGGTTCCCTGTTGGTCATGTTTGATGATGATGAGTACCCAAAGTTTAATAACCAGATCAAGGTGTTTGATTATTACTTATGTAAAATAGTTCACAATCCCATCGTGTCATCCGTGGTGTTGATGGTTAGTTTATTGGTGTTGAACATCTCCCAACTAGCCAAATTCACCCTGTCCCAGCAATTTGAATTTTTATTTGTTAATGATTACTACCTAGACTTGATCCAGAACATTATAAATCTTGTGTTTTTGATTAGATTCTCCTCCAATGTCTCCTCCAACATCTACCTTGAAACCATCCTTTTTGGCATCCAAAATTTGGGATGTTTCGTTCTCATCTTCAACCCAAACTACTCCTTGTTGTATACTAATATGAACTACATGTTCAAAACTTTCATCATCTGGCAAAACGTCTGCCCCTACATTATTCTCATGATGAACTTGTTCGACTTGTTGAGAAAATCAAAGGAAACCACCATAAGCGATCTTGAAAAAGTAGAGTTTGAAACCCCTCATCCTTTCAGTATTACCGAATTCTTAACTGATTCCAATAACAACTTCCTCCCCATCTTCATCGCCCACTCATACATCCTTATCAACTTCAACTTCCCCCTCATCTTCAACAACAACCTTCTCTGGGTTGTGTTCATTTACAAACTCAGCTCCTTTTCCATAAAGTTCTACTGTATCTACCAGTTCATTCTCTATGAATTATCGGTGGTGATCTTCAATTCTTCTCGCATCAAGAACTACTCTGTATTCTACACCTCGGTCAGCCTAAATCTGGAAAAGTCTCCATACCAGTCCTTTTACGACAACTATAAAAACTGCTTCTTATACACCACCATTGGACTGGTAATTGTCACCGACTTAATTTACATAGGTTTATACCATCTTTACATCTAACGAATTATCATCATAATACATAAACTAGGAAATACAAACTAGGAAATATAAAACCAGGAAACATAAATACCGCATCTGTGCACCACACTTCGCTTTCCCCGATAATTCCTTGTCACTTCCGTATTTATCGGCGGCTATCTTGCTCTTGGCTGCTTCCCACCCACTTCGGCTAAACCAGAGGATTCTGGGGGCAGCCCTGCCTGATTACCATTAAAACAGCCAACTCCTGAGCCTGATACCTAATTTTATCCAATTATTAGTCTATTTTCCTACGTTCAGCGTGAGTTCTAGGAAAATTTTGTTGTCTTAGTGTGATATTTTAACTTTTGACAGGTCTTAAGCCGACATGCATTTATTTTGGTGTTGGGGCGATAACCCTACATATATAATTTTAAATTCCTTTACATGACGAATGTAGTTTATTATTGATCGTTATATGTACCAGCACCCATCATCCCCCCATCACCCCCTTCACTGTTTTAGGAGTTTGGGTTTATGCACCTTCGGACGAGATATCCATAAAGAGACAATTCGCACCGGTTTGTGTCACATGCTGATTCGTCCGTAATTAGTAATGGGGGAAATGCACCTACACGGATTCGGAAAACGGTTGCCAAAAATACATCTGATGTCTGGGAATGCATCTTGCGGTAGAAGCTTCTTAAAAAAGCTTCCTACACAATGCCATGGCCATAGACACCAAAGTTACTGGCAAATGTGGCAGTGACCACTTCATCAACCTCTACTTCGTACCACGGCGTTGTTCTAATTTTAATAGGCTCCTGCGGTACAGCCCGATTGACGTCTCCTTCATCGCTGTCATCGTCGCTAGGATCACTGTCCTCTACGTCAATATGCCGCAGTGAATGCGATGCTGAGTCTGACAGCGCGGCTTGGCTCGGTTGTGATGCAAGCTTTGTTACGTCAAACCACCCAGTAAGCACCAAGTTCATAATTTCTTCCTCCGTAAACATACTGCGCTGTACTGCCTCTTCATTTTCATCAAACGTCAGTAACAGGGTGAGGAGAACGTATTCGTACTTTCTAGATTGTAAACTATCGTTGGCCTCGAGCCTTTGGCTCTCAAGTTCGATAAGCTTTAGCTCAATGTGGTCATCACGCAAATTATGCTTCTCCTCCTTGTTCTCGTTCAACTCCGTGATGGAAATTGGATGGACGTAGCCATTACCAGATCCGGGAACGGGATCAAGGAGAAAATCGTCAGTGATCCGGAATTGGGGTGTAATGTCATTAAACTCCTTACTGCGAAGTATTGGTTGCTTATTCTGGGCATTCTGGTTAGTTAAATTAAGAGAATCAGCCAAATTATTCCAGTAATACTTCATTTTCCCACATTTTCCGTCATTTCCTGAAGACACTGAACCTGATTTGGGAGCTTGAAATAACCTCAATAGCTTCACGGCGTCTGTTACGTCACGTTTGGTAACACCAAACTCTTTGGGAATGGACAATCCGCTGGTAGTAATACCCATAAAGAACTGTCTTGTCTTGGATTCGATCAACGTAAGCAAAATATTCTCTGTGACCAATTTGATCAACTCCTCAAGGGTTACCAACGACTTCAAGTTCAAAGTGGGCACTAGTTTTGCCCCGGGAGTGACAAATGGATTATGAGCTTCGTCATCAAACAAGTTGTTTTTGACATAAATCTTCTCGCTAAGTTCCGTACAACCTTCCACGTTAATTAAGTTGTGCTCCGTGTCTTTGGTGTAGGTTTCAAAAGACTTTTTGTAGAATCGATTGTTGTCAGTTTGCAAGATGGTTTCTCTTTTATTGATTAAGTTGGCCTGCACTTCTTCGAAGTTAATGAACTCTTCACTCATTTCGTAGGCAGCAGGGATATTATCTATTTTAATTGACTTTCTGAAGGCCCGTAGTCTTCGAAAAAATTTGTGTTTGCTGTTGTCAATGCTGATTTTATATTTAACTCTCTTTGATTTTTGTTTTAGATGGTTTAATTCGAATTTTAGGAGGTTGTAGTAGTTCATTATCTCAATATCACTCTTTTCAGGGAGTCTGTTTCTTATCTCGTCGAAGTTGTGGATGGAGTATCGAGCGAGGGCATTAAAGAACTTCTCCTTTTCTTCAGATGTCCAAATAGTTCCTGGAGTTCCTTCTTCATAGATGGCTTTGATCTCATGATCCAAGTACTTTCCTAGAAGTGACAGTCGGTAGATCATTCGATCGTGTCCAACTTTACTCTGGGTAAGACGGGTTCGGTACGGAGGAAGATAGTTATCGTTGCTGAAGAAAGCATCAACTTCTCGGTTGAAGAATGCCACGTAATTAGGGTTCCCTTTGAAGACACGCTTATTGTACTTAGTGCCCTCAGAGGTGGTGATGATTATTGGCTGTGGCAACGTCTCGGCCTCGCTTTCAGACGATTCGTCGGAGGGAAGAGGAGTTTCGCTAATTTCATCATCTGAGTTAGACAGAAGGTTTTGCAATTGGTCCTCCAAATGGATGCCTACATTCTCTAGCTGGCTTTCTAGCTGACGCTCCAACTGCTCCTCTAGTTGGCTATAATACTGCTGGTGCTCCACTTCTTCGTTTTGTTCATTTTCCTTTTGTTTATGCTGTTGTTCCTGTTGTTGTTCCTCTTCGTCACTCTCTTCTTTCATCACAGAACTCTCCTCTTTTACCTCAGGAGTGGCTCTTTTGCTGCCTTCTTCATCACTGATGTCACTGTCGCCACTTTCAATGTAAGAGCTTTCAGAAAACCCGTCCGTCTCTTCTTCTTTGATGTCTTCCTCGGAAATTTCGCTGTTTTCGTCACTTTCTGACTGTATTTCGTCCGAAAGTTGCGATTCACTCTCCAGTTTTACTTCCGTATTGCTGCTTTCTCGCTCCATAACCGGCGTAGGGCTTATACGGCGTCGTTTACTAGGCTTTGGACTCACTTCCTCCTGTTTTACCTCCATATTCTGGCTATCTAGCCCACTTTCTGTACTTATTCTACCTCGTTTTCTCGTTAAAATCTCTTCCTCTGAATCCTCGCTCATCTCTTGGTTCAGGTACTCGTCAGTTCCGTCCAGGTTTTGGTCCAGAGCCTCGCTTGGGCTGGTTTCGGCCCCATTTTTCACTCCTTTTTTGTCTACTCTGCCCTCAAAGTCTCTTTCCAGCGACGATTCATACTTAATTTCATCAGATAAATCCAGCCCCTCCGTCAATTCATCATTCTGGTCACTTCTAGCCGAAGTTTGGCCCCGTTTCGGTGCTGGAGAGACCAGATCAGTTTCTGGCTCAACAGAGAGGGCCAGGTGAAAAAGCGTGGAATCAAACGAATTTCTCGAGGTTTCGTCGTCGAAATCAGATTCTTCTTGCTTGATATACGGAGTCGTCATGCTATATCGTCATTCTGCTTGTGGGGCTTCGTGTTGTGCGGCAGATGGTTTGGCGTAGTAGCTAAACTGGAGTTTTGGGATGAGATAACTTTTTTATTGCGACTACCAAAATGATGATGTCAAAATAGTATTACATATATAGTACAATGTTCTATAAAAAGGGGCCGGGGAGCGAAGCTAACATGATGGAGATACGAAGGAGGAATGGAAAGAGCAGCTAATGAGATATAAACTGGACATCGAGCTGGTGGAACAGACAGAAAGGAGGACTTTAGTGATGTCTGGGTTCTTATTTAGCTGCTAATGGTGTCCAGCTATCGAAAGTACTGCAATTGAGAGCCCCGGAAGCTCAACTGAAGTGACGTTTAAGCTGAAATTCGCTTAAATCACATGTTTGGCCAGATCTGAGTGAATTAGTCCTAATATCTCACTATTTATGCTGTGTTGGTCTGTAGAGGTGCTGGAATGTCTGTCTAAACGCAAACAAATGGAATAGATTGTGTCAGAAGGTGAGATTTTTGGAGGAGGACGAATTAGAGCCAAAATGGTAACACATAGGAGCACCATAGGAGCACTAACAATAATGAAAAGTGCAAATTTATAATGAAGATTGAAAATGGGTAATTCAGACTGTGATAAGAGTAATTACATCGGGATTCAAGACTTCGAATTACTTAGAACTTCTTCTGCTTTCTCTGAAGTTCTTAGAGCACTTAGCGTTTCCAGAAAGGAATCACTTTTGATGGAGTTGCTCTTCGATTCATCCTTCTTGCGCATGGGTTTAGAGCACTGACCGAAGTAAATATAGCATCTTTTGACGCTTCTGAAGTAGTTACAGCATCTTTAGACGGGTTCCGAATTATTTACGGCCTCTTAAGGGTGTGGAGAACAACCATGATAAAGTTCTCTCTATTGTTTGAAATTCTTAGAGGTTTCTTTGGTCTTTTTACTCTTCCCCTCTATTATCACTCTTAATTAGCTGTGAACACTGTTCATTGGCTGTAGCCACTGCTCATTGGCTGATACCATTCTTCATTTGATCATTTTCACGCTTCATTAGCTCTTTCCATTCTTCTAGGATGTTTCTACTCTTCATGTTTCTCATTAGTTCATCTACTGTCTTTAATTGCAATCTGAACATCTTCTATTGCAATCTGAGCACTTAGTGAATTACATCCCTCAAACTCATCTGTTCCTTTCTTCTGTTCTTTCCAATCTTCAGTAAATCTCCTTTATAGTCCATCTTCTAGTTCCCTATTTGATGGCTAGTTTGTCGACTTTGGCAGCCAATTCCTTCTCTTCTTCCTCCTCATAATCAGTATCCACCCACTCGCTCTCGTTGTCTTTGTCGTAGGCCAATATTTCCGGAAGAAAAGGCTTGGGAACATCATCTTTTACGCTAAACTCTTCATCGTAGTATATTTCCACATACTCTTCAGGAACTAACCCGTTTTCTCCCGTATTTGGGTCTTCTGCCACCAACCAGCCCTGGCCGTGCCGGTAGGATATCCAGATGATCTGGCCCTCCAGAAGTCCCACTTCATTATCGTTTTCGGGGCTGAAATCAAAAAGGGCAATGGCCTTACGATTGATTTCATCGGGAGAATAGGCATCATAGTGGTTATAGTCATTGGATTCATCATCATTGGCATAGTTATCATTAACATCGTCATCGTCATCATCATCAGATGAGGTAGGTAGTAGGAAATCCCCCAGTTTAAGAGGATGAGTATCAGGGTATGCAAAATCTTTGATGAGGGTAGAAGGAGGAAATAACCTCTGGAATGACCGGTGGTGAATATTGGCGTATTCCTCCGATTCTGACATCTCGGGGCGGAATAGGCACGAAAGTAATTAAGGGGAATAAACTAGGAAAACCTGGAATAAACTACGGTGTAATAGTGAGGAATTTATAAAGGTTGGGAAAAAAAAAAAAGAAGATCAATATCAACAAGTGTCTTGTGGGCGAGGAAAGTCACGTAAAAGCAGGAACAATATGGGGGGGGCACCAGAGGGCGCGCGGGAGTGGGCCCAAGGCGCGGGCCCAAGGCGCGGGCGTAACGATAGAAACGGGTCGAGGGCTCGGCCCATTTTTCCGCCCCGTGACAGGCGTGGCCAGAGACCGTGTAGTTTCGGCACAGCTCAATAAACTTAATTGGGCCCATGGCCAGATAATCATGGCGACCTGTTTGTTTCGGACAGCTCGAAGTTTAATTTGGGCCCACCTTGGCCGGTACCAGCGACGGCTGGCCATTGGTGGAGTGCAACGGTTCTGTAAGGGGCGAATGTGGGGGGGTTAATCGTAGGGTTTGTGAAGAGAAACGCGTTGAAATTCCTGGGTGTTACAGAATGTACGGCGAACGAGTGCACGCTTAGTTCGGGCGACGGCAGAGGCCAATGAGAGGGAGAGAGAGGCAGAGGAGATGGAGAGGAGAGGGAGAAGCTGAGGAGAGGTAACAGAGACTTGGAGACGGGTAGTAGGAATGACTGAGGTAACAGAAAGTAGCCGTACGGTATCTGATTTAGTGTATTGGTTGGTAGAAGTAATGGAGTAGACTCTGAGAGATGTTTCTAATACTGCCAAACAGATTCTATATGTTGGCTCTGTAGAATCGCAATTGATACGAGTATTTGCTGATCTGGTGCCAGTTGTCTATACAATGCTCTTGCCCATGCTCAATTGCTACACTACACCCAATTGAACAAAATTTGGTCATACTGAAGATTTTTGCCGTTTACTTCAAAATGGACAAATTTTCGTTTCTGCTCTGATACCACCTCTTTATCTTTACATAATGTGATGTTGTCTATTGTTCTCTGTATGTTTTCTGTATGATCTCTGTATGATCTCTGTATGATCTCTGTCTCTCTTATCCATTCGCTTGCCTGACCTCCTCGCTGACGACCTACATCTCTGCCAAGCTCTGTCTACATATCAGCCTCTCTCTTATCTGATCTTCTGCATCCTTGTGCATCATGACATCCTGCAAATCATTTGCAACCAAACCTACTTCCAAATAGTCAAACAAGCGTTGTGGGCCCTTTTTGCAACTATATCTCGCTCAATGCCCGTATTTTATGAAACAATATTATAATTACAGTAAAATAGTCACCTTTGCATCATTTTTCATCATAATTATCATCACCAAATTGTATGAAAAAGACCCTACCCCAGTACTTAGCCATACTAATTGATATCATACTCTCACTACTCTCTCTCCTCGCTGCCCTTTAAATCAACGCTAAAAAGCACTCGCTTCCAGTGTCGGCTGTAGACCGGCTCTAGCTCGGACCGGCAATAACTACCTCCACTTCACTTCCTGCTGTCAAATTCTGGCAAGTCGTCAAAACTTACCCTTCTGCCACGGCTCAGAAGTAGACCCGTACACCACAAAATAACACCCGTGCACCCAGTATGATGCCCCATCAGAATTTTTCACCTCCGCCAATACTCTTTCCCACTTATCACCAGCCAGTACCAGCCATGAACGCCCAGGAGGAACAAGAACAGGAGCTCGAGGTCTTAGAGTCCATCTACCCGGACGAACTCACAGTGATATCGCCCACTCAATTCACTATCCAGCTTGCTTTGGACACACCATCAGACAGAAAGCATGCCCTCTTATTGCACATCACCTATCCTCCTACATACCCCGAAGCCATACCCGGAATCGACGTTACCGTTACTGAAGCCGATGAAGAGGAGGAGGAAGAGTATAGTGATGAAGAAGACGAGGATGACGGCAATAAGTTAATACATTTATCTGAAACCATTGAATTCGAAAAGGCTGATTTGAACCTTTTAAAGACCAAACTTAATGAAGAGGCAGAATTAAATATTGGAATGCCCTCTATCTTTGCCTTGGCTACTCAATTGAAGGACGAAGCCGAAGCTAGATTTGAATCGAAGTTAAATAGAGCTCAAAAAGAGTACGATGAGGCATTGCTAGCTAAGGAGAAGGAAGAACAAAAGAAGTTCAATGGTACCGAAGTCACCAAAGAATCGTGGCTTGCTTGGAGAAACAAATTCAGAGAGGAGATGAACTACGAACAAAAGGATAAAGAAAGATATATTAAAATGCATAATGGAAAGATGACAGGAAGAGAGATCTTTGAAAAGGGTTTGGCTGGTAATGAAGATAACGAAGATATAGTAGGAGAATTGGCTGAAAATGTCAAGAAAGTTGCTGTATAATGTGTATTATAAAGATTAGTCATCTATATACTATAAAGAGGGTCAAGTTTATTCTAAATCACTAACCCATTCCCAAACCTTCATGATTTCTCCATAGTTCTCAATCGATTGGAATCTAACGTTAGAATTATGTTCAACTTTTCCTGTGACTTTCTTCCAAAGTTGTAATTTACGTGATAAATTATCTTCTTCGGACAAAATCAAATCTCTAAGTTGAATAGATCCAATGAAAGGTGGAATTTCGGTGGAAGATTTGGAAAGTTTATTCTGTTTTTGAAGTTTCTTCAACACTTCATGGTAAAGTTTGTCAACTTTACTTAATTCTAATCGGTATTGATTATATTTATAGTGTATTATTATCAAAATCAAAAAAATGGTCAACCTAATGTAAATCTTTCTCTGATGACGAACAAGAGATTCAAATAAATTGTTGGTTAATTGACATTTGAGGTTGAGCTCAGATAAGGACGTTGATCGAAAAATTTTGTTCTCGTCTTCCTCCTGGCTAAGCTCGTCGTTAGTGAGATTGGTGGAATGTACGTAATCACCTTGGAGTGTCTAGAATCATGTTAGTATGAGTTTTGGGAGAAAATGATACTTTCGTCATAGAAAACTTTCTTGTAGTTTGCCATTACCTGAAAGTATCATGAGTTTAATCAACTTGCCTTACAATTATTTCTGGTTCTTTTTCTAATTCAATTATTGACCTGGACCACAATTCTTCAAATTCTTCCTCAGTAATGTATGGAGCTTTCATGGACAAGAGCAAATCATGTAATTCACTCAATTCCAATCCAGCTTCAGCTGATTCAGGAGCAGTCTTTCCACAACCTTTTTCAGCATTCTTGTACCTTAACAAGTCCAATGCAACATCGATCATAATCTCCAATTTCTCTGCTTTTTTGGTATCAGGAACACATTTCTTCAATGATCGGTCGATAATTGGAGTGTAGTCAAAGTACCATGGTTTGTATTCAATGAAATCTTCATAACATCCAAGTTCCAAGTTTTTGAAACATCTGGCATGGGGTGGGCACTTAACACAGTCTGGCTTAAAATTATCATCCAAATAGTCTGCCAATTGCAACACAACTGGTGGAAGATCACTATTTTTAGGAATGGTTGAAACATTAACTTCTTGGCCACAGTATCCAATTAAATACTGTTGTTCCCTATACCAGTAACCAAACAAACTAGCAGAAATTAAAGTAACCCATAAGAATAAGAATGAAAAAACCTTAAAAACTTTGAAGAGCGAAACTTTAGACTTTACCTTGGATTTTGGTGCTACTGCTTCTTCTTCATCATCTGATTCAGATTCAACCTCATCTTCGACAAGTATTTCCGGTTTTTTACTTTCTGGAATGGTTCTGAGTTTGGGTTTTAATGGAGATGAAGGTACAAGTTTGGGTTCATCAAATTGTTCAATAATAATTCCAGTTTGTTTGGTTAATGCCACTTTTGGGTGTTCCAAAGTGTTGATTTCTTGATCCACTTCCATGGAATCGGAGCCAAGCTCTTCGTTTCTGATCTTTCTTAAGGCTTCATCAAAAGACTTTGTTTCATCTTTAAGAGTCGACAGTTTGGAAGGAGTTTGGATTTTGGCCGATTTTGGAGTTGATTTAGTCGATCTTGCTTTTGGAGTTCTCTTCTGAGAGCTTGCTCCATCTTCAGAAGCAAGTTCACTGAATTTTAATGGAGTAGATTCAGCAGATTTCTTAGCTCGTGGAGTTCTTTCTCTGGTGGTATTTGGAGACGAAATACTCACTTCACTGTCCACATGCTTCTTCTTTGGTTTAGGCTTTTTATCTTCATCCTCTTCCTCTAAATGTCTCTTTTTTTTTTTAATAGAAGGAGTAGAATTGGACGAATTACCACCTGATTGGAACACATTATCAAATTCAAAATTACTGTTGTTAGTAGTATCATCTTCAGTAATACTAAAGTCATTGACAAAGGATTTGGAAGGACTAACTTCAGGTTTGATCTTTCTTGGTCTTCCTCTAGGTCTTTTGACTGATTCTGGAGTACCTTCAGCAGGAGAATCGGTTCTGGATTTGATTTTGGGTTTGATATCATCTACAGATTCGTCTGCTTCAGCCTTTGCTTTGGTTTTTCTTTTTGGTTTGACATCATCTGTTGATTCATCAGCTTCTGATTTTGCTTTGGTTTTTCTCTTTGGCTTGATATCATCTACAGATTCATCAGCTTCAGACTTTGCTTTAGTTTTTCTCTTTGGTTTGACATCATCTGTAGAAACGTCAGCTTCAGTCTTGGATTTTCTCGTCTTCTTAGGCTTCAGGTCCTCGGTTGGTTCAGCAGATTTTGATTTTCTCGTCTTTTTAGGCTTTTCATCCTCATCCATGGCATCTTCCAAAGGTTCTTCCTTCGACTTTTTCTTTTCTCTTTTGGATTTATACACTCTGGCTGGTTTTTTTGCTGATTCTTCATCGGAGGAAAGCATTACCACGTCGGTGGAGTCATCTACTGTAGAATTGGCACCATTATCAGAATCGACATCCTTCAAATTCTTGATAACTCTCGAAGAAACATTGATAAAATCATCACGTTCTCCAGCATTTTCAATGGATTTTTCCCATTTTTTCAAAATCGTAGCACTTTTAGGTTTCAATTGGTCATTGAAAATAGAAATAAGTTCTGATTTCTTAGCATTGGAAGGGTATTCAATTGAATTTTCAGTAAGAATACCTCTTAACCTCGAAACCTTGACTGATTTCGGGTCAAATTCTAAACTAGTTAATACATTTGTCGGTCTTCGGGTGTTTTACCGAGGCTTCTACATACCTTCTTCAAGATATTCTTTGCCCTCCATGATGCTTAGGGAAGAAAGAAGTGATTGTTTATTTGGTAAATAAAAAAAATGGTATGGCAAAAGTTTTGTGTCATTCATTTTGTCGCGCCTTTGACTATTTACTGATTATGTAATCAAGCAATCCGATTACGTAATCAGGTACCAACTCTAATAACCTAGTATGGGGTCTGGAGATACGAGTACTTATTGTAGATTAGGTTGAGGTTCGATTCTGGGGTCTTGGGAGGCTCCAGAATACTCACATTGAGATTAAGCGTTAACGGAAGCTCTTTGAGAAGGTTTATGTTGGTCCAATCAGAGTCTTCAATTTGGTGTAAATGAAGGTTGATTTGCACTTTACAGACCTCCCAGTTGATCTGGCCTAATAGGTTGATGAGCACCATGAGTCTGATACTATTGTCGTGACTTTGGCGAGCAGTGTAGTTGATTTCAAGGTGGTGGAGGTCGAGAGTAGTAAGATTCCAGAATTTGAACAACTGGTAGACCCTGGTAACCTTATTGAGTTGAGATTGAGCTGGGGATTCAGCCAATGACTCTGAAAGTTGTTCTGTAAGCTCCAGATGAGTGTTTGTTGGTTCTAGCACTTCATCTACAGAAATCTGGAGAGATTTGAGATTAGGAAGATTGACATTATTGATGGACTGGACCACATCAGGAAGCTCCTTACGAGCTAAAAACGATTCTGAAGTCTCCAACAGGACTTCTAGATGTTGGATTTGGCTTACATTGGATAATAGCTCACAATTTGCTGATTTAGGGTCATCAAGTTTCAATTTCAACCAAAGCAACTTGGAAAGTACCGCAAACTGCTTGTTCTGTACCAAGCTGCTTTCGTAGTCTCTCTGGAGGGTGTCGAGCACCACGTCACGATAGTGGCGGCTCAAATGAACCAACTTAATGGTGTCAGCAACGGAAATATCCTGCAATATCCGAAGTAGTATATCGGGAGGAAGGTGTATCATATAGCAAAAAAGTTAGTACTGGAGATACTCGGATGTCAGTAGTTGATGTAACTGATGGATACTTTGCACGCAAACAAGGTGTAGACGGTCATAGGCTGGTTATGGTGTAAAGAAGAGGAGGAGCAATATCTCGTTCTGATATTGAGCCGAAAATTTAAAGTGAGCCACATCTGCGACTGCAAAACTGATAAGAAAAAGGTGGTGGTTTACGGAGGTAAAACTATTACAACGACATTATGAAGAAGTAGCTCATGAACCGGCTGCAATCGGAGATACTAAATGGGAAGATTGTAAGCAATCCCCCACTGAATATGGCTGTAGAGTGGCAATTGCAATGGCTGTAATGGCTGTAATACTGTAATGGCTGTAATGCTATAATGGCTGTAATGGACCTAATATAAAGCCAATTTACATACTAGTTGCCCAGAATCGCCCAGAATCGCCCATTTTCTCCAGCACAAGACCCAAAACGTTCTAAACCCCTTTTCAAGCACTTTAATGCAGCCGTTTGGTTGCTACACCCAAGACGCCAAGAAGGGTGTACGGCTATTTCACCTGGGGTCATCATCCTGGTGTACGGATGCCGAGGCTGAGTTGGTTCGCGCACGTCTTGCCCATCTTCCACCCACAAACACCCTAATTTCAAAATTAGATCCCCGGAACCCGTTTAGTCTGCTACCAGAATTCCTTATTGATTCAAATAATTGGTATCCTATCCGCTCAGAAAAACACTCTAGTTTTCACTCGTATGTATACATTGATTCCGGTTTAATTGTGAAAGTGTCTGGTTCGTAACCGTTGAAAAACGTGATTATTTCCTTCTCGAAGAGGTCTTCCTGGGGCAAAAGCGTGCAATATATTCCCTAGTTCTCCGAAAACGAATATGCTGAGTTATCTGACGATTACGGTGAGTTTCCCCTGTGAATTTGCTTGTATTGGGAGCACATTGTGCTGTTGTGAAAATGATCCTTAATTCTTGCTGTGAAAACAGTATCCCATTTGGCTGAAAACTGGCATTACTGATTATTAATGTATTTCAATCATCTATTACAACTCACAGAAATTAAATATATCTCCAGTAAATTGTTTTAATGCCCTTCTTGTCCCTCCCCTTCTCCAATTTCCTTGAAAATCTCCCATCTCCCATTTTTTGCCTCTGTTCCTCCCCAACGCCGCTTAAACTCCTCCTCCGGGCTTAATCCTCGTATTCATTCGCGTGGCACGAAATCCCGACTGTTTCTACTCCTGTTTGGACCACTTTCGTCGTCGTCAAACTGGTTTCGTTTGCCGGGATGTCTGGGTGTTTGTTTGTTCCGGCGCAAAATTAATTGCGCTCAGGATGAAATTTGCTAAATAAAGATCAAGACCTCGAGAAACACCGTTTTATTGACTCGTCGAGGACGTTCACCATTACATGGACTTTCATACTAACAGACCTTCTAGAATTACACCTATATGTCAAAAAATAAACTATCATCACGAAGTAATCATGCCGTTTCTTTAGCCAACGGTAATTTGAAGAATTACCCCAGAAACATTTCTTCACCTAACTCTTCCTATTTATCAAGATTATTCTTTATTCTTTCTTTCTTACCAAAAATTGTTCATTCCTTACCCATTTTCAACCATGGAAGTCATCATGTGGCGATGAAATTGGAACATAATGATGTTGCTGAAACCGATGCCATGACTCCGGAACAATTCTACGTCAATCTTTTCACCTCCATCTTTCTCGTTTTGGCCGGTGGTGTTTTTGCTGGTTTAACCCTTGGTTTAATGGGACAAGACGAGGTTTATCTTAAGGTCATTGCCACTTCTGGTGAACCTCATGAACGTCATTATGCTCGTAAAGTGCTTAGATTAATTGGTAAAGGTAAGCATTGGGTGTTGGTTACCTTATTGTTGTCCAACGTTATCACCAATGAAACTTTGCCTATTGTTTTGGACCGTTGTCTCGGTGGAGGATGGCCTGCCGTGGTGACTTCTACTGCTTCGATCGTTATTTTTGGTGAAATCATTCCTCAATCCATCTGTGTAAGATACGGGCTTCAAGTTGGAGCCATGTTTTCTCCATTCGTTTTGGTATTGATGTACATTATGTACCCTGTTGCTTACCCATGTGCCTTGCTTTTGGATCATATCTTAGGAGAAGACCACGGGACTGTTTACAAGAAATCCGGATTAAAGACTTTGGTTACCTTACATAAGACTATGGGGGTTGAAAGATTAAATCAAGATGAGGTTACCATCATCAGTGCTGTTTTGGACTTGAAAGAAAAACCAGTAAGTCACATCATGACCCCAATTGATAGGGTTTACACTATGAGTGCTGACACTATCTTGGACGAAAAGACTGTAGAAGAGATTTTTAATGCTGGTTTCTCCCGTATTCCTATCCATCTCCCTAATGAACCCATGAATTTCATTGGTATGTTGTTGGTGAGGGTTTTGATCAGTTACGATCCTGAAGACGCTTTACCCGTGGCCTCGTTCCCCTTGGCTACATTGCCAGAAACCGGGGCTGAAACCTCTTGCTTGAACATTTTGAACTACTTCCAAGAAGGTAAATCGCATATGATTGTTGTTAGTGAACACCCCGGTGAACCTACTGGAGCCATGGGAGTTCTTACGTTGGAAGATGTCATTGAAGAGTTGATTGGGGAAGAAATTGTGGATGAATCCGATGTTTATGTTGATATCAACAAGAACATTAAGCGTAAACAGCCAGGACCCCTTTCCAAACGCAACTTGACCTCCTACTTACACAACTTGTACCAACGTTCAGCCACCAACTCCAAACGTAACTCTTTGGACTACAGTAATGGGCCTTTAGGCAATACTACCAAAGATACCCAAGGACCATCCAATTTATCCAACCAAGCTAGTACTGCTCGGAAATCTACACCCCAGCCTGCAGTTGTTGTTGAAGAACAACAAGACTTCTCTACCTCACCTTCCAATGGCAAGTTGAAGCCAGTTGGAGCCACATCTGTGGTGAGTTCTCCATTGATTGGAGCCGTGGACTCTACGAAAAACTGGAAACCCAAGAACCCAGCTGCTAATCCTCTCGAAACCAACAAAACATTTGTGACCATCAAGAGACCTAATATCGACACCGTGAGAAACGTAGTGATACCGGGGCCCAACCGGGCTGCTCCAGGCGACTCCAAGACGTACGGTGCGGTTCATTCTACTGAAGAAGGAGCCATTAAACAGGCCGAGCATCAAAGAAAGCTTTCGCAAGAAAATGTACGGGACCACCGATTCTTGTTGCCAGACGAACGTGAGACGGACGTTTCCGAGATCAACGGCGACCGTTCGAACGGAGAGCATAACGGAGAAGACGAAAGAGCAGAGCATAGTGATGGCCAGAGAATACCGCATAGCAACAGCTTACCGGTTCCCGAGTACCAGGAGTCGAGATCATACAGAACTGGAGGGATTATAGAGTCAGTTGTGAATGTTCAAGGGGTGCACAAGACGATTATTGAGCACATTAGTGATGACGAAGATGACTACAGTCAAGGAAGTGTAAGCCTCAATGGGGGACGGAGCCAGGGGTTTGAGTTGGGGGACGAAGACAACGACGATGAGGGTCAGGGTCTTCTTGCCGGGCTCAAGCCGCGCCGCAGCTCGACCACCGCCAGTACCAATGGGTCTGACGAGAGTAAGAGTCGATTCAGTGTGTGGAAGTAAGTATATACCTAAAATTCATATATTCTATTGCTTAACGCCGGACGGACCGGACAGACGGTCTGGTGCGAATGTAGGGGAATGGTGCGGGCCTGGGACTGGCCTGGTGCGAGGGGAGCTCTGCCCAAAGCGGCCTGGCGATCGCCCACCGTGGGGCTAATAATCTCTGTAGCCAGCTTAACTACACGGAACAGTGGTAATTGATCCGGGAAAGTGGGGAGGTACGACACCCCAAGGGATCTGGGCCGCAGATTGTCTTCTAGGGCCAGTAGCCGGCCCAATTCGTCTCGTACGGCCAGGAGCGTGGGCCCAGCAAGTTCGTGCTTCAGAGCCACAGGATTTTGGGTGCTCTCGCCAGATCCGGCCCAGAGTTGCTCTCTACAACCAGGCGTGGGCCTATGCGCACCAGAGCCTCTTCGCACCAGAGCCACAGGATTTTGGGCACTGTCGCCAGATCCGGGCCCAGAGTTGACTCCGTCGACCACAAGCCGCGTTGGCCGCATTCGCACCAGATCTTGTTTTGGGCAGGTGCTGCGTGGGCCCATTCCCCCGGCCGTCGTGCCAGAGCCTTTTAGGACTCTGCCCGATAGTAGCTCCGCTTCGGCCGAATGTCCCATGTGTTATCCGTAGGTGCCTTCGGCATCCGCAGCATTGTTCCCCCCAATCAGGCTTTTGGCTAGTGCCGGTCGGTTAATCACCTGCTGCCTCCAGTCGCTGCCACTACAACCAGGTTTCTTTCGCTGCCATTATTTATCAGTTTGTTATTCTCTGGTGCCGCTTCCCATTTTCGTTCTCCGTCTGGGCCGTTTTTTTTTTTCCTGATCCAATTTGAGGGTCCATTTCTTTCTCTCTTTCTTGACAGCATCTCAGGCTTTTTCTCTCTTCCCACCTCCTCCACAACCTCCTGCCAACCCTCTCCTCTCCCCTGGAGTCCCCCAGTTGCCTCCTGTCCAAGTCGCTGTCGATGTCGCAGTCCCCAGATACTGATGCCAAACAAAATGGCTCCCGTCACTCGCTAAAGAACCTTTTTGCTTCCAGCTCCATGAGCCGAGACTCCCTGTCTGTAGATACTAATAAGACCAATGGCGATGCTGCTGCTTCCTCCACCAACTCCCATCGTTTCTTTCTCCGTAAGAAGAACTCCCGTACCTCGTTGTCGCCGCAAACGTCGTCGTCATCCATCTCGTCGTTGTTGAAGAAATCCAACAAAAACCCAAGTCAGGAACATCTCCACAAGCCCGGCGACTCGCCCACGATTTCCGAACATCCCCATAATGCTACCGGCAGTAGCAATGCTTCCATTGACGATACGTCGTCCAACTCGTCGCTCAACAACAAGGTTGGAGGCCCGCTTCATCTCCGGACCCCCGAAAACCACGATAACAACCAATACGAGGAGTCAGACCACCACGATGAGCCCAAAAAATCCAAGAACCACGCCCACGGACCCCACGGACCCCACGGCCACCATCTCTCGTTGAAACGATTCTTGAAGAAATTGAAACATAGCGATGCCAGCGAAAAATCGGAGCATGCCTCCTCTTCTTCGTCTTCTACCAGTAAAAACCACTCCTCTATGTTGCCCCTGCACTCGTCGTCGGAGCTCTACAAGAAATACGGTGGGTTGGGCAAACTAATTGGTAGCGGAGCCAGTGGGTCCGTCAATTTGGTGA
Source organism: Isabelozyma gotoi (assembly GCA_003708205.2). Lineage (NCBI taxonomy): Eukaryota > Fungi > Ascomycota > Pichiomycetes > Serinales > Metschnikowiaceae > Isabelozyma > Isabelozyma gotoi. The sequence goes on along the minus strand of PPNP02000009.1, from coordinate 43,581 downwards.
CGTCCAAGAGTAATCCGTCCCAGATTCTTGCCATTAAGAAGTTCAGACACCGTCTCCAGAACGAGAGCGAAAGTGATTACAAGATTAAGGTGAAAAACGAGTTTAAAATCGGCCAGTATTTGCATCATCAAAACTTGATCCATACCATGGAGCTCATCAAGGAACATGACTCGTTTTTGACCGAAACAGAATACTATATAGTCATGGAGTACTGTCCGTACGATTTCTTCAATTTGGTGATGTCCGGGTTGATGGACGGTGACGAAATTGCGTGCTACTTCAAGCAAATCGTCAATGGGGTCAACCATCTTCATAGTAACGGTATTGCCCATCGAGACTTAAAACTCGATAACTGTGTGGTCAACGCCGACGGGATCATCAAATTAATTGATTTCGGGTCGGCCGTGCAGTTCAGAAAAGAACGTGCCAGCAACAAACCTATCGCAGAAGATGACATCATCAGCGACAAATACCGGTTGATAAGGGCCCGAGGCATAGTAGGATCGGATCCTTATCTTGCACCCGAAGTGTTCGAACCCAGTAATTTCGGTTACGATCCAAGAGGTGCGGATGTTTGGTCCATTGCCATCATCTTCTGTTGCATGACATTGAAGAGATTCCCCTGGAAGATCCCCAAGAGTTCGGATCCATCATATCGGTCGTTTGCCGGGATCGAAGAAGATGCGGTAGACCAGTTTAGCAAACTTAAAATCGATGAGGAAAGTCATCACCGAGGCACCGATCGCTTGCTTCGGTTATTGCCTACAGAATCGCGGCCAGTCATACAACGGATGTTGGAATTGGATCCTAAGAAGAGATTTTTAATCGACGACGTTGCCAACAGCATATTCTACCAGTCAATTGACCACTGTCATGTATTGAACGACGTGGAGCAAGAGATTGAAGCCGAAGATGGCCGTCCTTCTGGGCTGATCCACAAGGCAGAAACCCATACTCACCACCTTGTGACGGAGGATGATTTGAAGAAGATCCAGTTGGAAAAGGAGAAAGCAAAGAAGTTGAAGCAATGAGCAGAAGAGATTGCAGATGTGAGGTCAATTGAAGATTAGTTTGCAGCATTCCAGTTCAATGGAATGTATTAGTTTGTACAGAGCCCAAAAGTTATGGGTCAATTGGAGATAGTTTGTACAGAACCCTGAAGTTAAGGGTCAATTAGTTTGTACAGAGCTCAGCAGTTAGAGAACTCAATTGAAGAGCGTTATTAGTTTGTACAGAGTTCAACAATTAGAGAACTCACTTCAAGAGCGTGATTAGTTTAGCAGTACACATTGTTTATTTAGCACCCGTAGTACGGCTCATGTCGTGAAGTACATCTAGAAGTGATGAATCTTCTCCTCCATTGAGTCATTGATCTTCCTCTCCATTGAGTCATCGATTCACTCCGTTGAGTATGGAGTTGCCCAGAATTGACACGATTGGGGTGCGTACGTTGACAGCGAGGATCGTCCCGATACGGAAGCTGTCATGAGAATTGCGCAGAATGACAGCAATGTGACGTAATAATAGAAACCTAACCACCAGGTTATTGATAACAGCTCTTATCAACATACATTTCAGATGTTTGCTGTGAGGGAAGTTTCGGCAATAGGGCTGCTCGGTTATAGTTGTTGCAACCAGGTATGGCAATCTCTTATCTCACTCTCCTGTACTACTAGGTAGTATGGAAAATTACCCTCATTTCCGAACACCCACATTCCTTCGCCATACTCTTCATTCCCGCCATATATTGTAGCCTCTGCCCATAATCTTACAGTTGATTATCACCATTTCCCTGTCCATTTCCCTATCCACCTACCCAACATCCGTATCTCCAACTCCACCCCCGTACACCAGCCTGTATCCACCTTTTTGGTGTGGCCCCACCATCCCATCTCTCGCTTTCCCCCGCAACTTTATTGCACCCATTCCTTCCTCTCTCTCTGCCCCAGGCCACACTCCCTTTCTCTGGCCATTCCCTGTCTCTGACCACCCCCGTAGCTCTCTGCCTCCCTCCGTACACCTTTTCTTCGTCACTCTCGCCTCGCCTCCGTACCTCTCCTCGTCTGCGCAACTCATCGCACCAAAAAGGCCAATTCCCAAACAAACCAAATCTGCGCTTTTATCATCATTCTTTTTAACTTTGGTCTTTTTTCTTCACACTTAACCACTTTGTCTTCGCCATCTCCCCTTGATTTGTCGTCTGTGCTGAGATAACCTACTGCTTTTCTCCAATACATATTGGCCCGCTGCTGTTAGGCCCGCAATTCGCCCCAGTAGTCACTTCCGCAATTGCCCCTCCCCCTCCTGCTCCGCTACCGGAACTTCTGTCTAAAAAGACCGTTCTCCATATCTAATCGATCAAGATCTCTTCTATGGACTCACCCCATCCGCTACGGTTGCCCCAATGGGTCACTACCATCGCCGGCTATAGCGCTTTGACTGCCACCATCGTCATTGGAGGCAGTATCCTCCTCCATCTCCTCAACTACAGAAAACCGTTCCAGCAACGGTTAATGATCCGGATTCAGCTCATCGTGCCCCTTTTTGCCCTCTCGTGTTTCTCGATGCTTGTGGATCCAGAGGCCGTGTGTAACAAGTTTGTTTTCGAGCCCATTCGTGAAATCTATGAGGCCTTTGTCATCTACACCTTCTTCTCGCTTCTCACCGATATGCTAGGAGGTGAACGTAATATCATCATTATGACCTCGGGAAGAGAGCCGGTGGCCCATCCGGGTATCGTGCACTACATTCTCCCCGATATCGACATCTCCGACCCCTTCACATTCCTCAATATCAAACGAGGCATTCTCCAGTACGTTTGGCTCAAACCCGTAATCTGTTTTGCCATGCTTGCATCCGAAGCCTTCGGCCTCTACGACGTCAACAATATGGGTGTCGGTTCCGTCTACTTGTGGCTTATGGTATGCTACAACTTCTCGGTAACGTTGTCACTCTACTGTTTGGCTATATTCTGGAAAATTCTCTGGAATGACCTTAAACCTTTCAAGCCAGTGGGTAAGTTCTTGTGTGTTAAGTTAATTATCTTTGCTTCCTACTGGCAGGGTGTCATATTGGCCATTCTCAACTTCCTTGATGTACTCCCTGGTGCCTCTCAGGAAGAAGGTGGAGCACCCAATATCGGAGTTTCCATCCAAAACGCCCTCTTGTGCGTGGAATTGATTGCCTTCTCCATTGGCCATTGGATATCTTTCTCCTACAAGCCATTCACCATTTCCCAGCTTCCTACGGGAAGAATCAAGTTTTTTTATGCTGCAAAAGATATGTTTGGCATAAAAGATTTAATCATCGACTTCAAACTCACCTTCTATGGGGATTACTACAAAGATTATAAGCAGTTCGACTCCGTGGATGCGTTGATTGCCCATCCTGACTCCAAATCCCGTATGAGTAGGATTAACCAGGGACTCAGATACCATAGTGATGGTAAACATAAGCATTGGTTACCCAACCAACAACAGGAATTTGCCAATTCCAATGCTAGCATTCGTAGTACCTCCGAAATCAATGCGTTGCCTCATGATCTGACCAATCTCAACTACTCTCCCTCGATCAAATCGGTTGGAACCTCTACTCGTGGCTTATACCCGGCTTCTCCTCGTGCCTCGCCTCCAAATAGTCCTGTCTCCGAGCTGTCTGACCCTGGAACCATAACAGAAATCTTGAATAAAGCCAGTGGTGGGGAAATCTTGTATGATATCGAATATTTGGACGAAGACGAGGCTTTCTATCAGTCAGCGGTGTCTGTCATTAATAATTATAAACTCGATCAGGTCGAGGTGAAGAGATTGTTGAATTATCCTATTGTCGATGAGATGATTGACGGCCATGAATACGGCTATAAAGTCAAAAAGCTCCGGGCTGATAGACTCAGTAAAATGGCTAGTGAACAGCCAATATTGCATCGTTCTAGCTATGAAAGTAATCGATACGGTAGTATCGTTTAGTGGTGATTTTATTTGCATTTTCAATTCTTGCTCTCGTGTATAAGTATACCCTTTACTATTTATTTCTATATGAAAACGGCCTTCAGGTAATCATTCGTAGCGTTATCAGCATATATGATGATTTAGTCGTTGTTATTATTGTATGACAATTCAGAATTTAAGATTCATTAGCCTATTTATATGATAATTCATGAGCTATATACACTATGTACACTAGTCTTCGATTTTGAACAGATAAAGAGAGTCCAAGTCGTCCTCTGAGACCGTTTTCTTTGGCTCTTCTTTAACCTTCTTCAATTTCTTCTGCTTTCTTAATTCCTTACCATTAGGAACTACAGAAGTCTCGGTTTTCCTGTTAGGAGAAGCAGAACATTTGATTGCTAATCTGGAATGGATGTTTCCGGTGATATCGTACTGACATTGGCATTCCTCCAAGATTTCTTTAAGATTCTCCACAACCAACTCCTTCTTTTTCAATTCAAGATTAAACTCACCATCATCGACATCATAGGTCGATTCTTGATACAAGTTTTCACCTTCATCAGTTTCACTCATAGTATTTAACACCCCATCCAACTTATCGGCCGATCTTTTGACGGAATTCAATGATGATCTTTCCCCAATATATATGATAAATGATTCGTTTTTATTCAATCTCTTGACAATTTCGGATCTCTTCTGATTGGTCAAATCACCAGGGCTGATACTCCACGACATAGTCATAACTTTCGTGGCCGATTTCTTCTTTTCGGCCTTTAATCTCTGGTTTGCTGCTCGGATTGCTGCTGTACTTCCCAGATTCAAGAGCTCTCGCTCCTTCTTTTGGGCCAATTTACGAGAATAGCTAGTAATCATCTGCTGAACCTCACATAGTTTAACAATTGGGAGAGTGTCAGCCCCAGAAGGATGTATAAATGTGATACCAGACTGTGAAAAATTGGTATTATTGACGATATCATGAAGAAATTTACGTTCCAATTGCTGGTTTTCGGGATTAAGATAATTTACCTTGTAAGACGAACTCAACCCATGAATGGAAACTATCAAATCTTTAACTGCATCCTGAGCTTGAGGAGTTCCACTTTCAAACTTAAATCGCAAGACTCTCCGTTGAGGTCTGGGGCCATTTTGGTTTCTTCTATCGTCATGTTTGGGCTTGGGATGTCTGTCATTTTGTCTAGAATGGCTTTTCTTCTTATCTTCTTGGTAGAGTTTAGCAAATCTGTTAGATCCTACCGGTTTTTCTCCATTACTTTTGGCTTTATTGATGTCCTTGGGTGCCAGCTTGCCAAAAGACTTGTCTTTTCCAGCATTACTGAACTCAAACGGCTTGGGACGAATGCACGCTATACAAAAACGTCTAATACCTGGGTTAGCCACCCCAGATCTTATCATGATGTTCGTGAAGAAGAAGAGTGAAATTTAAGATTGTAAAAAAATCTCATATATTGCGTGAGGGTGCACGGAGTTTTAAATGGGCGTACGGGTGTTTTATTTTGAATAAATAGTATTAATAAATAGGCAGCTATGTAAATGGCTAATGCATGTAAGGAATGCCTCCTTGTCTATAAAATGTCCTGTGGCTCACCACTTTGCTCCGAGCAAGATGGCATTTGGGTCTGTTGGCTTTTCTACTTCGTTGAACCACGATTTCAATAACCGGTTTTCGTTGGTATCAAACTGTTGGCAGAATGTCTGGCACCATTCGATGAACTGGGCTACCAAATAAATGCTATCTACTGAAGAAATGTCAGCAGTAGGTATGGATTCGTAATTCAGTAAAGCTTTTTGCAACCATTCCTTTTCAGGAACTTCTTTAGGAGGTGCTATTTGACCTCCTCCATTGATACATCCGTTAGGACAGGCCATGATCTCTACGTAGTCACATTTGGAAGGGTCTGCTGTGTCGTCGCTGCCTGTACTGCCACCATCTTTAGCAGAAACTCTGGCTCTACGACGACTGGCTAATGGGTTAACTTTCTTGACTGTAGTACCTTTGGGAGAAGGTTTGAGTTTTCTCACGAGGTTCTGGATATTCTTGAACCCATTAACTATGGCCGAACTGGCGATTTTCTCGTCTCCGTACATTAATCTGAGTTCGTACAAGTCAGAATTACGGCCACTGACGGTAACAATGGAGAAGTTCTCATTTTGGTAAGTAGAAGGATTTCTTAATACCAAATCGTTCTGATACATTTTAAGGTAGTTGTACCCGTACCCACCAGAAGCAGATCCGGAATCGTTGGACCACGACATTTGCACGAAGGGCCAGTTTTTAGGAGAGTAGGTTTCGTATAATGAGGAGGTAGGAATGGAAGATGAAAGGATATTCTCGTGACTATTGGGTGGAATTAACTGGAAAGTGTCGTTATATTGGTCCAACAACGTCACTAATTCCTTTGGTGTTAACACACAGTCTACATCAGCCACAGGTTCTTTGTCGTTTTCGTAATGTTCTGGTCTGGCACTTTCAAGCTTCTTATCGAAGCAGGGCATGATGGAAAGATGGTAAACGTCCAGTTGCTTCACCCCCAAGTCACTGGCTGTCAAGTTCTTCAACAAACAACCGGTAATCTGTTGAGGAGACTTGGTTTCGGAGATTCTGGGGAGAATATATGGATGGGTCTTTTCGGCGTAGAGGACCCACCCGGGGCATATGGACGACAAAAGAGGACCTTCCAACTGAGATTCTTCGCTTTTCTTCTTGGAAATGATGTTATGAGACTCGTATATAAGGGATAACTTTCTACCTAAGGACGTGCCCACAATATAGGTAAAACCCATTTGATTTATGAATAAATTCACCAATAATCGGTCGATTTCCTCCACTGATAAGTTGTAGGCAGTAGCCAAGGAAGCTCTGGCCTGGTGGGAAATGCTAGCCACGAAAACTCGATTGGTATTGTTATCTATTTTGTCTCTGATTGCCTTGATTAATTCGTCATGAGAATGTTGTGCCACCAAAATCTCTTCTGCTGAGGTGATACACCCAGAGCAGGCCAAACAGTCGGCTAAGGAGATCTGGGCTGGGCTTAGAGAGTTGATTTTGCCGTCTATTTTGGAGATTTCTAGCGGGTTACCATTGGAATCTATCTGGATATCCACTTCTCCGTTCTCGTTATTGGCATCAACTTCCGCCAAATTGTTAACTGGCTTGATACACGCCACTCCAGGCGATATGAAGTCGTTCAAGTCATCTGCCGATAGTATAGCACTCATGGTTGAACTGGGGAATAGGAAGAAGAAGAGAAAGAAAGTGAAGAAAGTGACATAAAAAATTGAGATGACAAATGAACTCCGATATAGGCGGTCACGTGCGCAGATGTCAGCAAATGTCGCCAATGATAAGGCTGCGAAACTAAGCACAGGCTATAGAGACAGAAGAGCGGTGTTGGGAAGTAGTGGATATGTCGTAGACTGTAGAGGTTGTTATTAGTGAGTGGAGGGTGTCGTAGAATATGTGGTCCACTTTGAGCGGTTGAAAGAGAAGGGTTTTGAAGGTTTGAAGGTTTTCGTGTATAGAGCTTATCGTAATGCAGCCAGATAAGACATTTCTTATCAGAGACATTGTAGATGTTGCAAATGCAGTGGTTTGAACAATAAAAGAGGTTTGATTTTAGTGCTTTGCCAGGTAAGGGTGTTATTGATAAGGTCAACTACAGGTCTACTTAGCACTAATAACGTCAACTACATGTCTACTTAACACTAATAATGTCAGCTAGCTACTTTTATTGATATTGCTCAAAGATGTCTATAATTGACGGTATTGTACACTCTTGTATTAGTAAATGTAAAGTAAATACTTGTCTATAATTGTTGGGGATCGTTTTCATGGTCACTAAGGTCGCTGAGTTCGAAGTTCTCTGCCTCAGGGTCGATCTGCTGGTACTGCTCCACTCCCAATTCACCATTTTCATCGTAGCCTACAAGACGTAAGTACAACGAAAGAAGAAGAAGCATCCAGAGGTAGATAACAAAGGCTGCACCACTCACCACAAGAATGTAGGACGAATGGTCGGCCCCAAGATCCTTGACAAGAATCAACTGCTCCTCGTTGGCAGACATGAAAAGAATACCTGATAATACAAGACAGAAAGGAGGAAGGTGTTGAAACGAAAGAATCTTACCGGAAGCACTACCTCCGTTGTCATTGAGAAGGAATGAGATTTCGATGATACGAGAAACACCCCCAAAGATCAAGGCCCATCCAAACAAACCGTGCACCTTGGTGGAAATCACCAATTTCTGAGCATGTTGGGACATGGCGTAACCAGTGAAGATCAACAATAAGGCAGGAACAAATGATCTGACGTTGTTCTTACGAGATAACCACATACCAAGTAATCCTCCACACCACCAGATGATCCCCATGGAAGTGTGCTGGTAGTCTCCATGAGACCAACCTTCTCTTCCCCAACGATGTTCGGTGAACGTGTTGACAATTCCCCATACGCACATAAGGGTGGAATCGTAGAATTCCTGAGACTTTCCTGAGAAGTTGGGGTTCAAAAGATGGTGTTTTCTGATCCAGGGAATGACCAAAACGAATGCCAATACGAACCCATAGAGAATGAAAGATGACCCCATAATACCGTGGGCAATACATTGACCCGTATGGATGCCATAGCAGAAGCCAAACAAAGCTACGGGGGCCATACAAACTCTGACCCAGCCCACCAAAACCGCAAGGAACGAGGTGGTTTTGTAGATTTTGTAGGAGATACCGTACTCGTTAGAGGAGAGATGGGGGTAGAATTTGTTGATTACGATGTTGGAGCCATTGATGAAGCTGCCCATGAAGATGGTGAACCCAAGCAAAATGGAAAGAAACCACGAAGTTCCCTTGGAGGTTCTGTTTTCGTGGTCATCGACATTATCAGGAAAATCGAGAAAGAGCGACTCAAACACCGAGTAACCGGTGGAAACGAACTGTAAGAGGAGTGACCAATGAAGTCTGTTGGCAAAGGCCAAAACTGACGAGATTGAAGGTAAAATAAGTAACAATCCAAGTGTCAAGATCCAGTGAAAAGTCTTAGAACCGGGATTGATGGGATGGAATTCAACGGGGTCTCCCATATCCATATGGTCCTCGTGGTCATCAGCCGACACTGCGGCAACGATGAGCAACAACGAGGCTAATTTAGAGAAACGGGCCATGATTTGTCGTGGAGTTTATGGCGACAGGCTGTAATTTTTCACTTTGGAGAGCACTACTAAAAGTGAGGTTAGTCAGTTTTTTTTTCGATTTATACAGCTGGAGAGGCCAGTTTTGGTAGCGGCAGCAGTCAATTGAGTAGCAGGAAGAGATAGTAGCGAAGGTAGATGATGGAGAAGGAACAGGGACATTAAATGGCACCACTTATACGCGTGCTTCGGAGAACAGCTGGAGGTGTGCGAGGACAAAATCGAGATTTGACACTTTTAGCGAATGGAGATAGAGAAGAGTGAAGGGAAGAGAAGAGTGAAGAGAGAAGTGAAGAGGAGACGGGAAATAAGAGAATAGGAAAGTAGAGTAATGAAAGGATGAATGGGATAGGAGAAGAAAAGGAGGAAGAAGAGGTGGGAGAAGTGTTGAGAAAGAGTTAGGTGTTGCGTAGGTGTTTGGGTTGAAGGTGTTTGGATTGTAGTGGTTGTAGTGTTGTATTGTTGTAGTGACTTTGTTATCGCCAGGTAGACTGCCAAGAGCACTGTAGTAGCAATTAAGAAGTAGTAACTGCGTTTTCAAACCATGATCTCAATTCTGTAAGGTCAACGTTGGTGGTTTGGCTGCAAACCAATATGCCATTTTCTTTCTTTTATTCATTAAGACTGGATGTATCTTTTTCTCTAGCACATACACTTGGAGATATTCAAAACCTCTGCCCTACTGAGCTAGCTGGTGAACCGAATCAGTAGTGTTAGAGCCAATTATCTGGCTCTTGACTTCATAGTGAAACACATAGAACGCAATTTCGTAGGTTAATCGTTAAGTTCTAGGGATATTGTCAATCTAGATATATTTTCAACTAGAGACACTGTCAATCAATACAAGAACCCTGGCCTTGTGACTTAACTGGTGACTGTGCTATAAAACCCCAAAAACTAGTGGCTTTGTCTACTCGTGGCTTATGGGTGCAAATTGTCGTGCAGACTCTCCAACCCCATTTACATAATAATCATAACAATTCCCCCATTAATAGCTTTCTCTTTTATCATTAAGGACCACTGATGTTGCCCCATATTTCACCTACAATTTCCATCCTACTCACCTTTTCTTCAGGTTCACTCAAATCCCCATTTTCAGCCCAATAACCAGCCCTCAACCTTCCTGTTTCTCTCATCTCTTCTCTTCGTCTTTCATCACTTTCCTCTTTTATCTCTTTCTCTTTCCACTTCCCCTTTTGGCAACCATAACGCTTGACAGGCTGCACGCCGCGGTACCACACCCGTACACCATCTCACCACCCGTGCACCACTTTGATTCAACCCCCGGTAATTTGGTTGCCCCACGTTCCTTCCTGCCCGTAATAAACCCCTCCCGCGACGTTGTAGGGCGTTTTCTGGTGATTCTGATAGTAGAAACCCCCACATTCCGGTGTGTATTTGTTCAGGGTCTTCACGTGTAGCAAGACAAAAAGGACACCAAATCGAGAGAAAAACTGACAGGAATTCTGAAACATAGTAAAAAAAAAAAAAGCCTTCTTTACTGATTTACATTTCTTTAACGGAAGAAACTCCTGACAAAAAAAACACTGCTTTGTATTGATTAGTTGTGCCGATATTCAACTCTCCCAGTTGTGATCCAGTGACAAACGCCATCAAATCCAGTACTAAAACCCCTATACCAAATTGGGTGAAATATCAGGCACCTTCACGTCATTGAATGAACTAGTATGTTATTCCGTTCGTTATACACTTATTTGGTGATTCTTGTGGGAATAGCCGCCAACTCCATACCTGAAAGAAACTACCAGGACAAAAACTACTTCATTTTGGAGTTTGATACCAGCTCCAGTAACAAGAAATTACATGATTTCATCCACGAAAACAAGGGAATCTATACATTTGAACATCAAGCTCGAGGCTTTGATGATCATTTCGTGTTCAGTATCGATAAATCCCACCCTTACAATGAGTTTTTAGGAAACTATAACTCCAATCACGATAATCTCATGAAAAGATCTCCAGAATTCGACGTTCATTATGATAATTTGGTCAAAAACGTTAGATCCGTGCATTTATTACCACCAAAGAAATTGGCAAAGAGATTACCCGTGCCTCACGAATACCCAGAAGCTAAAAGAACGATAGATATCGTTGATTCGGCCCAACAACCAGCAAAAGATATCAGTGAAAAATTGGACATTAATGATCCCATCTTCATTGAACAATGGCATCTTTTAAATACCATCAATCCGGGTAATGACGTTAATGTCACCGGATTATGGTTGAATGGTATTACCGGAAAGGGCGTTGTAAGTGCCCTTATCGATGATGGTTTGGACTGTGACAGTGAAGATTTAGCAGAGAACTTCAATGCCAAAGGATCATGGGATTTCAACGATAATACCAACTTACCTAAACCTCGGTTGTTTGATGATTACCACGGCACTCGTTGTGCGGGAGAAATCGCTGCTGTTAAGAATGGGGTGTGTGGTTTGGGGGTTTCTTACAATTCTCAAGTCAGTGGGATCAGAATCTTATCTGGTGCCATTACTGCTGAAGATGAGGCTGCCGCCATGATGTATGCGTTGGATGTTAATGATATTTATTCTTGTTCTTGGGGTCCTACTGATGATGGTAGAACCTTGTCTGCTCCTGATATAATTGTTAAAAAGGCCATGATCAAAGGGGTTCAAGAAGGTAGAGACAAAAAAGGTTCAGTTTACGTGTTTGCTTCCGGTAATGGAGGTAGAAGCTCTGATTCTTGTAATTTTGATGGTTATACCAATTCTATTTATTCTATTACTGTGGGATCTATTGACTTTAAAGGTTTACATCCTACCTATTCGGAAGCATGTGCTGCGGTTATGGTAGTTACATATTCCTCTGGTTCGGGCGAACACATTCATACTACTGACATTAAGGGTAAATGTTCTTCTACTCACGGAGGTACATCTGCTGCTGCTCCTTTGGCAGCCGGAATCTACTCCTTGGTATTATCCGTTAACAAAGACTTGACATGGAGAGATGTACAATATGTTAGTGCCATGAGTGCAGTGCCAGTCAACGAAAATGATGGTAATTACCAGGTTAATGCCTTGGGCAGAAAGTACTCCCATAGATACGGATACGGGAAAATCGATGCATACAAAATGGTGGAATTTGCTAAGACGTGGAAAAACGTTAATCCGCAAACCTGGTACTACGCTGATGTCATTGAAGTTAACGAAAAAATCGGGGCTGAAGATGCTGACAAAATCATCAAGAGCACCATTAAAATGACCAAAAAAGACCTTGAATACGCTTCGATGGCTAGAGTTGAACATGTGACCGTTACTGTCAACATTGATGCTAGTTACCGTGGTAGAGTTGGTGCCAGATTGATCTCTCCATATGGTGTTGTAAGTGATTTGGCTACATTCAGACCTTACGATTCTACTGGTAGAGGATTTGTCAACTGGACATTCATGTCGGTGGCCAGTTGGGGAGAATCAGGTGAAGGTGACTGGACTATTGAAGTGTTTGCTGATAAATCAGTACTCGGCACCAACATTAATTTCAAAAACTGGCAATTGAGACTTTTTGGTGAATCTTCAGATCCCAAATTTGCCGAAGTCTACGATGTCACCAAAGATTATGCTGCCGAAAGAAGAGATAAACAAAGTCATAAGGAAGAGCCTCAAACCAGTAAATTAGTCACCTCCTCTTCCATCCCATTGGCAGCCCCAACTTCAGCTGAACCTCATACCAGTGATATCAGACCAGAACCTGTCAAAGTATCCACTTCTACCGAAGAAGACGTAGCTCCTAGTGCAATTGCTAGTGACAAGGTTGATGACGTGGTGGAAACTGACACACCAACTGAGTCTGAATCTTCCTCAGAACCTAGTGAATCCAATACTGAAGGATCGAGTAAGAACAAGCAGTACACCTCTGACCACACCGGGCTCTACTTTATGGGACTTGCGGTGGTGGGATTTGTGGTGGTTATGCTCTTGATGAGATTCCATAAGACCCCAGGAAGTTCACGTCGTAGAAGAAGAGAGGAGTATGAATTTGACATCATTCCTGGAGAAGACTACACTGATAGTGAAGCCCAAGACGATGATGATGATGATGAGGCGGACGACAACGATTCATTAGACTTGGGCCATGACAACAGTCGTAGAAACAAGAATGGATACAAGGGATTAAGAGACCAACCACGGAACAGTGATGAAGCAAGAGATCGATTATTCGACCAGTTCAATGCAGAAACTTTACCAGATTACGAGGATGATATGTTTATCATTGATGATGAAGACGAACGCCAAAGCAAGGCCACTAAGGACACCAAGAAGGAGTCCAAGAAGGAGTCCAAGACCAAGGATCCCGTAGAAGAGCCTGTCCAGGAAGGATCCAAGGACCAGGGATCCGACCAAGCCAACGAACCTAGCATTGTATAGCGTATAGACTAGCCCCGAACATTGTGTAATGAATAGAATTAGACATTGCGGATCAACGGAGGATGAGAGCGAAGAGCGTACTGGCTAAAGCGAAGAGCGAAGAGAAATGTAGAGAAGGACTAACGGGAGAGGAGAACAGAGGATAAGGACAGACGGCAGAGGAGACAGATAAGGACAAATGGGATAAGAACAGAGGAGATTAGAGAATTCAGGACTAACGGAGAGGAGGACAAACAGGAATGGAGATAAGGCAGAGTTGCAGCCATCCGCTGGGCCTTTGACACATGGTTACGTCAGACAGCGTCGGCCATATGCAAGCGCACCGGGCCCGTGCACCAGATCGCAGCAACGGCGCGGATCTGGCACTTCCCCTCGATTGGAGCTGCACCCGTGCACCAGGTGAGCCGTGGACCCGTTCCGTGGCTACGGTAGCTAATGCCAAATTGCAGGTGCTGGGCCCAGGTGAATCTGGGAAATTGGCCCGAGGCCCGCTTGCCGATTGCCTAGGCGAGAAAACGGCCATGGAAAATTCGTGCGCTCGCTATGGTTGCCTAAACCGGAAATGCCAGACCGACATTCGGACGACTCTCACCAGAACCTCCGTCGCCGTCGTCGCCACCAGAGGATATGGCTGTTATTCGCTGAGGAAAGGGGGAGGTGGAGGGTGGCCATTCTATTGTCCGGTCCTCTCCCGCCCCCACCCTCTGGGGGGGCACGCCCGGCACGTGACTCCACCTAGACCAGACCCGGTTTAGTAAGCTGTAATTTTCGGTACTTCTTTGAGTCGCATTGCTCATCTGGCACCACGATAAGCCGGATTTTTTTTTTTCCTCTTAGTAAGCCTGGCAGCAAGCGATTTCCCCCAAAAAAAATCGTTTGCTGGCCAACAAACTTCTGACAAATGTAATTCTTGATTAGTGATCAATTGGCTGACTTTGTATTGACTCAAATTTTTGACTCATTTAAACACCGTAGGATTTGACTTCTTTTTTTTTTTTCTCTGTTCTGTTCGTTTTCCCCTGCTAGTTTTTCCGATTATTGCTACCAGCAACTTAATTGATTCAGGTATATCCCCCGTTTGTTGACCAATTGAGCCCAATCTGCTACTTATCTGTTGGTATCATTCTTTAACTGTCGTCATTTTGCACTTGTCTTGATCCGGTGCTCCTAAACTAACTACAAGAAAAAGACCCCTCCCTGAACCGGCCTTTTTTTTTTTCCTCCCCCCTCTGAAACTTTTCATTAACCTCTTTTTTTGCTAGAAAAGCTGTGCTGTTCTTATTAATCCCAATTGCTACTCCATAATGTCTGCTGATTCATTCGGTAACTATAGTACCATTGTCGTTTTCGGGGCTTCGGGTGATTTGGCCAAAAAGAAGACCTTCCCTGCGTTGTTCGGGTTATATCGTGAAGGTCAATTGCCTTCCACGGTTAACATCATTGGTTACGCCAGATCCAAGTTAACTGACCAAGAATTGAAGGACAGAATTGTCGAATACTTGAAATTAAAGGACGAAAAGGCTAAGGCCAAAGTCGACGGTTTCTTGAAATTAATCAGCTATATCTCAGGTCCATACGACCAACCTGAAGGATTTCAGAAATTGAATGAAGCCATTGAGGCTTACGATGCTAAGAACAACATCAAATACTCCGAAAGATTGTTCTACTTGGCCTTACCTCCTTCAGTTTTCACTACTGTTGGTGCTAACATCAAGGCCCATGCCTATCCAAAAGAAGGTAGATTGAGACTTATTGTAGAAAAGCCTTTCGGCCACGATTTGGAATCTTCTCGTAAATTGCAGAGCGATTTGGCTCCGTTATTCACCGAAGAAGAATTATACAGAATTGACCATTACTTGGGTAAGGAAATGGTGAAGAACTTGTTGGTGTTGAGATTCGGTAACGAATTCTTGAATGCTGCTTGGAACAAAAATCACATCACCTCGATGCAAATCTCGTTCAAGGAAGCTTTTGGTACCGAGGGTAGAGGTGGTTACTTCGATGAAATCGGTATCATCAGAGATGTCATGCAAAATCACTTGTTGCAAGTGTTGACCTTGTTGACCATGGATAGACCAGTTTCTTTCGACCCTGAAGCCATCAGAGACGAAAAAGTGAAGGTGTTGAAGGCCTTCGATGCTTTGGAAACCAAGGATATCGTTTTGGGTCAATACTCCAAGTCCGAAGATGGCTCCAAACCAGGTTACTTAGATGATTCGACTGTTAAACCTGATTCTAAGTGTGTTACTTACGCCGCAATTGGTGTTCAAATCCACAACGAAAGATGGGATGGTGTTCCAATTGTTTTGAGAGCAGGTAAGGCTTTAGATGAATCAAAAGTTGAAATTAGAATCCAATTTAAACCAGTTGCAAAAGGTATGTTCAAAGAAATTCATAGAAACGAACTAGTCATCAGAATTCAACCAAATGAAGCCATCTACATGAAGATCAATTCTAAGATTCCTGGTATTTCTACTGAAACTTCATTGACTGATTTGGATTTAACCTACTCCACCAGATACTCTGAAGATTTCTGGATCCCAGAAGCTTACGAAGCATTAATTAGAGATTGTTACCTCGGAAACCATTCCAACTTCGTAAGAGATGATGAATTAGATGTTTCTTGGAAACTTTTCACTCCATTATTACAATATATCGAAGGCCCAGATGCTCCTACCCCGGTTTCTTATCCTTACGGATCAAAAGGTCCAAAGAATTTAAGAAAATTCCTTACTGAACATGGATATGTTTTCAGTGACGATGGTACTTATCAATGGCCATTGACTACTCCAAATGTTAAGGGTAAAATCTAAACGGACTAATGAGTTTCGGTTCTTATGTAAGTTTAACGAATTCATATAAAATTGTTTATCACTTGTAGCTACAATCGATGTACGATCCTTCACTATGGTTTGCCTTATGGGTTGCAATTATGAGTTGTACCAATGAATTTACATGGTAGATTACGGGTTGTCCAATAATGCAATACTGGTACCAATGATTTGCATGGTATACTACAAATTGTCCAATGCAATACACAACTAAAGTCAATGGCAAAGCGTTATCCAATACAATTATCATAATCAGACATCCATGGAAGGTCATAAAGCGGTCACCGACATACTTAGATGGGTTCTATGTGTATGCTACCGAGGAAACTGCGAATGTTTAAGGAACTTTTCATCATCTATGATAATATGTATTGGATAACAAACTTCTCACACACGTTAGTATGTGCTTAAGTAATTAGTTATTGAAATTGATGAATCAGAACTGTTAAATACTGGCAAGTATAAGTCCCAATTAACCACCACCTGCAACAGTGGATCATGTTAATAGGACGGTTTTCAACCCTGTCGTCATAGTCGAATCAGACTGGGAAAGAAGTAGACTTAATTTCATCATATTCATCAACTTCAATAACTGAAATCATTAAGCTCATACTAAAATGGGCTAATCCATTATCTCTGTTGAAAGAAAAAGTCGTGAAAAAAGAGTATCTCTTCTGACAAATTTATACTGGCATCTCATTGAAAAGTTTCCTGTGCGAAAATTTTTGGACGGGTTACCCGCAAATGATCCTGCCCTAAAGAAGACGAAACCTTTGGAGCTAAAACAAAGCCCGACGTGCTCTCTACTGATAAATTGGTGTTTCAGTATACCCACAGAATGTAATAGAATGAGTAACTTCTGAATCTGAAAAGCTGATGGAAAGGTTACCTGGATGGCTGTAAAAAATCGGTGTACGGAGGCAAATAAAAATGCTGCCACTGCGAAATCTCAACTCTTCTCTCAACTATTTCTCAGCTCTGACCAGCCCTGATTAGACCAACAAAAAAAGAACACCCAGGTCTAATGTAATACTAGAACCAGATGCAAAAAGAATGGACGAGTCCGGAGTCGAACCGGAGACCTTTCGCATGCTAAGCGAACGCGCTACCAACTACGCCACACGCCCAGTGTGAAATTAGAGAAGTGGTCCCTAGCAGGATCGAACTGCTGACCTTGGCGTTATTAGCACCACGCCCTAACCAACTAGGCCAAGGGACCTGGGTCTCTGGGTTTTTGGTGCGAGAGAGACCCTTCCTGCACACAATTTCATCTGTCCCTAACATTAATGATATGAGTTCCGGGCGAGTAAGTTTTCAAAAGTTTGGTCTCTAGCTCCGCATGAGAGACCCCTAGGACTACCGCATCGGGCAAGCTTAGGTACATGGCGGTGCATGGGACTACATTCGGTAAAATGATTTCGCTATTGCAATATACTTAGATTATAGACGACTCTCACCTCAGAAGTGTTTCAGGTTAGTTTTTGAAATTGTTAGATTTAATTATAATTTTGTTTGAATTTGTTAAAATTCTATGAAATTTTTTAGATGCCCCCTAACGTGATTATAATCATGTGTGTCCAATACATATAAATTTGTTGATTTATTTTTTTAACCATCATCATGGAAGATAATCCATTTCATGTTGCTGGTGGCAATTCCAAGAGATCTGGGTCTCTGGTATTTCATCACATCAAAAGTTTTACATAAGCTCTTCCTTAATAGCCACATAAATATAGATTGTAATGTTTCTATGTAATTTCAAAATGGATGGTAACTCATCCATAATTAATTGCTACCGTTATACATTATTTAACGATTATTCATTATAATGAACACCTTCCCACTTATTTTCACTTCATTCATGAACTTTCATGATTTTTACAATTAAATACCCTTTTTGACAATTTTGTTAAAAACATGCAATTTTTAGAAATTTGGATGATTTCTACTATTTCACATCTCCATTTTATATTACAACGATTAGAAAATTCAAAATTTTTGCAAAAACTCATCTTCGTTGAAAAAGTAATTTTAGTCCAAAATCACTCATTTCCATACTTGATCATCTCCTTAGGCCGTACTCGTGGTTCTTGATAATAGTTCCCCATTCTCTTCTGATGGTTGTGAAAAATTATGAGAATTGTCGCATCTCACTATCAAAAAAAAAATTGAGATGAGCATCACCTACTGAAAACACTATAACCCCAGAAAACATGAGACTTTTGGTGAGTGCGGACGAAACAGGTGGCATTAAGGACGTTGTGTTCAATAGAGGAACCGACACCTCGAAGAAAGATGGCCAGAAACCAAAATCGGTAGCAGTAATTGAGGAAGAAACCAAAACTTTCACCTCCAGATCAAGAGTGGTGTTCATGAAGGCATACAAGGACCAGTACCTCGTATCTATAAGGCTCAACGGAGAGTTGAGAATCAATGAGTTGACTTCCCAAGATGAGGAAGAGCCATTTAAACTTTTGCACTCGTACAAATTGGCCGTAAAGCAAGGTGACAAGCCAGTGTCTCTTTCATGTATTGAATCCCAAGATATAATAGTTGTTGCATTAAAGTCCAAGAAGATATTCGTTGTTTTCTTGAATGATAATAAATTCGACTCTGAGCCAAAATTATTGGAATTGGAAGGAAACAAAGAAATCGAAGATTTTGCCAGCAACCCCAACGAAGCCGGTGTTTTCGCCTATGGTGGAAAAGAGCTTGATCTTAAAATCATCAGATTGTTCTCTGTAGGAGACAAGAAGATCACCAAGAAAGAGTTTGAAAAGAAGGACTTCTTAAAAATCGAAGAAGTGGTTGATTGCAAAAATGTACCTAATGACCATCTTGATATGAGAGTACCAGTTTGGATTAGTAAGATTAAGTTCTTTGACAATGACGACGATAGTGAAGGTTACAGAATTATTACTGCTACAAGATACGGACAATTAAGATTATACGATACAAGCAAAAGAGAAAGTCCATTAAATGATTTTAAGATCAATGAAAAACCTTTGATTACTCTTAACTTTGCCAATGAACAGCAGGATGAAATCTTAGTCACCGACACTCATAAGTTGGTTGCTAAGTACACATTAAGCAAAATTGATCCTCACGGATTCAAAATCAGCTCCGCTAGTGCTGGTACTATTATCAGACCAACACCAAAATTACTTGGTAAATTCTCAGAGGGAGGAAATACCGGGGCAACTTTTGGAGTTGAATTTGCTTTTGAAGAGGATTTAGTGGCTGTTGGGGGACTCGACAGATACTTGAGAGTTTTTGATATAAATACTCGAAAAATCGTTGGTAAAGTCTACGTGGGAACCCAAATATCTGATATATTGTTCATTGATGCTGAAGATGAAGAAGAAGAGGAAACGGAAGACGGAGAAAGAAAGGTTCAAATCACTTCTAAGAAGAGAAAGATTACAACTGCTGACCTGGAAGAAAGCGATGAAGAAGAAATATGGAATCAATTAGAAGGAAATAATGATACAGACGAGAAGCAAAAGAAGACTAAGAAGACGAAGAAGAACTGAAAGCCAAGCTATGAAAAAGACTGTTCATAACTGTAAATTAGTATACATATCGTAGATAAATAAAAAAAGAATTAGTTCTTCTTTGCCCGAGTAGGATCGGCTTCTCCATCCAGGAGGTTGCTGGAGTTCACCACACTCATACATTTCCACTCACTTAAGTAGTTACATTTCCATAACCTGACCTTACCATCATCACCAGCAGAACTTAAAATGGTTCCTGTTAAGTTCCAACTGACTCTCCACACTTCCAGCTTGTGGTCGTTCAATTTGGCCAAAGTTTCGATTTTCAATTCTCCATTTTTGGACTCGGTAAGTTTGAAGATTCTTATGTAACCATCTTTGCAACCGGTGGCCACCAAATGATAACTTCTACCCATTGAAGGAGCCCAACTAACCGATCTGATTAATCCATTATGTTCGGGCAAGCTTCCTATTTTCACGTATTTGTTTTGAGGTTGGGGAGTATTGTCTGCATCAGGGCCATAGTCGTCAATTGACGATTCTTCTGCCAATTCATTGTCATTAGAATTGGACTTGACTGTACTGTATATGAACCCTTGATCTAAAGCAATTACGATGAACTTTTCTGTTGATGTAAACTTAGCCGGACACCATTCAATTCCGAAGCTACTCTGCAAACTCTTGGCTGGCAATTGCAGACTTAAAATGGGGATTTCCGTGGTCAATGCCCAATTCGTGAGGTTGGATGGGTCCAAAGATTCGTAGATACGGAAGATTCCGTCCGAACCAACACATCCTAGTTTCAATCCTAAGTGGTTTGGAGCAAAAACAGCATCGTAAATGGGGCCATAGGATTCTATAGCCAAAGTAGCCAATTTCATCCATCTTCTGCCGGAACCATGAAGTTCGTCCGGTTGTTCTTGCCAAATCTTCACTGTTCTATCGTAGGAGCAACTAGCAAGGATCTTGGAACTAGAAAATTCGGGGTGGGCCCATGAAACCTTGACAATCAGCGAGTCATGGGCTTTCCACAGGTCATTAAGAACCCAAGTGGAAGTAGAGGAGTCGAGGTCAAACACCTTAAGATGTTGGTCCGACGACGCCGTGGCTATATGCTTACCGTAGAAGTCGTACTTGATATCATGAATGAGCTCCTCATGACCAGTTATAAAGGGAATCATCTCTGAAGAAGAGGTGGACAAGATGAAATGGAATTAGTTTTTTTCGGAATAAATGGTGCCAAAATAGGCCGCATCGCCTAATGTCTCGACCCAAAAATGCGGGCCCGCCCAAAAGATGGGTCCTCATATTGGCCCATTAACGAGGACCAATTTCGCGCCCTTCGACCCAAACTTGGCCCCAGACGCCGCCCCCGGTCCGGCTCAGTTTTCTGGTTTTCGGTCGACCAATTCGCGCTGTTCGTGCCGATTTTTCACACGTTACCTCCATTTTTGACAGCTAATCTGACAGCCAAACAATCTTTATTCCCCATTGCAAGCGTCAAAACCATGGCTAATTGGTTTAAAGTGGCCCTATTGGTGCTAGCACTAGCGTTGATTACCCCCAATAACCCGTTGCAAACCCTGGTGGCATTTTCCATCCTTGGCTATGTTGCTACCCATTCACTTATTCCCCGTGTATCCTCTAGTTTTATCAAAATCGGGCTAAAAGGGAAAGACATGTCAAAACCTCCACCAGTCGAGGAGATTGCCGAATCGATGGGTGTGGTTTCGTCAGTTACGTACTTGTTTCTCATGTTTGGTTTAATTCCATTCATATTCTTTAAGTACCTTATCTCAGTAACCTCCAATGACGTGGATATATCCTCTACTTATACCAGCCAGTACAATTCGTTAACCAATAACCAATTGTTTCCTCACAATAAGTTGGCAGAGTACTTGAGTGCGGTGCTATGTCTTCAGACGACTATGTTGGTGGGAATATTCGACGATTTGTTCGATATTAGATGGAGACACAAGTTCTTCTTACCAGCAGTTGCATCATTGCCATTGTTAATTGTGTATTACGTTGATTTCAGTGTTACCTCGATTATGGTGCCCAAATTCGTAACTCATTCCTTGCCAGGAGGAGAGTTTTTCCTTGAAGTATTGAACTTTTTTGTGAAAACCGGTAACCATATTGCTACCAAAATAACTGGATTATCGTTCAATACTTTGTTTGATGATTATACCTACTCCAATGATGAGCCAAAATTGTTAGACTTGGGGATTTTTTACTACGTCTACATGTCTGCCATCTCCATCTTCTCTCCTAACTCTATCAACATTCTTGCTGGTATCAATGGGCTTGAAGTGGGCCAGTCAATCGTGCTAGGAATCATTTTCTTGATCAATGACTTCTGTTACTTGTTGTCAGATACAGCTTCTCAAGGAGCCGTTGACTCCCACTTGTTTTCGGCCATTTTCATTATTCCATTCTTGGGTGTTTCCATTGCTTTATTCCAGTACAATCGATACCCTGCTTCAGTGTTTGTGGGTGATACTTATTGCTACTTCAGTGGGATGGTATTTGCTATTGTTGGTATTCTTGGCCACTTCTCGAAGACTTTGCTTATCTTCTTACTTCCACAAATCATCAACTTCATCTACTCAGCCCCACAATTGTTCCATATAGTCCCATGTCCTCGTCATAGACTACCTAAATTTAATGTGAAAGATGGGTTGATGTATCCAAGTTACGGAGAGTTGAAACCAGGCACTAGTAAAGTCATAATTCTCTCGTTGTCATTATTGGAGAAATTTAAACTTATCCTGTTAATTAGAGAGAATGACAAAATTACCAAATTCTCGAACTTAACTATCATTAATCTTACGTTGGTGTGGTTTGGTCCTCTCAGAGAAGATAAGCTTTGTTTCATCATCATGGGCCTTCAGCTTGTAACAGGAATCGTTATGATTGTCACAAGACACACCCTTGGTCCTTGGTTGTTTGGGTACGATAATCTTACGTGGGGAGTAAAGTAGACTAAATATTTATAGAGTAAAACCATAATCAGAAATAAAAGCCATAATTAGAACCGGGAGTAATATGTATTGGAATCTATCTCATATTCAGGAAACAATAACTAATTACTATACAAATATGGCTGTTAGGTTGGATTATTGCAGCCAACGAGATGCCATATTTCCTCCATTTTGCCATATTTGCTCCATTTTTCGTCCCCAAAAATCCAACTATTAATTTCACCTCTACTTACGTCATATTCATATCAGCCTTTGTTACCTCCAATGTTCTTGCCACCACTTCGGCAGTTCCTGGTCTTTACTAGTGGACCAAATTTTTTGCACCCGTACCCCATATCAAAATTTCGTTTTCGCACACAAAAAAACTTTGAGCTCATCTCAAACTTTTTATCATTAGAAAAAAAAATGAAATATTTCAGATCTCTTTTGATTTTTATAGTTTGTACTGATCTTAAACAACCATGGATATTTCCAAGCCAGTTGGGTCCGAGATCACCTCCGTGGACTTTGGGGTGTTGTCGACTGACGAAATCAGAAGATTATCCGCTAAACAGATCACCAATCCCACGGTGTTCGATAATTTGGGTCATCCTATTAGCAATGGGTTGTACGATCTAGCTTTGGGAGCTTTCCTCAGAAACTTGTGTACAACTTGTGGACTCGATGAAAAATTTTGTCCAGGACATCAAGGTCATATTGAATTGCCAGTTCCAGTGTATAATCCCTTATTTTTCAACCAGCTTTATATCTTCTTAAGATCTTGCTGTGTGTTTTGTCATAAATTCCGTTTCAATGAGTTGGAAATCCATCGTTACTCTTGTAAATTAAGATTAATTCAATTTGGTTTAATGGTTGAAGCTCTTGAACTCGATAACCTTGGTATTAAAGGTATTAATTCTGTTTCTGCTGCTGTCGGAGATGATGAGGATGAGCCAGCCAATGCTCTTGACCCGGCTTCAAAGCAAGAATTACGTGAACGTAGAGAAGTCTTTGTTGAAAAGGCTATCACCAAGGCTATCAGCGAAGGAAGAACCTCGGAAGCTGGTCTTGTTACTGCTTCTGTTAACGAAGAAAGAAAAGCTATTATTCATGAATTCTACAAGAAGTTATTGAGTAGACCAAAGTGTGATAACTGTGGAATGTTCTCTCCTACCTTCAGAAATGATGGTTTCACCAAAATTTTTGAAAACTCCTTGCGTGAAAAGCAAATAACCAATAATAGAGTTAAAGGTTTGGTTCGTCCTGATGTGTTGAAATCATCTAATGGTAACAAAGCATCTTCCTCTAATGAAAACCTTCCAAACATAAAGCACAAGAGTGGTTCCAAATACGTCTTGTCCACTGAAATTAGAAACATCTTACGTTCAGTGTTTAAACAAGAACAAAACATCATTCAAAGATTATTCCATTCAAGACCTCAAAATACCAGCCCTATAAGTGCTGATATCTTCTTCATTCAAGCTTTGGTTGTGCCTCCAACCAGATTCAGATTACCATCCAAACTTGGTGATGAGATTCACGAAAACTCTCAGAATGAATTGTTATCCAGAGTGTTGAAAACTTCTTTATTGATCAGAGATTTGAATGAACAAATATCTACCTTCTTTACCAAAGGTAAAATGACAGTTGATGAAAGAAAAATTGTGTTCAATAGATTAATGAATGCCTTCGTTACCCTTCAAAATGCCACGAATGCTTTCATTGATTCTACCAAAGATCAAAGTGCTCAAGCCGGTAAAGTTCCTAATCCTGGTGTGAAACAAGCCTTAGAAAAGAAAGAAGGTTTGTTCAGAAAACATATGATGGGTAAAAGAGTCAATTACGCTGCCAGATCCGTCATTTCTCCAGATCCAATGTTGGAAACTAATGAAATTGGTGTTCCTCCTGTGTTTGCCAAAAAATTGACTTACCCAGAACCAGTCACCTCTTATAATGCTTCCGAATTGAGACAAGCAGTGATAAATGGTCCTGATCAATGGCCAGGTGCTGTTCAAGTGCAAAATGAAGACGGTACTCTTGTTTCTTTGATTGGAATGACCGCTGAACAGCGTAAATCTATTGCCAACCAATTGTTGACTCCTTCTAATGGTTCCACGGTTATTAATAAGAAAGTTTATAGACACATCAAGAACAATGATGTGGTTATTATGAATCGTCAACCAACTTTGCATAAAGCATCTATGATGGGTCATAAAGTCAGAGTATTACCTGGTGAAAAAACCTTGAGATTACATTATGCCAATACTGGTGCTTATAATGCTGATTTCGATGGGGATGAAATGAATATGCATTTCCCTCAAAATGAAAACGCCAGGGCTGAAGCTTTGAACTTGGCCAACACTGATTCGCAATACTTAACTCCAACTTCTGGAGCTCCATTGAGAGGGTTAATTCAAGATCATATTAGTGCTGGGGTGTGGTTGACCAGTAAAGATACTTTCTTCAATAGAGAAACTTATCAACAATTAATCTACGGATGTATCCGTCCAGAAGATGGTCATACTAATGGTACTGCCAGAATCTTGACTGTGCCTCCAACTGTGTTCAAACCAGAACCATTATGGACAGGTAAACAAGTTATTACTACCATTTTACTTAATATTAAACCAAAGAATGTTCCTGGTATCAATTTGATTTCCGAAAACAAGGTTAAGAATGACTACTGGGGTGCTGGATCTAATGAAAATCAAGTTATCTTCCAAAATGGTGAATTATTGTGTGGTATTTTGGATAAATCTCAATATGGTGCTTCTAAATTCGGTATTGTTCACTCATTACATGAAGTTTATGGTCCTGATGTTGCTGGTAAAGCATTGTCAGTCTTGGGTAGATTATTCACTAACTACAATATGATGAATGCTCTTACTTGTGGTATGGATGATTTAAGATTGACTGACGAAGGTAATAAATGGAGAAATGATATCTTGAAGCAATCTGTTGATATTGGTAGATTGGCCGCTTCAGAAGTCACCAACTTAAAGAAAGAAACTGCCAATGATGATCCAGAATTGTTGAACCGTTTGGAAGAGATCTTAAGAGATGATAATAAATTAGGTATTTTGGATGCTGTCACTCAATCTAAAGTTAACTCCATTACTTCTCAAGTTGTATCTACTTGTGTTCCTGAAGGTACTATGAAAAGATTCCCTTACAACAGTATGCAAGCCATGGCTCTTTCTGGTGCTAAGGGTTCTGGGGTTAATGTGTCTCAAATTATGTGTCTTCTTGGTCAACAAGCTTTAGAAGGTAGAAGAGTCCCAGTTATGGTTTCTGGAAAAACTTTACCTTCATTCAAGCCATTTGAAACCGATGCTAGAGCCGGTGGTTATATTAAGAGTAGATTCTATTCTGGTATTAGACCTCAAGAATATTACTTCCATTGTATGGCCGGTCGTGAAGGGTTAATTGATACTGCCGTTAAAACTTCTAGATCTGGTTATTTACAACGTTGTTTAACCAAACAATTAGAAGGTGTTCACGTCGCTTATGATAACTCAGTTAGAGATGGTGATGGTACTTTGATCCAATTCTTATACGGTGGTGATGCCATTGACACTACTAAACAATCCCACATGAATCAATTCAAATTCTGTGTGGATAACTACGATGCATTATTAAGTAAATACAATCCTGGGGAATTAACTCATCATTTGGATACTGAAACTGCTCTTAGTTACAACAAGAAGGTTAAGAAGCAATTGAAGAAACAAAAGGATGTGGCTCATTACGATCAAAAGAGTAAATATGACCCTGTGTTATCTATGCTTAACCCAGCTAAATACTTAGGTTCTGTTTCTGAAAAATTCCAAGAAAAGTTGGACTCTTTCGTGGATAAGAATGGAGAATTATTCAAGAAATCTAAAGAAGGTGGTCTTAGTGAAAAGAAGTTCAGAGCTTTAATGCAATTGAAATATATGAGATCTTTGGTTAACCCAGGAGAATCAGTTGGTATTATTGCTTCTCAATCGGTTGGGGAACCATCGACTCAAATGACATTAAACACTTTCCATTTCGCTGGTCACGGGGCTGCTAATGTTACATTAGGTATTCCTCGTATGAGAGAAATCATTATGACAGCTTCTGCTGCTATCAAAACTCCACAAATGACATTACCAATCTTGGATGATGTTAATGATACCATGGCAGATGCTTTCTGTAAATCTGTTACCAAGATTATCTTATCAGAATTCATTGATCAAATTACCGTCACTGAAACCACTGGGGTTGAGGAAGCAAGCTCGAATAATTACAGAAGATACAAGATCAATATGAAATTCTACAGCAGAGATGAATATCAAGAAGAATATGATATCAGTCAAAAACATTTGGAACATATCATGTCCACTGTCTTCCTTGATTCTCTTGAATCCGTCATTGTCAAAGAAATTAAGAAGCATCGTAAACCTGACACTTTACCAAACATTGGTAAGGCCTTGCCAAAGGCTCAAAGTGAAGCTGCTATCTTGAAGGAAAACACTAAGATTCCTGACGAAGGTGAAGACGGAGATGCTTCTGACGAAAAATTACGTTCTAACACCAAACAATCAGTTTCTTACGATGGTCCAGATGACGAAGAAATTGAAACCATGAGAAAGGCTGAAGAAACCAGTGAAGATGAAATGGAAACTGACGATTCTGATGACGATTCTGATGATTCCAGCGACTCATCATCAAGTGAAGATGAAGAAGAAGTTGCTAAGCCAGTTCAATCAACTGCAGTCGACAAGAGTCAACCATTAAGTAGAGAAGCAAAGGATAGACAAGCAGAAGTTCGTGCCTCTCATACTTTAGTCCGTAAGTTCAACTTTGATGATGAACAAGGAGAATGGTGTGAATTTGAAATGGAACTCATTGGTGACACCCAAAAATTGTTGATGGTTAACATTCTTGAAGAGATCTGTCAAAAAGTTGTTGTCAGAGAAATTCCTAACATTGGAAGATGTCTTCACCCTGAAGCTGATAAATCCACTGGATTGAGATATTTAACTACTGAAGGGGTTAATTTCAAAGCCATGTGGGATCAGGATGATTTTATTGATGTTAATAAAATCACTTCGAATGACATTGCATCAGTTTTGAAAACCTACGGGGTTGAAGCTGCTAGAAACACTATTGTGTACGAAATCAATAACGTTTTCGACAAATATGCCATTAATGTTTCTTCCCGTCATTTGGATTTGATTGGTGATATGATGACAAGAGAAGGTACATACTTGGCGTTTAATAGACAAGGTATTGATTCATCTACTTCATCATTCATGAAGATGTCTTACGAAACCACCTGTCAATTCTTAACCAAAGCTGTTCTTGATGGGGAAAGGGAAACCTTGGATTCTCCATCTGCCAGAATTGTTCTTGGTAAGTTGTCAAAAGTCGGTACTGGGTCTTTTGACGTATTTGCTAAGATGCCAGCATTAGAAAGTTTTTAGTAAAGTTTAATTGTCTGTATATATGCATAGTATAAAAATAGAATAAGTTAAAATCCGTATGCTTTCGTCTGATGTTGACTATTGATTGGTGAAGGTTGCTTCGTGATTGGCTGCAACAGTTCAGAGCTGTTTCATATATTGTAGGCAGCAATTATGAAAGAGAGAATAAAAGATATCTTAAAGCTTGGCTTGTGGAAGATCAATTCCTTGAGATTGATTCGTTCACTTCCTATATCTATGATCGTATTCCAAGGGATAGTTATGATATCTCTCGATTCAAGGAATTGCAAGAGCAAGTAAGTAGACAAGGTAAGAAATAGAATAGCAGTACTTAATTTACCTACAATAATACCCAAAAACAATCCAGTAACAGAACCAATTGACAACTCCTGGTAGTTTAATTTGCCATTAAAACGAGAGGTTACGGGCTGCTGTTTGGGAATGGAGATATCCGGTTTATAGGCTGTGTCATTGAGTATCGGACGACCGTGGGAAAGGTAGAATAAGCAAGAGGTGGAGCCAAAGAGAAGGGAGTAATTAAGAGTGGGGTAATTGAATTTGGAGTAGTTGGATTTAAATGACGAATTGAAGCGAATTGAGCTCTTTGGAAAGGCCAACCTGGTAGCAGGACGGACTAGAGGTCTCAACAAGGGGCTGAAGGCTAATTTGAACATGGCTGGCGGTCAGTAGGTGGAGTAGGGAATTGCCTGAAGTTTATATTTCAGTTTACATAAGCACATTCATATCGTGTCACGTGCGCAGAACATCTCACCTGGAATGCAGCTGGTGACGTGTGCGGCACGAAAAGGGATGGCCCAGACTCTGCCAATGTTTGTGTAACCTAGGGACGTTTGTGTTACCAGAGGTCGTGCACCGCACCAGAATCCCCCAGCACACTCCACAAACCCGGTAAGTCTGGTGGCCAACTTGGAGATGCGGCCGCAAATGTCGTGCATGCACAGTCTTTGCCCTATGTATCCGCACTAGTAAAATTGCTGCTGCCGCTGCCGTTTCTGGCAGCTTTTTTCTGCAGGTTTTGAGTGAGTTTTGTATATTACTAACTCGGCAATTTGGGTGATATTCACGGTTTAGGTTCTTTTACGTCCCTTACTATGAAAAAAGAGAAAAAAAAAAAGAAAAAGAATTATTTTTACATCTGTAGTCCTGTATTTTGTTCATTATGTACTTGTTTCAATCCCTCTATCAGCTTCCCTCCAAAATGGGGTTTTTACTTAGGTTCTGATGGAATTCTATATAACCGTGCTGAATTCCTGGCCTTCTCTTTTTGCAAAAAGAGTTGGTTTTGGTACCTTTTTTTTCACTTCGTTTGTTTCAACTTAGAGTGTACCATTCAACTGGTGTGTTCCAAACCTGGTGTGTACGTCGTCGCTTTGGATTGTCTCGCTTAAGCTCATCTTTCACGTCATATGGAAGTGTACATATTTAGTTATGTTTAACTCGTCTCCTATAAGTTCCCACACGACTCTTTCCCATCACTCCCCCACATCCTTCTCGTCTCCCATCCATCACAACACCTCTGCTGGCTATGGTGTTGCAACATGTTTTGGGCCTGGTGCGCAAAATGGGAATTTGCCAGTATTGGTGAGTCCTTCTATCTGGTTGGGGTCTTTTTCAACACTAAATGATAGCAAGTTTATCAGTGACACCAACATCCAGCTTATCATCAACTGCTCACCCGTGCAGAAGTTCTTGAAGTTCTTCAACGACGATGCTAATAACGTGGTTTTATCGTCCAATATCATGATTTTGAACTTGGACCCAAATTTCACTACCGCCAATTTGAACCAGGACGAGCAGTTTCAATTGTTGGAATTCAACAAGGTGTATAACAAGGTGTTGCAAAATTACTTGAACTATTTCTACAAGTTCAACGATAACTTGAACTACTTAATCCACAACACCACCAATTTGTCTATCAACTCGCCCATTCTCACAGGGAACTTGCTCAACCAGTATTTCAACATCACCAGATTCATTAACTTGTGTAAGAACATCGACTCTTCAATCCAGACTTTGGTTATTTCTGAACATGGTACTTCTCAACTATCCACCTCTCTCTTGATTTCGTTGTTGATGGATAACTACAACTACAACTTGGAAAACAGTTTCAGACATATCAAGAACCTCTATCCGGCCATCCACGAATTCAATCCCAACTTCTATGACGATTTGCTCATGATTGACAACTTGAAGAAGTTCTACCACGAAAATAAAACCATCAAATTAATGAATCCGCCAATATTAACGACAAACTATAAGCTTAAGAGACGGCACCACGAAGAAACCACTACGTGCCGTGGCACTGAGCGCAAAAGAAAGATTTTATACCCAAGGGTATGATGTATATTAATGTATACTATGTAAACTGTAAATGAAATGTTCTATGTACAAAGGCTAGTTTTCGGGAATGGCTAATCCCACACGATTAGCAGTTCTTCTCACATGATCCTCTTGATCTTGTCTTAATCCAGGGTTGTATCTTTCGATTAACTCGCTGTAAACTCTCTGGGAGTTCAAAAATTGCACGATATTGGCCAAATGGGTCTCACGGATGGCCGAATTGTCGTGGTTTTTCAGCAAAGCATGCTCAAGACCTTCGTTGATCTTTGGGGGTTTCACTGCAAGACCATCCTTCAAATTTTCAAGCAGTTCGTTGACTTCCTTGATGGACTTACCGGACTTTATAAGCTGGATTTTCTTGTATTGCAACACTGCGGTCTGTTTGGTGAGTTCCTTGGCCGTGTGGGTTTTCACGGTGGCATCGTTGATGATCTTCAACTCTTTGGCAAGCAGTTGCGCCAAGTTTCTTACCTTCGTCATTGCTGGGGAGTAGATGGTGGAGTAAATGGTGAAAAATGTCTAGATAACGTGCAAAAAGACTTCCACACAACCTGCAAATACAAAACAGTAATCTGCAAACCGTACTATGCAGGTTCACTCGCTTACTTAAGCATATGCCCCGTTTCGGATGCAGCTGCAACCTGCAAGTGTTGCGCCGCAACTTGCACTTTCCTCTCATCTCTCCCGCTTCTGTCTCCGAACTGGTCCTGGCCAATCACAGCCCGGGGTTCGGAGTCCAAATCGATCGATCCTTTAATGTACCCATGGATTCGGACTTGGTCGTTAGCTTCGGAACCGAATCATGCCAGTTTCTCCAGCTACTACACGAATTTCTCCCTACCAATTCCCAGTCTATCGCCCTCCAGCACGGGAATTGGCCCTTCTGGTCCCCACTCCGAAGCCAGGTTGTAGACCATTTAGAAAGCCTACCGATTTTCCCCTAATTTTTCCAGTAATTTTCCGGTTCATTTATTCCCTCTCCCTTTTTTTTTTTGTAGGTAATTGTAAATTTTTTATTTTATTTTTTTTTTTTTTTTGATGGTTTTTCCTCACTTTTTCAATTCCAGTTGTTCCTTATATCCTTTAACTGATCTCTTCTTCTTCTTTTAATCGATAAACTTTCTATCACCAATTAATCATGTTAAGACAATTTGTTTCTGTCCAAAAGGTATGTAGTCATCAATTGATGCAATTCGTGTATTTATCCGAACTTTACTAACGTTTGCAGAACTCCGTTCGTTCATTAGCTACTTTTGCTTCTCCCGAATCAGTATTACCAAAGAAATACGGAGGTAAATTCACCGTTACCTTAATTCCAGGTGATGGTATCGGTAAAGAAATCACCGACTCCGTCAAGACCATCTTCAAGCAAACCAATGTTCCAATTGAATGGGAAGTTGTCGATGTTTCTGGTTTAGGTGAAAACACCGGAGTCACTGAAGCCGTCGAATCCTTAAAGAGAAACAAGGTCGGTTTAAAGGGGATCTTATATACTCCAACCACTTCCTCCGGTAAGTCTTTGAACGTCGCATTAAGAAAAGAATTGGATATCTACGCTTCCTTGGTTTTGATCAAGAACATCCCAGGTGTTAAATCCAGATTGTCTGGTATTGACTTTGCTTTAGTCAGAGAAAACACCGAAGGTGAATACTCTGGTTTAGAACATCAATCCTACCCAGGGGTTGTTGAATCCTTAAAGATTATGACCAGATTCAAATCCGAAAGAATTGCTAAATTCGCTTTCGATTTTGCCAAAAAGAACAACAGAAAATTGGTTACTGCCATCCATAAAGCTAACATCATGAAATTGGGTGATGGTTTATTCAGAACCACCGTCAAAGACGTTGCTCAAGACTACTCCGGTATTGAAGTTAGTGATTTGATTGTTGATAACGCTTCTATGCAAGCCGTTGCCAAACCAGAACAATTCGATGTCTTGGTTACTCCTAACTTGTACGGTTCTATCTTGTCCAACATTGGTGCTGCTTTAATCGGTGGTCCAGGTTTAGTTCCAGGTGCTAACTTCGGTAGAGAATACGCTGTTTTCGAACCTGGTTGTAGACATGTTGGTTTAGACATCAAAGGTCAAAACACCGCTAACCCAACTGCCATGATCTTATCTGCTACCATGTTATTGAGACACTTGGGTCTTAACGATCACGCTGATCAAATCTCCAAAGCTACTTACGATGTCATTGCTGATGGTAAAATTAGAACCAGAGATATTGGTGGTTCTTCTTCTACTACTGAATTCACCGATGCTATCTTAGCTAAATTGGATTAAGCGGTTTTTAGTGAACTCTTCATTTATTAATCATCATATTTTATAATAAAGTATATTCATCTGTACCGATTGTAGAATAGTAAATTACAACTATGTATAAATTTCGTATTTACTTTTTTGTTTACTCAAGCTCTTTAACGACCATTAAGCCTAGCATAGAGTCAATTACTGCGGTGGCAGCTAAACTGGTGATTTCACTGTTGCTATCATATGGAGGACTGACTTCGACAATATCTCCACCTACTAAGTTAATACCCTCTAACCCATCCAAAACAGATATCAACTCTCTACTTGTCCACCCTCCAATTTCCATGGTACCAGTCCCTGGAGCTGATGCTGGATCTAAGACGTCAATATCAACGGATATATATACTGGCCTATCACCAACAAGTTCTTTCAACTTCTCAATGATTTTGTCAATTCCTAAATTGTCCATATCTCTGGCAGTAATGGTATTGAAACCACAGTAATTTTTATCATGATCAATATCATACTTGCTGTCAATGTATGGGGCTCTCAATCCAACATGAGAGCAATGATCTTTAGCCAAATATCCCTGTTCAGCAGCATAATGCAAGAAAGTTCCATGATTTAAGGACATATAATGGGAAATACCTCCTCCTAATACCTTGGGATCCCAAGTATCAATATGACTATCAAAATGTAATACTGCCAAAGGACCATACGTCTCATAAGCTGATTTTATGGTCATTAAAGTGATCGTATGATCACCTCCCATGGTGATTATCTTAGGAGCTTTCAAGGCCTGTTTAGAAGGGTGCCTGTGAATTGATCTTTGCCCACGGTAAAGTTGGTTCAAAGCAATCCTGTTGTCAAATGGAGTCATTGGAACATCACCACAATCAACAATTGACAAATTATGACTTTTCTTGTTGTACGGGTCAATATCCACAAGCTTAGAACCTTTCTTACCATTACCCCTTACTGGTGTAATTCCTTCTCCCAATCTTCTTCCTGCTGATCTAATAGCTTCTGGTCCCATTCTGGCACCTGGTCTGTAAGAGGTACCAGTATCAAAAGGTGACCCTACAATAGCGATATCAATTTCTTTCTCAAAGAAATCAGGGTTGAAGCAATCAAAGTGTTTAAAATGACCAAAGGTTACAATACCCCCGAAAAGATTCCTATTGCCATTAATAAGATCACTTGTTTCGTCATCATCTGGCAAGTTAAGCTTCAGCCTGTACTTGAGATAACCTCTGTGAGATCTATCTGAAGGCTTATCACCAGATTTGACTTGTTTCAAGAATTCTACAATCTCTTCATCTGTTTCGAATTGCTTCAAAGCTTCAACCATTGTCATTCCTTGGCTTGAGGATTCCACAGGCTGGTCAATGAAGACTTCTCCAGAATTGACTAACTTCATCTTATGGGCCATCGTCTCATCGTTGTTGACCAATTCCCCATATAAAGAGTCAATGTAGCTTTCATGTTGCGCCTGCAAAATGACGGAATCATCATCAGCAAGGTTGTTGAACGAGGGACGATCAATTGAAACCAGCAATGCCTGAGCTATTTGATGGAGCACAGCTAATGAGAATAGCAACTTCATGGTTGTTGTTTGATATTCTTATCTTATCGCAAAAGAAGTTCGCTATTTTTCACTTATATATAGGATGCAATTGGGGTACATGCCGCTAACTTGCACTTTCCTAATCAGGTAATCATAATTTCCACGGAATTTTCCGTTAATGGCCATGCCGCTAACTGTTTTGGCAGCCACACGGAATTAGGAAAGCAACCACAACAAAAAGAGTACGATGATTTTAACTCTACAGTTATTTAAACATGCTACAGTTATTTAAACAATGCTGGTATCATTGAAAATCTATAAAAAGTTTAATTTAACTTTTGATCAACCGAAGAATAACTTGACGTAGTAAGAACAACCTAGAGAGTGACTATAAACTAGGCACAGTGGGTTTCACCATTGGCGTGAGTATGACATTCGGTACCTTGGGAATCGTGGTCATGGCTCTCAGACAGAGTGGCAGTAGGGGAAGGTTGAGATTCTTCTTTAGAAGAAGTTTCTTCTTTGGCAGCTGAAGTAGCAGCAGCAGTTTCGCTTGAATTAGTCTCAGCAGCAGTTTCACTTGATTTAGTCTCAGCAGCAGATGTGGTGGCATGAGGGTCAGCTTCAGAGGAAGAAGATGGAACCTTACCGGAACAACCAAGACCTGGAACGGCAATGTCATAAGCATAGACATCTAAGGCGTAGTATCTTAAAGTAGCAGAGTTTCTAACGGCTTCAGAAGCATTGGTCTTAGCTAATTCCAAACATTCCTCATAAGTATCAGCATAATGGCCGACAACACCTTGACCAATGGTATCAGTGTGCCAGATTCTGTGCAATAAATCACCAGCCCAGTAAACAGTGTTTTTAGAACCGGCAACAGTGTAACCTTGAGAGCAGACTTGGGATAAGAATTGTCTGGAAGTGAAAGATAAGTCACAAATGACAGTTTCATCAGTGGCATTGCTACCTCTCCAGTGACCGGCCCAACCGTCGTTTTTACAGTTGCCATCAATATCATCACAACGGAATAACACACCTGATTTGTCACCATTAATGACATAATCAAAGATACCAATAACTTCACCAGTTGGAGTATCGTCACCGAAGTATTTTCTGAAGAATTCAGAATTGTTACCAAATCTAAGGGTGTGATCTCTAGCATGAGCAGCAAGCTCTTGAGTATCTTCAAAAGCCTGAGTTAATTGATTGAACTCAGTGTTGTTACAGGATTTATGGATAGAATATCCCTTAACCCAACCATCACTCCAATCATAAGGAGTAGCACCAGCATCAACCACTGCAGTAACAGTAACTGCAGCAGAGGAGGTTGGAGCTGGAGCAGCGACAACAGAACCAATGATAGAAAGAAGAGAGAGAGAATTGAATTTCATTATTGTTAGCAACTTTTGGGTTTATTGATGAGACATAAAACTAAAAAAATAGGGAATAACTCCAGATATTTATGTTCGCCGAAGTATGATCAAAAGAAGGTGAAAAATTTCAATTTCAGGCAAATATTCCATTCCTTCTCGACGCAACTAATTAAACCAAACAGGTGATGGATTGAACCAAAAGGTGAAGGAGAACCGAAAGTAATGATAGTGGTTATCGTAAACCCACCTCTTGGCAAAAGCAGTCCAATGATGACTGCAAAACGTTGATTATGGGGCGAGCCTCAAACATAGTGACCGCATTAAAAGTCAAGAAAATTTGCAACGGCCTTTGAGTCAGGTCCAACAATGAAGTAACACTGAAGTAATAACACTGGTTATGAATTGGACGGAGTTTAATTACATAGCCATTGGTCACAATTGGTGATGAGGTTGAATCACTGCCTACCAAGAAGCGATGAGGTCTCGACAAGAAGTAAACCTCGACAAGAAGTAAACCAAGTATTATTGTTTAAAGTCTAAAACAGATATTAAGCCGTACTTCAAGATTAATTTCTTTTTCCTGGCTTCGTTTTAGCCCCAGGTCGAACCTTAATTGAATTGTCCCCATATTAACAGTGCTCGCTTTTCAGTCAGATTCTTTTTTTTTGCAACCCTTGTAGTTAGCGCAATGAGTTAAGAAAAAAATGAGAACGGAAATACTTGGCGCATTACTGCCAAAACCTATCAAATTGGTGATAAAATAGGAATAGTTATTGAATTAGTTAGGAGATGAAGTTCGTAACCTAACGTTTTTCGAAGAAAAGGTTAAAGCTTACATGGAAAATGTCTTGGAAAGTTTGACTAATTTCCGAGGAGCGCTGAATACGGTAGTTATTACGTTGAGATGAGCTGGATTTATCGTGGATGAGAAACTACACTAGTTTCCTTTTAATCCTTGAAGTATCTTGGCACCTGAATTGATCATCATTTGTGATGAGTACGTGAACATTTAAATGTAGGTGGATTCCCTCTCCCCCACCTCTGGATCAATTTCGTTCGACAAGACACATATCATGAAGTTCGCCCATATCATAGCATTGGCTGCTCTTATCAAGACTTCCTTTCAGGATACAGTCACCGTTACCTCTACCAGAGATTACCAGGTCCACGATCAAACGACCCAGGCCCAAGCTACTACTACGGTGTATGTCACCCTGGTATCAGTTTCGGTATCCACTGTCACTTCTGCTGCTGAAGAATCTGGCCACGACCATAGCGAGGAGTCTGACCACGACCATGGCTCTTCGTCAGTCACCTACCAAACCACTGCCATCACTGACTGTCATTTACATGGTGCAACTTTGTTCTGTGTAGATGGTGCTGGTTCTGAAGGTTCGGTAATTCCCGCTCCTACTAATACGCAAAATGTGCCATCATCATTTACTGGATGCCATTCGCACGCTACTGAAGTCTTCTGTATGGACTCTGAAGGTGAAGAATACCAATTTTCGGTGGAAGCCTCCGAGGCCGAGGAAGAACATGACCATGACCACGACCACGACCATGTGTCAGAAACTGCTACTTATCAAACCACGGCCGTCACCGATTGCCATTTCCATGGTACTACTCAATTTTGCGTTGACGGTGCTGGTAAAGAAGGTTCAATTGTTCCTGCTCCAACCAAAACCGAAGATGCTCCATCGTCGTATACCGGCTGCCATGGCCACGGCTCTGATGTTTTCTGTATTGACTCTGCGGGAGGAGAAGTCCAATTTGCTGCTGAAGTTGCATCCAATACTGGTTCGAGTCCTTCGAGCACTTCTACTTCCGGTATGAACTGCCACTTCCATGCTGGTGTAGAGCATTGTGTTGCTGAAGGGGAATCAGAAAGTAGCTCCGTAGACACATGTGAAAGAGTCGACAGGGATTACGATATTCCTTTAAGAATTGGATTGTTGTTTGTTATTTTAGTTACAAGTGGAATAGGTGCTTTTGGACCACTTGTAGCTAGCAAGTTGTTCAATTTCTCTTTAGAAGGTGGTTATGTCATGATCATTATCAGAAACTTCAGTATTGGGGTGTTGATTTCTACTGCTTTGGTTCATCTCATGACCCATGCAGCATTAATGTGGGGAAGTTCGTGTATTAAGCTTTCGTATGAAGCAACTGGAACCTCCATCACAATGGCAGGGATTTTCCTTACTTTCATGGTTGAATATTGTGCACATCAAATTGTTTCGCTTAGAAATAAGAAAAGAGTGGAAGTTTTAAAGCAAACTGATGAAGAAGAGAAGAAAATCAGCGATGATGATGTTTCAGAAATAGAAAATGTTAGGGGACATGACCATTTCCATGATGCAAATGACAAGGTATCTATCTTGGTCATGGAAGCTGGAATTATCTTCCACTCAATTTTAATTGGTATAACTTTAGTCGTTGCAGGTGATTCATACTTCATTACTTTGTTCATTGTCATTCTTTTCCATCAATTATTCGAAGGATTAGCATTAGGTTCAAGAATTGCTCCTATGAAAAATACTAAACTATTGACAAAGTTGCTAATGGCTCTTGGATTCACTTTAATCACCCCTATAGGTATGGCAATTGGTATTGGTGTATTAAACAAGTTTAATGGTAATGATCCAAGTACTATCATTGCTCTCGGAACTTTGGATTCCTTATCAGCAGGTATTCTACTTTGGAGTAGTTTTGAAATGTTGGTACAAGATTGGTTCTTTGGAACTATGGCACATACTACTGCTATAAAGAGTTTTCTTGGTATTTTTGCAATGGTAGCTGGAATGGTTTTAATGAGTTTCTTAGGTAAATGGGCTTAATCTAGCATTTCTTTCTTATTTATTTCATTTCTTTCGTACAATATACATTAATAGAGTAAAATTATCTTCTTGAAGAGGCTCCTCTGATGTATCTAAAATCGTTTCAGAATGATGTTTGTTCAATGATGGTTAGAAGGAAAATATACGACTACCGTACACTTTGACAAAGTAGGAAAGAGTGGATACTTATCTGAAGAAATTAGGCCCTGTCTGTGCTATCCAAATGTCGTGCAGCTGACCGATGCTGTCAAGCGCCACAGTGCGTCAGTTATGCACCAGTAATAATTCTATTGCTGCGCGATCTTGTTGCAACAAATTGATTTTTAAAAAATAAAAAAGCCACCCACATCTAAAAGTCAAGGGCCTGGTAATTTATTTGGGTTTTTAGTAGTCTCCATTAAAAGGATATTACTCCAAACATTTTGGCAACTAGGTAATTATATGAGAAAGAAAAATAATCAAAATGTTACCACGGTAATAAGCAATTTTTTAGAGAATGTTTAAAATTTACCACTCGATGCATACATCTTCGAGAAATCTATCTTTAATAATAGTAAAGAATTCTAAACAATCAGAAAGCATTCTTCTTGTAGATTGTCGAATGTTTATTTCTTATTTCACTTATTGTATTTAAATTTTATAGATGTAGTCTTTTAAAAAGTCATGTTGCATTTTCCAGTCGCAAACTGTTAATAGTATTCAAAGTAGTATACAGAAGACCAGAAAAGATTGATTAGAAAACAATTTAATTCAGACAAAAGCTATTGTATTGTTGATTTTCCACAGTAAGTGTCTCTTGTGACTCCAGAGAGGTAGTATGAATCATTTCTTTTTTAAGATGCTTGGAGTATTTGTATACGAGTCTCTATAATTCTTGGTATAATTAAAATTTTCTCTATTAAGCGAATGAACACTTCAAAAGTTATATATCAAAGTCAAAAAATAAGATCTTGCGTAATAAAAATTAGATGATGATTAATATAAATTAAACCGTATGCCACAGGTCAATCAATAGAAATCAAAAGTCCCTACATCAAAAAAAGGCCCAGAAATTTCCCACCAACACTATTAAGAAAGAACTGCTTGCATTGTTGAAAAAACCCAGTGAAAAATTTGTAATGTGGTGCATTAAGAAACACCCCAAATTGGTCGGAGATAGCTATTAACCTGTTAATGACAGTTTAAGGTGCTCAATAAAGTATCTTGTATGCTAACGATTATTGACTACGAGATCCAAACTCGTTGGCAACTATGCATGCATATGTACCAATTTTCTTCAAATATTTTTTATAGAACTCTGCAAACTAAGGTGCAGAACGGCTCCTCTTAAGTTGGGGGCATATCATTTGCATACGGAGTGATTAATGTCTGAGTTATTACAATTGAGCCACTTTCAAAGTGAGTTAAACATAATTTTATGGACCACACAAGAAATTGGGTGATTTTACCTGCATTACTAGGCCAACAAGATGTCCACAAGGATATTGGATCCTATTAAGTATTTTTGAAATTATGACAGAAACAGCTAAAATTCGAAAATTGTTGGGACAATCTAAGTAATTTAAAAATTTTCATTGTAAAGTAGACCCTCCATCACAAAATAAGAAATTTCCTATACATTGCATAATTTATGTTGCATTTTGGAACTTATTTCAGAAAAAAGTAGTAGCGGGCCCTTCGATTTTATTTTTGTAACTGTGGGTTCCACAGAACATTTTTGCCGTGTAAACAAATTTATTGAAAAAAGAAATCTTACTTTCTATACTCATAGACTAAAAGTCTTCTGCCAAAAGAAGGGCTACTATCATGTTAAGGGTACCAGAAAAATATGTAAAATGATAGTCTGCTGTCAGAGAATATTTTTCTGGTTAAAATTTGACACTTACATATTTTTCTTGTTGTGGCTCTAATAGCGAAGACGCATATTTTCGTAACTCGTAATATGCACTTTTTTTTGAAAAATGGCCGTACCTGCCATCCGTTCTCATACTATGTGGAAATTGGATGAGTTGGTGTCTTCCGTATGGGAAGTTGAATATAAATATAGGGCAATAACCAGCAAATAGAGAAATGAAAGATATTTCATATTAGCCATGGTGCAAAATAAAAACGTTTCGGATATTGAAGTCCAGGGCCATTCTCTGGCGAGGGAAGAAAGTTTCTATGAAAAGAGTTTAAAAAGTGATAATGATTTAGTAGAAATAAAGAATGTTCTGGATAATGTTTCTGATGATGCTGAAGAACTTGAACCAGATGTCGCTGAGTTACCCAAAGTTGTACGTGAAATCGTACCTATGGAAGATGACCCTTCTATTCCCGTCTTTACCTTTCGTTATGTAATATTATCCATTATCTTTGTTTCTCCTGGGGCTTTCATTAGTACTTTAAATTCTTATAGAACAACCTCTGCTGCTTATTCCATTTTTTTTGTTCAAATTTGTTCTCATTGGTTAGGTAAATGGCTTGCTAGATTCTTACCTAAGAAGAGAATCAACATTCCAGGTACTAAATATGGATTTGATTTGAATCCAGGTCCTTGGTCTATCAAAGAAACGGTGTTAATCACCATCACAGCAAGTTCAGGAGCTACTGGTAGTTTAGCAACGAACACATTTTCATTAGGTGAGTTATATTTTGATACCAAAGTCAATGCTGCTGCAGCTATATTTTTCATGTGGGCTATTGTTTGGGTTGGATACTCTTATGCTGCTCTTGCTAGAAACTTTTTGATTTATGATCCAATTTTTACCTGGCCACAAGCCTTGATGCAAACTGCCTTGTGTCAAACTTTCAAACGTGCCGATGAAGATTCAAAAAAAGGTAAAAGACAAGTTACAGTATTTTTTTGTGCATTGGTAGGTATGACTATTTGGCAATTCTTTCCAGAATATATTTTCCCATTTACTTCATCTCTTGCATTTTTATGTTGGGTTGCTCCTCGAAATGCAACGGCTAATTTCATAGGTGCTGGTATGGGAGGTATGGGATTTTTAAACTTGACACTTGATTGGTCTAACATCACTTCAAATATTATGATTTCACCTTATTGGGTACAGGTTGTTCAATTTATTGGATTTGTATTTGGAGCATGGGTTTTAATTCCGGCAGCAAAATGGGGAAATCTTGCATCATTTAAACATGGTTTAATGTCAAATGGGATTTTCCAGAGTAATGGTACAAGTTATCCGGGAGCAGCCTTATTAACTGCTGATCATCAATTTAATCAAACAGCTTATGATCTCTATGGACCCGTTCATATTGGAACTCAAAGGGCATGGAACACCTTTTTTGATTATGCCTCATACACTTCAGGAATACTTTGGGCTGTTTTATTTGGTTACGAAGGGCTCAAAGGTACAGTATTTAAAGTTATTCAACATCATAAAGACCAAAGTGCACAGAGAAAGCAGGGAAACAAATCTACTAGTATTCATGATCAATATACCGACAGATTAAACAAATTGCAATCAAATTATGATGAAGTGCCAGTGTGGTGGTTTGTTATTTTATTCTTTGCTTCGTTCATAATCTTGATTACGGTGACAGCCACGGGTGCTATTCCCCTTCCGTGGTGGGCTGTTCTTCTTGGTTTAGGATTTGGTGCTGTTATTGTTATTCCATTAGCTTGGTTATATGCATTCTCCAATTTCCAATTAGCAATTGGTACTGCCAATGAACTTATTATGGGATCAATTATAAATGCTACCCATTCTCATCGTAATGGAATGACTTCAAGTCTTTATGGTTGTATTGCTGGTGATACATGGTACAGATGTCAATACTTTCTTGTTGATCAAAAATTTGGATTTTATAACGGTGTTAGTCCCAAATTAATTTTCATGTCTCAATTATTTGGTATTTTAATTTCTGTTCCGATTAATTATGGATGCATGGTATATGTTCTTACAAACAAGAGAGAGTATTTGGATGGAACTAAACATGACCCATTAGGACAATGGACAGGTCAAACAATTAGAGGTTACTATACTGATGCTATTCAATACGTTGTGCTTGGTCCTAAGAGACTTTTTTCTGAATACCCTGCTTTACCTTACGGATTCTTAGTTGGTGTCGCTGGTCCCGTTTTACTTAGGACATTGCATTGGTTTTTCCCAAAGTCAAAATTAAAATTCCATTTATGGAACACT
Organism: Isabelozyma gotoi; assembly: GCA_003708205.2. NCBI lineage: Eukaryota > Fungi > Ascomycota > Pichiomycetes > Serinales > Metschnikowiaceae > Isabelozyma > Isabelozyma gotoi. Next base: position 751 of record PPNP02000009.1, on the reverse strand, counting down.
ACGGTGTTTTTTTCAACAATGTCTTCTTTCTATGGTAATCTTTCAACCGGTTATTTATCTCAATTTATTGGAGGTACCATAACTATGTATTGGGTGTTCCGTCATAAACATTCCTTGTGGAAGAATTATAATTACATTGTTGCTGCAGCTCTCGACACTGGTTATAACCTATGTGTTTTATTAATTTTTATTATTTTCAATTCTGGTAAAGCAATTAATATGCCTAATTGGTGGGGTAATAATGACGACAGTGTTGAAAGATGTTTTGCTCTTGAGTAAAATAGTGTTTATATCTAATAATTTAATATTTATATATAATATTATAATGTTTATATCTACTAATATAAAGAATCTTGATGTAATTGTTTTAATTTAGAGGACAGGTTCTATGTATGGACAGAGCATGGAGAATAGTATTTAAGCACAGGAGGCATATTTGCTGTGTAGTAACAAATCATTCACTGCGAAAATTTAAAATTTAAAGGCTTTACAGTGAAGACAACTTGAGTTATGTTACGATCGGTTAGGTCAGTCGAGAGTGCTCTATCGAATAGAGACGGAGTTCTATGTCGTGGACGTTGGGTGGGTGTGCTACGTGGGTTTATAGGCATGTGTGTGTATTAGTATACAACGAAACGCATTTTCGCAACCACTGTTTCGCTGGAGAAAGCAGAAAACAGGGCCAAAAGGTGGGATAAAAAAGTCATACGTATAAGAAATCCGTACCGCAAGGGGGTAACGGGGGGAGGGG